>VBSM01001265.1:5312060-5410207 GCA_008086735.1 Cheirogaleus medius | reverse complement strand
TAACAATTTCAAACAAAAAAGCACAGAAAAATTTAAAACACAATAGAGAAAAATTTAAAAATCTCTGTGTCTGGATATTAGCATTAGGCATGCTAAAACCCCAAATGGGAGGAATCGAGGCACCTGTGCTCTGTAGCCCGGTGCAGCTAGGCAGACATTCTGCACTGCCTGTAATAACTTACTACCTTGGGCAAATCACAAGTTGTCTGAGCTCGGTTTCCTTATCTGTATCCTGAGGATGATGATACACCCTTTACCCAACTACGAAGTTCTTAGCACATCATCTGGAATATCATAGAGTTAAATACGTGATAGCTATAGGGTTAATTTTGTGGGTTTTTTTTCAAAAAACCTTTGCAGGGGGCTCTTTGCAGGGGGCTCCAACCCCTATCTTCATCTCTCCCCACCAAATATTATACTTTTTGATGCATTTTCTTACTCCATTCACACTATTCTTCTATTTTTTTCTTGGGAAATATTATCACTGCTACACACTATATATTTAGGACCAATCCTAAGTTTTTCCTTCCTTAAACGTCCCTAAGTACAAACTCCTCAGTGATAATGTCCTTCTCTACATTTTACATATCAACTCCATTATTTATTGGCTCTGCAACCAGTGCTGCCTTGTTTAACAAGTTAATTTCTTCTCTGTCAATGTAATGTCAACAATAATAAATTAACATATTTGAGGGAAAAACCATATTGTATACATCTTTTGTGTTCCACATCATAACGTGATACAATAGTGAGCCCAGTAGGTGTTCAATAAACAAAGGTTGAATAAATGACACTATTGAAATGACCACAGAAGCGAAAGAATGTACTGTTATCCATAGAACATTCATTGTGAATTCTGACATCCTTATGCAAAAGTGACCTTGACCTAGATCCATGACATAGTTCTGAGACTCAGGAGGAATAGGATTGTTAAAAAATGTATTATATATATACACACACACACATATATATACATATATATATGTGTGTGTGTGTATATATATAATACATTTTTATATACATATATATATACACACACATATATATGTGTGTGTGTGTGTGTGTGTATGCATGCCAGTCAAATGAGTCTTGGAAGAAAAACGTACCAGATAGGGAGAACAGTACTCCATTTAGCAAAAGCTTGAAAAAAAATGCAGCAGTGCTCATAGTGATGGAACAGATGAAAATCAAACTTGAAGTGGCAAAGACACATCCAGGAGAATCATGGCAGTGAGGCATGACAGGTCAAGGAAAAAGAAAGGGAATAAAGGAGGTAGCAGAAGCCAGATGAACACAGGAAGTGCTTAGCCATTCGCGAGCAGGATCAACCCTATTTCATTAAAGTGTTGGCAGCCAGGGGGACATTCAGAAAATCTTTAAACTACTTTCATATCTGCTCCTACCTAAAATCAGAACAGGTTGATTGATAAGACGTTTAATGCTTAATAGTAGCCCAAGTTTTTTGGTAGATAAAAGATCCTGAGCAAAAGTCGCTTGTAAACATGGCTTTCCTTTGTAGGAAGAGACAGTGGAGCTTTTTCCTTGTCTATATTCAGACTGTTTATTGTCACTGTGCATGGGGAATGTCGCCAATAGAAAAAAGTTAGCAAATCCATCCACAAGCTTGTTTTCAGGTTTTCAGTAAAGAGTGTGCCTTTATTAGAGTGATTTTTCAAAACTCTTTCCCTTCACACGTATTTTTCATTATGTTATCCAAACACTTGTCTCAATTTATATGGAAAACTTTTCTTTTACTCCTTCCATATTGAGTATCTACTATGTTCCAGGTATACAGGGTCACAGGTTTTAATTCCAATCCTACTGTTGAAAAGAATTATATCCTGCATCGTTGTGTGTTTACTTAACTCTTGCCTCTGTGACTGGCTACCTAGAGCACGAATACATAAATTGAAAGGACCTGCACAAAGAATTGAAATTGCCCATCCTGAATAGCTTACCATCAGACACTTAAAATATTCATTTCTCTCTCTCTCTCTCTCTCTCTCTCTCTCTCTCTCCACACACACACACACACACACAAACACACGTGTAAAGGAACAGCTACATTCTTGTGATACAAACACCACATGTACTCACTATTAAATTGGAACTAACTGATCAGCATTCATATGCACAGATAGAAGTAAACCTAATGGAAATCATGCAGGAGGGAAGAAGAAAGAGGAGACGGGTGAAGTCACACTTAACGGGTACAATATACACTATCTGGGTGTTGGGCACACTTATAACTTTGACTCAAGCAGTACAAAAACAATCCACATAACCAAAACATGTACACCCATAATATTCTGAAAGAAAAAAGAAAAAGGAACAGCTACAACACCAAAAACAGATAAAATATAATTGAATATCTATATTATTCAATCCCCTAGCACGAAAGCTAGGGAATTTTTTCAGGGATTAGAGAAAAGGTAGAGTTAAAATTTTCTCTGTTCTTTGACAGTATTAAGTCAAAGAAAGATTGCTACTTCTTTTCTTTATCAAGAAACCTTCCAAAATGTGACCTTTTCTCCGATTTACAGCCAAGCAATGAGTTTCATTCCCAAGCTCACAACATTTTAGGACCTGACTTTAGAAAGAATTCCTCAGGTCATGAAATTCTGACTAGGTTCTCTTTCTTTCTCTAGTCTCCTTGCATGTTCTATATCAAATCACTCATTTTCCATCAACCTGTTCCCCACTGATATCCATATTGCTGAAAGATAATTTTTCTCTTCTCTTTTATATTTTTATGGCCAGACAGACAAGAATATTTGCTTTTCTGTTCATTCATGTGCTGTAACAATTTTTATAACTTCTAGCACTGTGTAGTACAAGAACATTTATACAAACTAAGATTACTAAGTTATTATCATAGTTACTATTACTGATTATAAGTAAATAAAATAATAATTATTATAATGAGATATCTTTTCTTAAGCACCAACTAAATTCTAATCTCTGTGCTAGGTACTTTATGAGTATTATATTTCTTAATCTTTTTTACAACAACCCTACAAGGTAAGGCACAGAAATGTAGGTACAAAAGTTACTTGCTCAAAGTTACATAACTAATGAGAGACAGTTACATAACATCATACTACCCAGAAAGTACATTCTATAAATGCTCCCCAATGCCACCTACTATTTAGTGTTACCAGGGAGTCCATCTTTTCTTCACTTTGTTCAGAGCCCTGTAACTGTAGCATAATACTCCACATGGCATCAAACAATTCAATAAGATTTAGGTAACTGTCAAAGTTAAACAGAGATCTGCCTCAAGTTATGGATTCTGTGAAAGACCACAAAAATGTGGCACTGATGATATACTATATCAGGGACCCATTGATACAAGGAGGGACTGTTTAGAGGCCCCTTAGAGACACTAAGACCATATCTTTCCACTGGTAGAGTAAATTCTATTATGGGAACAAGAGTGTTTGATTTGTGTTTAGAGAAGGCTTGTTCAGGATAGTCTATATTTATGTGAAGAAGTACATAGAAATAAAAGAAACCCTGGTGTAGAAGAATAGACATAAGCTTTAGAGTCTGTCAGAATTTTAGGCAAAGAAATAAATCCCTTTTGGACTCATCTGTAATATGGTAATAATAATGTTACCTTACTGATTTGTTTTGTGAGAAGCATAAATAACCTAACCTATCGAGCACACTGCCTGGCACATAGAATATATTTTTTGACTATACAAGATCATTAATTATAACTTATTATTTTGCCTTGATGTATGTTGGCAATATATTCTGTATTATATTACATAGGGAATTTCCTGAGTTCAGTGCAGAACTCCAGCCACAAATTCTGATGGTTAAGGCTGTGGTAGAGGCCAATGAACTCAAGTCTGTTATTTTGACCAATTGACATTCCTCTTCCTTTATTACTCTCCTAGAATGGATTTTAGGGAATGGGGTTTTAAAATGCAGGAAGGCTGGATCTTGTCTTCCTTATTAGCAAGCCATAAAATAGACTTCATCCATTCATGATAAGGATAGAAAGAACCCAGAATCTGAAGGACAAAGTCTTGTTCCCTTCATGCACTGAGAAAGGCTGACTTTGCAGAACAGAAATACCTGGGTCAAGTGGTACCAGCCGTGCAGAGTTAGCAAAGCAGAATTGGACTCATCACAGCTCAGCTCAGCTACATTAATAGGAACAAGGCTTTTTACATCTTTTTCAATATGTTCTTGAACTAAATAAAGGTCATACATGATGGCACAGCCCCACATAGATCAGATTCTGGCAGAGAAATCTTAATTCTATTTAACTAACAGGTCAAAATTCCAAGGGGCGGGCTTGAAGACTGCAGCATGCCCCATGCAAATACAGGAATTGCAGCAAATACATACGAGCAGACAAGTCTTTCTAATACTCCCCACAGCAATGATCATGGTGCTTGTACTTGGTAGGCGCTAAATAAATATGCATCCTTTCATTGATTGTGAACAAAATGAGATGTTAGATAAAGAGCAATGTTAACACTACTTGCTGTCATACAAATTGTGTTTCTGCACCCACATATGGATGGGTGCATATAATTCTTGTTGTTTATATTCAGTATCATTTTGAAAATTGTGAGTATAAGTGAGGTGATATCTGGAAAGGATGCTTAGGCTACTCCAAGAAAGGGTTTGATGAAACCATGAGACATGAAATGAGCCAATTTACAGAAATATAGCTTTCAAAAACACAGCTTTCTCTGTCCAGTTTTACTTAGATCTCAGATTACATTTGAGGTTTTTGCCCACCTGTGTAAAGATATAAATACACTGAATTAGGGTAGTCTTTCTAATTCTTAAACCAGATGGAGAGGAATGAGAGAATGTATGTGAACCACGTATAGAACTCCAATTTTGTCTCAAGAGTTTTACCAAGTGTTTTATATACAATCATTCATTCACTCATCACAGAAGCCCTTATGACTGTCCCTATTTTACAGATTGGATAACTGAGGCTTCAAGAAATGGGGGATCTGATCCCAAGTCTGTCCAACTCCAAAGTCTGTACTCAACTACCACATTCTCCTGCTATCATAATCTTCAACTCAGCCTTTTAATCCTGACTTATCTATCTGCCAAATTCAAGTCAGTGTGACAATCATTATAACCTATGCTGTTATTATAAATAAATATCTCATTTTTATAATTTCCAAGTTTAAATAAAATTCTGATCAACAACCTGATTGTTGATAAGAGCTTTTTTGGAGATTGACAAGTTGGGAATAGCCTGTATATTGCCAGAAAAAGCTGGGGAGGCCAAGTTTTTCTTATCTTTTCTGCATACCCAGTGCCAATGGATTTGGGTCATTACACATTTTCTGTTTTTCATGAATCTAAAAGTATTCCTCCTATAGATTGGCCAGTCACTTATATGTGTATACATGCACACATGTACACACTCCACACACACACATACACACACACCCATAAGTAACTAAGAATATACCACAGAAATTACTAAGAAGAGGGACAGTCAACATACTTGGGAAAACACCCAAACTATAGCAACACAAATGCTCATCACTAATCATGAAGAAAAGACCAGTCCTGTTTAATCAATTTAATTTGAAATCACATTGGAGAAATCAGTTTCTAGTGCCTTGAACCATATATGAAGTCATCAATAACATAAGACCTTACATTTCTCCAGCAATGTATAATTACAGATCATTTTATTCTGCCATAAATATGATTTTTATCATAATCTTCACAGCAACACTATGAGTTAAGAATGCTTATTTCCAAATTATATAGAAAGAAACCAAGGCTCTGAGACTTTGAGTGACTTATCAACCATAAAGCAGCACTGGCAATGCCTGAATGACACCTTCTGATTCTCAGTCCAGAGTTTCCCTTCTTCTGATTGCAACCCCAGCCTCCACCATGCCATCTCAGCTGTGACTGCTGCATTGTCCCAAATGAGATGCAGATAATTCAGTGTGTTGATTTAGTCTATTGCAAAGCCCCTGCCCTATTATTCACACATCAATTAATTCATCTCTTTTTGGTAATATATTTGGGGAGACCCTGAGAAGTTGTTTTGAAGTGATGGAGAACAATAGCAGGGACACACAAAAGCATCTGTCACCAGTGTAGCTCCTTCATCCCAAGAGTCTGCATTTTCTGCTGCAGGATGATCCTTTTAGCCTCTTCATGGAAACCCCAATCCCAGCATCAGCTCCAATCCTCAAGCTAACACACAGCTTCAGACTGTTGTAATGACTCAGCAATCAAAACTTCAAGTTCAATCCACCTGGTCCTCACCCACCTCCAGGGCCAGAGCTTGGAAAGCTCCTCTCTGCTCTTGAACTTACTGGGCGGAGGTTCCTGGCTTCCTTTAAAGGTTCTCAGTAGCTGACTTTCCAGCTGTCAGCCCTGTTTGTTACAGAGGGAAAGAGCTATTCATGTGTTAAGTGCCCTGGGTCTTAAAAACATAGAAACACACTGGAGAATGTTGGGCCTCATTGGCTGACTTGAGCAGAGACCCAGAGAAAGGCCTGCCAACTGACTGGAGCTAAATAGAGAAAGAATTGGAATGTCCTTTATTCTCCCCAATAAACTCAAAGCAACCCTTCCCCACTCGGTAATTTTAAAATATCACCCTGCATATATTTATTCTGGGGGAACTTTAGCCTTTTCTTTGGCAACTCTGACATATTACTCCTACTGGAATGGAAAGCTCCCTACGCTCCCTTCCACCTGAATTCACTAAGCAAGAAAACCAACTCTGTTAAATTTCCACACTGTCTATCACAAAATAAAGATCAAAATGACAAAAGAAAGCCATGGATCTGGGGTCAGTTCTGATCCAAAACTGTTTATCATTGCTCTGGCCCAAGCTGAAAATAAAGATGCAAAGTTTCAGTTGTACAAACACCATCAGGAACCCTTGAGATACAGAGGAGATGCTTTGCACATTGCATGAACTGTAATCAGAAAATCCTGAGTTGGCTTGTACCCCACTTCTATTATTAGCCTAAAATAAGTGATAATGAAATTGTTGCTATTGCTAGAAGTTTCATTCATTACAATTATTAACTCTCAAATACACAAAAGCCAAGTTGTTACTCTTTTTTTTTCAGATGGTGTTGAGCATAATCTATGCAATTAACTTTTACCAACACCATAAGTCTAAATATACCAATACTTGGTGAGAATGTGAATGGGGGAAGGAAGAGTCAAAATTAAACAGCCTCAATGAAAAGAGGTACTAATTTGCCAACTTCCAGCACGGCATTTTCAAAGGTCTCCTCTTTATTCAGAACAGTTCTAACACAAAATAGATGACCTAAAATACTGTCCTCTGTACTTGGGACTAGTTATCAAAAGCTGCAGGTTAACAAAGAGCTGACCAACCTAAGGAATGATGATTGCCCAGACAGAGTTTGGGGAGCCTTCAGTACCCTGCATGACCCTTTGGCACTTGGAGCATCAGCATTCTTCTCTCCTTAGAACAGCACACTTTGTTTCTCATTTATATATTATCCTCACCTTCAGGGTTCATGAATCCCAGGTTATTTTTCTCCACAAAGAAAATGAAATTTTATTTAGGGTTTCTTCTGTGGTCAAGTCATTTAAAAATGAAAAAAAGCAAACAAACAAAAAGCAAAATCTCCTTTCTCGACAAGAAAACTGTAACTGGAAATTATGGGTAATAGAAGAAAATATCCTGATCACAAATATTTGACAAGAAAGACATATCATAAATTATACCTACAGGAGAGTTTTCCCATAGTATTTTTTTATCAAGAGCAGAGTATGGAGTAAGTATCAGTTAGAGGGTCAGGTGGGGGTGGGGGAGGGGAAGCTTCTAACTAAGAGTTGTCCTCCCTTACATATTTCTCTAATATCATTATGCAAAAAATATTAGATAGATGAAAGGATAGCCTATGGTAATACCAGAGTATAATATCTTTAAGGTTTTTTTTTTCCTTTTGGTAACTTTCTTTAAGAAAAAAAAAGAAATATTATCAATGTTTTGAGTATGATGTCTGACATCTCTCAACTTGGATGCTTTCATAAATCTTTGACCCAGGCTATCTAGTCTCTGAATAAATCTGTGTTACAATTTGCACCTTCTTTCTATACATAGACATCAATACTTGCAGAGAATCACCTAGGTATGCTCTCCTCTACCTAGTTAACACACCTGTCATCTCTTCCATGAAGAGGTTCACAGTAACAGTTCGAGTTGGCTAACATTCCATGAAATACCACGATTCCTTTTAGGGTAAACCATCCATATGCATTGAATGAGGAAGAACAAGGTTCTATTGCTTTCACCTGGGGGTTCCAGCAGTTTTTACATCTATTTACAAGCGATTCTTACTCCTGGGGAGAAGCTAATTGATGCCAATGGAGAGCTAAAAATACTCACAGATACAGGAACACAGATGCTATCACAATAAAATGGTATTTTGTTTCAATTAAATAACCTCAAGATCAAAACAGGTAAAATATTATCTGCATTTCACTTTGAAGGAAAAAGGGGGGAAAATGAAGGCATAACCAACCACCAGGAAACACTAAAGAGACCGAGTTAGGCAAGATGTTTGACTAAAGTCACCTGAATTCCTAATGCCACTTGCATTTACAGCCAAGAATAGACAATTAAGAGCAATTTGCAACCACACTCCCTTCTCTAGGGACCACGTAGGGTAAGAGGATGTTCCAAAATGAGCGACACTAGTCTTAATCAGGGGACACTGCATTCAGAAAAGGTTAATGAGATGCAACAGCAAGAGAATCAGTGCAAAAAAAGAGAGGTTCAAAATACTAAACAATTTCCACTTTGTTCTCATTTGCTCCAATTAAGAGCTGTTGAAGCAGCTTTTCTGTATTCCACACATTCGCTACTCTCCAAGGCAGATATAACTATTCAAGGGGGAAAAAAAATTAAGAGCTATGGGGAGGGGGGAAGTCTACTATTAAGTTACGGTGAAAGTCCAGATTACACCCCCAACCCCCGCCCCCAGATTCGGAGCAGACACACTTTACCTCTAACTCAGAGCCTCTGCCAGTAGCTTTTCTGATTAATTTTTTTTCCTGAAATTTAGTGAATATTTCAAGGAGGGAGAAATCTGGAATTATTTTTTTTCGAGATTTTATATATTCAGAATTCACTGTGAAAATGTTAGATAAATAAGAGAGGTATAAAAATGGTAAGAAAAATGGAGGGGGATGGTTATACAAATGGAAATAATCTCCTTGGCATAAAAATAGCCCCAAAATGCCACACACTGAGTTCTTCTGAGTATTCCAGTCTCTAGAAATACGCTCATAAACTGCATATGGATTTCCGAAAACAAACAGGAAAGCACAAACATTGCAAGACAACAAGGACTAAGAGCTAAGTCGTCCCGTGACTTACCTTCTCTGTGGATCCTCAAAGTTCACCAAGGAAAATTTAAAATCCTTCTGGCTTGATGTGCACTACTCTATTTTCTTTTCTTCTTCTTTTTTTTTTTTTTAAAGTCACATAGGAGAAAAATAATCAGTTTTCAAAGGTTCCATTTATCTGATCTTCCAGCACCAGCAAAAACGTGTCCAAGAGACTCCGCCAAAAAGTAAGCCAAAAACTCATCAAAGGCAAAAGGAGAAGGGGGGAGTGAGGAAGGCAGGGGGTGGTGAAAGGCGGGGGGTCTACAGACTGTGAGCCCAAGTGCCCAGAGAATAGTCACGCTGTTGAAATCGCCTACTGTACGATATACCTGCGTTGGTTGTCACACAAACACACACACACACACGGACACTCACACATATTTTTGCACGCGAAGCCAGGCACCCACACTCACAAACACACACAAACACACGCACTCACACAAACCAGTGTAATGAAAACTGTCAGTAGTAACCTCCAAGAGCTGCTGTGTGCTGCAGATGGTACGGCTCACTGTTACCTTCCCAGATCTGTGAAGGATCAAATGAACATCCAAAATCAGGAGGGGCCCCCCAGGACTAGGTAGATTCTGGATCCCTCTCCCCTAGGAAGATGCATCAAGCCAGGAGCAGGTCAATCAGCAGAGGTGTCTGCTTGCAGGGTGCCCCGGATTATGGCAAGGTTATTAATCTTGATGTGCTGCATCCCCCACCCCCAACATTCGGCAGCCTGCATTGAGATGATTGCCAGAGCTGTGTCTGTCCCTGTTCTACTGCATTTGCTCAGCCCTCTGATGCTGCAAGTGAGACACGGTGGAGGCAAGAATACTAATAAGGTGGTTAGCTACAGTTTCTTGAAGGCAGTCGGCATGCAATACAGTAAATGTGTACTTCCCCGTGCTCTGTGTGTGAGCCTGCGTGTCTGCAGGGAGGGCAGTGAATCCATCTCCGGCCAGAAGGCGAGGTGGTTTGTATCCTGCCTGGGAGAACTATATCATCATCGGAATCATCACTGTCCTGCAAAAGCGTTGTCTGTGACAGTATTTTGCTTGGGATAAAGAAGGGAGTTTAATGGTTTAGAAGCCTAGAGCTGGCATTTAAAAGAGAGGAAAAAAAATGTCTAGGGAGACAAATTAGCTTTATAAATAGGCTCCAAAGAGACCAAGGCAAAATTTTAACATGCTGCTGCCCTGGCTGTTAAATGGAAATACAAAGCAATTTCAAAAACCAGCCCCAGCCTATAAATCTTGGAGCTGGCAACAAGTATCTGAATTTGACTGATGGGACTGTGGATAAATGGATTCCTGGTAGCATAAAAAGTTTGCTCATGCATTCTGCTTCCTACGTAGCCATGGATTCAATGTGTACCGAGATCTAGGTACAGTTCATTCATTTTTAATATGGATTTAGACTGGATCCCTGCACAATTGTATTTTAATGTACAGTTCTTGCCACATATTTATCAAATTGTAGAGAATAACTGAGTGGTAGAGTGTCACTAGGGGGATTAGTTGGCACTTGTCAAAGTAAGCATTAACGTACACAACATTCTTACATGGAATGAGTTTAGAGTTTTCAGAAAAGAAAAAGTACCATATATCTTTTAGTACCTAGCAATAAAATTAAATGTACGCATAATATGCTAAATAAATAATTTCTCAGCTTTTGAAGTGCTAAATTTTCCACTTCTATGATAGGGCCTCATATTAAAATACCTCTTTTGTAGTTAAGGATAGTCACTGAGTTTCTTAAATTGAATTAAATTGGTATTATGTGAAAAAGTGTTGGACAGTTGGAGAAGGCAGATAAAGGTGAATTATGGAGCATTGTAATACCAGACATTGCCAGCAGATGTCACAAAAGAAAATACAGGTAAAAGAACTTTACCAAAAATAGCAAGCATTTAATCTGATTTAGTAAACACAGAATTTAATAAAATTGATGAGATTAATATGAAATACTGAATTTTTATAATACATAAAGGTACAAATGAGAACTTAAGAGAACAGCTTGCCTTTTATATTTTTCCAAATGTCTCTCTAAAATCAACATTTTTCATACTCTGGTAGATTGTTATTAATATTGGAAAAAATACTACACTATTGACTAAGATTAGATTTGCATCCAATATTATTTCTAGTAGTGATTTTTTTTATTCTATAGAATATAGTACTGAATATCTTATTTGTAATATAGCAACCACTAGATTGAACTACAAAACAGGTAATGGGAGGAAGTAAATTGGGTGAATAAAATTGCAGTAGTATGTAAAAATTTTGTGTAAAGTTTCCATCTTAAAGCAATAATTCTGTTTCATCATGATCATACCTAAAAAAATCAGTTTGAAAGAATCATTCATGTTTGGGAGTTAAACATTAACAAACAGTGGCACATAGGTAAAAGGTACAAAGAATTTTGATCTTTATCAATTCCACTTAGGTTAATACGTGAAAGGCTTAAAAATTTAAAAATTCACATATCATCTTAGCCTTTATTTATCAAAAGGTAACTAATAGGTACCCATCAACTCCCGGATTGAATTGGTCCAAATATCAATAAAATATATTGCTAAAAACTTGGACTTTGGAATTCAGACAGACCTGGTTTCAAATTTCAATTTGTCCTTATATCCGGTGGTTAGTCTCTACAAGTCATAAATCTTTGTCTTTTTTGTTTGGTGGGAGGGACTTTTTTTCTCTCTCTTTTTTTCCCCCTTTTCACTTGAAAACAGGACATTAATATATATCAAATAGGATTATTGTGAGGACTGGAATGAATTAATATTTATTATGTGCTTAAAATACTTTCTGACACATAATAAGTGGTCTATCAGTGCTGCATATGTCTTATAAATAAAGGAATTGTTTGATTCCTACTATGTTAGCTCTGCTTTTGTGGGCCACCAGGTAAAACAGGTGAAATTATGTAATCAATCCTTTCAGTTTTGAAGATGTGCTTTAAAATTTATTTTTACAAATAGTTGTTTTGATCTTGTTTCTATAAGCCTATAGTTTTATAACATTTGACCACTCTTTTTTTTTTTTGAGACAGGATCTCACTCTGTTGCCTGGGATAGAGTGCAGTGACTGCATCATACATCATAGCTCATTGCAATCTCAGACTCCTAGGCTTGAACAATACACCTGTCTTAGCCTCCTGAGTAGCTGAGACTTCAGGTGTGTACCACCAGGCCCAGCTAATTTTTTTTTTTTTTTTTTTTTGTAGAAATGAAGTCTTGCTATATTGCTCAGGCTGGTCTCAAACTCAAGCACTCCTCCCGCCTTGGCCTCCTAAAGTGCTAGGATTATAGGTGTGAGCCACTGCCCCTGACCCTGACCACTCTTTAAAAGTTTATCATGTGGATACCAGTCAGTCCTCTGTATCTACGATTCCACATTCATAAAATATTTTTTTAAATAACAATATAATAATAAAAATAATACAAATAAAAACTGTAGCATAATAATAATTTACATAGCATTTACATTGTATTAGGTATTATAAGTAATCTTGGGATGATTTAAAGGATACAGGAGGATGTGCATAGATTACATGCAAATACTATACCACTTAATATAAAGTACTTGAGCAATCACAGATTTTGTTATACATGAGGGTTCTGGAACCAATTCCCCACAGATACCAATGGACAACTGCATTCTTGCATTTATATATGTGGGCTCCAAGACTCACTGTAAAACAGAAATCACTTTCTCAACTAATTGAGATCTTGACTCAGAGTACTCAGAAAATCTAATGGCAACTCACTTGTTGCCTATTAAGACTTGCTTTGAAACCAATAGTATCACCAAACACTAAAATGTCGATGCTTGAAAAGGTGCTATGCACTGATAATTATGCACCCCTGCAAAACTCACGTACTTAAGCCCTAATCCCCAATGGGATGATATTTGGAGGTGGGGTGGTGGGATTCAGGACAAACTACCCCAAAATATGCCATGTTGGCATTTGTGAAAACGACAGAAGCAGGAAGTTCACTCTCCCCTGAAACAGGCCGTACAACCTTGCTAATCTTCCCCTGAATTAGGTCATAAACCCTTCATTCCAGAAGTGACCTCTTTATACCCCAAGAAAAGGAACATTCTTGTCCTTGAAAACACAGAGATGTCAAGAAGAATCTGAACAAACGGACCTTACTATGTTCCCCCAGTTTATTACCATTAAATCTTACCCTCCTTTGTCCAATTGTACTTCTACATGACTGTCCATTCTTTATCAGTCCTAAGCATAGATACACACAGATTTGCATGTTTATTTAGGTCTTCATTTCTGAAGGATCTCGTGTCACATAAAACTTAAATTAAAAAAAAATTGTATGCTCTTCTCTTGTAATCTGTCTTTTGATATAAGGGCCTGAACCATAAACTTTGTAATGGATGAGGAAAAAATATTACTTTATCTCCCCTACAAGGTCCTTTGGGAGGTAATTAGGCCATGAGGTGGCACCCTCATGAGTAGTATTAGTGCCCTTATAAGAAGGGACATGAGAGAAAGTCTAACTCTCTCTGCCTTATGAAAATACAGCAAGAAGGTATGCATCCAACAACCCAGGAAGAGGACCCTCCCTAGGAGCCAAACCGGCAGATGCAACCTTGGTCTTGGACTTCACAGCATCCAGGACTATGAGATATAAAGTTGTTTAAGCCACTGATCCTACAGTATTTTTGCATAGCAGCCTCAGCTAAGACATGAGGTGAAAAAAGACTCCAGGAAAAAGTTATAGTTCCTAAATCAGCAATTCCATGATAGACTACAGCAGATCATTGCATCTCAGATTATCATTTTTCAATGGATGTCTAGATATTGAAATTTCTGGCACCCGGTCATTGAACAATTATTATCTATCCAATAAATATTTTGCCAATGAAAAGGAATATCAAGAAGGTGATCACAAGGCATCAGTTACATATAAATGCCTTCTTGTTCTCTTTAGTAAATATGTTAGATTAAAAAAATGCATGAGTCATAAAATTAAATTTTATCAGTGTGCCCATTGTTCTTCATCCAGCATCCTAAAACTCTAGGATACGTTGAATAATTTATATATTAAAGTTAAAAAGTGTTTCTTTGAAATCAGATTGCTATGTAGGATTAAATATGTCTCCTCTCTCACTCTGAGAAAGTTTAGTGTCAGCAATATTCTCCTAATTCTAACCTGAAACGTACTGGATTACTAAGAGCAGACACAGGATAATACATTAATTCCAGGAGACAAGAGCACCTGTGTGCCTTTTCTCTCCTTTATATGCAAAAAAAGTCTTCTCTCCTAGATGTTAGTGTTAGAACACCACAACGTTTTAAAAAGTGCACAGGTAATCTGGGATTTCTGAATAGTATGTTTGAATTAAGGGGGAAGAAATGCACCTAAAACCACATTATTGAAAACTTCTAAATTGGTGTGAGATAAGTTATCAACTAGTGCAAATAGTAGATAAATATATGACTTTAATATGGATATGTTTTATTTTGGAGGAAATATGAATATGAAAGTGTCCTACCATCATCAATAGGAGCAGAATTCTTATGTGAAAATTTCGATTTCAGAGTTGCTTTAAGCGAAGTTTACTCATAGAATGCCACTATGCTTCTGTTTGCTCTCTATATCATATGCTAAGAAATAAGCCTAAGAACACAAGCTTTGTTTAGTATTTGTTCCTTCCTTGGCTTATTGTAAAATCAGTTTGCCTGCAATCCAATTGTTCTGAATTAATTTAATAGCCTAATAATTGCATTCTATTATTCCATCTCTTGAAGTTTTTATTAATTACATCTTGAATTTAGCTTGTATCTTTTATTTAAAATGTTTTAACAAGTTATTGAGGCTTAGACATTATTTATGTTTCTCAAATTATCTTCCCCTCTTATTTACATCGAGAAATCACAAGCTTAGATAACTCCAGCATAAATGTTAAGCTATTTGAATCAATTTCCTCATGAGGTTGGCCTCGACCTTTACAATTACTTCCTTTCATCAATCTAAAGAATATTTATTTACTCTATCATCACTTAAAATTTATTGCTTATTACTTTATATGCATAATACATATCTTAAAAGAACCTATTTTGTGTCTTTTTTTTCCTAGCACAGCTCCCTCCAAACCTCAGGTATTAGATAATGTTCTGCTATTGTCACTAATAAAAACATCCTAGATATAAGTCAATTTAGCAACTTAATACAGCATGTCAAGGATCATGGCTCGTCCTTTCAACCTTTAAATAGACTTGCCTGCTAATTGTGGTACAGTTAATATACCATTTCCTTAGTTATTTGCAAATTCATAATTTCTTATTATTCTTTAATATTTGTAGGATTTATAGTGATCTCCTCTCTCACTTCTGATATTGGAAATGTGTACATTCTCTTTTTGATCAGTTTGGCTAAAGATTTATAAGTTTTGGCCAGGCGCGGTGGCTCACGCCTGTAATCCTAGCACTCTGGGAGGTCGAGGCAGGCGGATCGCTCAAGGTCAGGAGTTCAAAACAAGCCTGAACAAGAGCGAGACCCTGTCTCTACTAAAAAATAGAAAGAAATTAATTGGCCAACTAAAAATATATAGAAAAAATTAGCCGGGCATGGTGGCACATACCTATAGTCCCACCTATTCAGGAGGCTAAGGCAGAAGGATTGCTTGAGCCCAGGAGTCTGAGGTTGCTGTGAGCTAGGCTGACACCATGGCACTCTAGCCTGGGCAAGAAAGTGAGACTCTGTCTCAAAAAAAAAAAAAAAGGATTTATAAGTTTTATAACTGATCTCAGAGAGCCAGTTTTTGTATAATCGATTTTTCTCTATTTGTTTTTTATATCACTGATTTCTTCTATCTTTATTATTATAATTTTTTCTTTTGACTTTGAGTTTTATTTTCTCTTGTTTTTCTACTTAAAATAGAAGCTTTGGCTATTGATTTCAGACCATCTTTTCTAATTTAAGATTTTAGTACCATAAATTTACCTCTAAAAATTGTGTTGGCTGCATTCTATACATTCTGTTAGGTTGTGTTTTCATTTTTACTCAGTTCAAAAATAACTGTTAATTTTTCTTTTGATTTTTTTTCTTTAACCCATAGTTAATTTACAAGAGTTTTATTTAGTTTCCAAATATTTAAGTTATCACAGCCTACCCTCGCGTAATATTGCCACTTCACATACAGTAAAAGTAAACAACAGTATACATCTATTTCCCCTCTTCTGGACTTTGTGCTATTAGTCATCATACATTTTAATTCCACATTTATTATAAATCCAATATTATAAATCCAATAATATACATTATTTTTCCTTAAACAATTGATTTTTTAAAATGACTTAAAAATAAGAAAAACATATATATCTACCTATATATTAATAGCATAATTTCCATTCCTTGTGCTCTTTATTCATATGGGTAGATACAGATTTCCACCTGTTATCATATTCCTTCTTCCTAAAGGAATTCCTTTAACATACTTTGGAACTGCTGGTGATTAATTCTTTCATCTTTTGTGTGTCTGCAAAAGCATTTGGTCCATTGTCTTCTTGCTTTTATTGTTTCAAAAAAAAAAGCTGTTGTTATTGTTCCTCTGTACAAAATGGTTCTTTTTATTCTGGGTACTTTTAGATTACTGTTTTCCTTTGTCTCTTTTTTTTAAAAGTAATTTGATTATGTTATACTTTACTGTGGTTTTCCTCAGGTTCTTTCCTCAGGTTCCTCTGATTCTTTGAATCTTCCTCCCTAAGTTTATAAATATTTATTTTTTAAAAGAAAAAAAAAAGATTTGGGTATTATTTGGGTTTCACAGAGTTCTTGAATCTGTGAGTTGATGGTTTTCATCAAAGTTAAAAAAAATTTAGGCATTATTTCTTCATATCATTTTTCTGTCTCCATCCCTTCTTTTTGGTGACTCCAATTTATATGCATATTAGGCAGCTTGCCACTTGATGTTGTCTCATGTCTTACTGATAATCTGTTCTTTTTTCTCCCATCTTTTTTATGTGTTTTATTTTAGACAGTTTTGTATTGCTAAATCTTCAAGTGCACTAATTTTTCTTCTATAGTATCAAATATACTATTAATTGCATATAGTTTATTTTTTAAATCTCGGATATTATTGTTTTCATCTACAGAAGTTTATTTTGGATCTTTTTATATCTTTCATTACTCTCTTTAACATGTTTATGTTTTTATCTACTTTTTTGAAAATATGAAATAGGATTATAGTACATAATTTAATGTCCTATTTTACTAAATCTTTCATCTGCATCATTTCTGAATTGTTTTGAGTTGATTAATTTTCCCTCATACTGTAGGTTGTAAATTACTGTTTCTATGCATGTCTGATAATTTTGATAGCATGTCAAGAATTTTTAATATTATGTTACTAGATGCTGATTTTTAAAAAGAAAAAATGTTCTTAGGGTTCATTCTGGGACACAGTTATTTGGAATAAGCTTCAAGCTTGCTTACTGCTTGCATTTAAGCTATTAGGGAAGATCAGAGGAATCTTTTAGGGCTAATTTTTCCCCCATTGCTAAGGCAATGCCCTTTTGCGTACTCTACCTGATACCCATGTCTTACAAAGCTTTTCCCACTCTGACTGGTGGGAACATAAAATATTTCTGGCCCTATGCGAACTTTTGGGATTGTTTCCCTTGCTCTTGTAGGTAGTTCTTTCCCTGGTATTGGTAGTTTCCTCTCCCTCATCATCTGATCAGTCCTTTGATTAAAACTAATAGAGACCTTCTGCAGATCTTAAAAGCTTTCTCACTCTGCAATATACTCCCTTTGGTTCTCTGTCCTGTGAACCCTAGCTGGGTAGGCCTCATCACACTCTGACCTCTATTGCTTCAACTCAGGGTGGCAGCTGGGCCCCACCTGGGTTCCCCTTCCCTCTTGCATGGCCTGCAAACTCTCTCCAGGCAGTAAGCTGGAGCAATCATGGGGCTTACCTCATTTTTGTCCCTGTCCCTGTGGATAACTATCCAATGCTGACTGTTATCCAGTGAAACTACTCTTTCAAATATTGTGTCCATTTTATTTTTATTTTTTGTCATTTAAAGGGTGAGGGCAAATCTGTTCCTTGTTACTCTGGCTTAGCTGGAAACAGAAGACTCTAATTTCCCTTTCAAACAAAAAATTATATGACAACCTGTTTTATATGTCACTGTTCTTTTAGCTGGGAACAGTGTTGAACCAGACAGACTACATCTTTACAATAACGAGGCCTCCAGGGGTCTGTCTTATAATTAATAAAATAGCAAACAAATATACATAAAAATACCTTGGATGGTTTAAGAGATGTTAAGAAAATAAAAGACATTATGTGATAGACAGAAATGGGTTAGGGGACTATTTTAGATAGGGTATCACCTAATCTACTTTGAAGGGTGGCATGTGAATTAATATTTGTATGATGAAGAACTAGTCATGGAAAGATCTGGGAGAAGTGTATTCCAGGCAGAGGGAGGTACAAGTACAAAGGACCTAAGTCAGGAACAAAGCTTGCCCTGCCAACAAGGAGGACTTGTTAGTTCGTTTGTCTTCTACACATTGCTATCTCTGTTATGTGATATGGAGAGCAATATCTGAAAGGTCACTAACATGGTTTATTGTTAATCATGAATAAATGCCCAAAGCAAACATTTTATCCTATACAGATTGCTTTCAATAACGTTGCCAATTTAATATGATGCTAGATAACTGAAGAAGAGTTTTTAAATCTTTCTCTGTTTTTGGTGTTTTTTATTATTTTTTGTTTGTTTGTTTGCTTGTTTGTTTGTTTTTTAATACAGGGTCTTGCTCTGTTGCCCCAGCTAATGTGCAGTGGTGTCATCATAGCTCACTGCAACCTCAAACTCCTGGGCTAAGGCTATCCTCCTGCTTCAGCCTCCCCAGTAACTGGGACTACAGGCAGATGCCACCACACTCAGCTAATTTTTTTTTCTATTTTTAGTAGAGACAGGGTCTCATTCTGGCTCAGTCTGGTCTCAAACTTCTGACCTCAAGCGATACTCCCACCTTAGCCTCCCAGAGTGCTAGGATTACAGGTGCGAGCCACCATACCTGGCTCACCCCACTGGCCCCTTCTCTGTTATAATCAGTCAGAATAAATTAGTTTCTATTGTGGTAACAAAAACAAAAAAATCCAACCAAACAACCAAAACAATTTCTTGTTCACACAGACTCATCAAACTCTAACCTCTATTGGAGTTGGAGGTTGGCAAAGGGTTCAATTCACTGTAGTTATTCCAGGTCTTAGGCTGACAAAAACTTCAACGTGACAGGTTCTTTCATAATCACTTTCAAATGGCAAATAGCACACTGTATTTGAAAGTTTTAAGAAGTGGTTCTTATTACCTATGTTTGTGGAAAGCAGAGAGCCAGAAATATGGTGGTAGTGCTAATGAAGACCACACCCTCTACCAAAAAATCTGTATACTCATGCTTCTAATAAAACTAGAAATTTGCCCTTATTTTATCAAATTGAGTTTGAAAGCATTACTCTTTGAGTAGAATCTCAGATATTAAGCACACACTCATATATGTTCTGAATTTTCTTTACTTTCTTCAAATTCCAATTGCTAAGTTATCTACTAGTTATCTTACTATATGAAAAAAAAGAGAGAGAGAGAGAGAGACAGCTTAAAGGTGATCACTTACTCTAAGAAAATTTCCAGCAGCTTTGAGAGGAAAGTTCTACATTTAAAAAGCTATTTCAAACTTTGAGAGACAACCTTTACAAGAAGTCAGTATTAATGCGTTTCAGGATTCTGTCGTAAATTGAACTGTTTCCATGAGAATACCCATTTAAGAGAAAAGATGCACTGGACCTGGGGAATAATTAAGCACTGAATTAGACAAGAAATGTCATTTTTCCCTAGTACTGCCTGCAACTGCTAGAGTCCAGAGTGCACTCACATTTATTTATCCCCATAGAAGAATATATATATATATATATATATATACACATACATACATACACACACTTAAATCCAGGAATCTAGCTATGATGCTAGGAGCTTTTACATACCTAAAGAATATCCCTTTTTTGTTTTGTTTTCTTTTGTTAGTCTTTTAGATTCCTTTTATTCTTTAGATTCTTTCTGGGATTATGGTTATTTCTCACTTGGAAGAGTCCTCCACCCTCTCCCCCACTCAGTCTACCCTCCTCAGGACCCTCTAGGCCTTGGAGGCTTAAATCAGAGCTTTCAAGGTTATAGGGGCTAATGCATGCTTTTTCTTGGCATTCCTTTCCAAGAGATCTTTTGTAGCTTATCCTCACCATAAGAAAGGTGCCAAGCAAACCAAATTTAATTTGATTCAATGCAAATGTTTGGCCAAAGGAGTACAGGTAGATAATGAATATCTTGCAAGATCTGACCCTTCCAACTATACTCACCAAGGTTTGGATGGATTCCTCACAGGGTTTTGACATCAAAGGCTAATAATTATTAGCAAGGAGTCCAATTTTCTTGGATATTCTTTTCAACTTACTTCTAACTCAAAGGTGTAGCATAAGTTGAAGATGTGTCAGATCAAGGAAGGGGTAAGTTTTTGGTCTTTCAGTATTACAAATATTTCAATATATTTCTATTAAAAATATTGATTCTAATTTAAATATGCTTCTGGCTCTTTCCTTAATAATACAAATAGTATTAGTATTTAGTATTAGTATTTGGTCATATTGACCAAAGAAATACAGATACTAACACTTAACTTTAGGATTTAGAGGAAACTATTAGGAAATATTTGCTTCTAACTCAAGATTGAATTATGTCTTTGCACACACATATACTAATTCTTGCACCCACTTATATAACTATAGGTTTATTCTCCTTGTATATATAACCATGACCACCCAAAGGGAATGGTCATCATTACTTTGGTGATGCTCATTCAGTTACCTTCCTTCCAAAGCAGTTTCTAGAATAATAGTGTTTTATCCACCCCTTTCAGCTTCAAATCTAGTGCTTGTGAAAAGACTGTGACAGCTAGTATAACTCAAGGTCTGTACTTAGTCACTGCAAAGTAAGTGCACTTTGGTCAGGATGGGGAGACAAAGCTCCTTCTTATGGCTTCCTTGTGCATCCTGTGGTGTGGGCATGGAGAAGAATTTGGAACACCTTTTATCTGCCTTTCATTTGTCCAATTAGCTAGGCAACTGTCCTCAGCTTATTCTGAAAGATCCATCTAAACGGTAACTTCCAAAAGCCGATTACAAACAAAAACTTTTCCTTCAAGTTCAATCTTTGGTGTTATGGTTGCCACTTTTCCATTATTTTTAAGTGCTAGAAGGATACATATTTCTCATCAAAGTTTGGTCAGTATTTTGTACTAGAAATGTATAAGGCATTTAGAGACTAAGAGATTCTAAGCATATCATTGTTTCTGGGGAACATTTCAGATGAAGAAGAATTAGGAAAAATGCCACAGATTAAAATATGTGACTTTCATATAGTTTTGATTTTAATTTTTAGAAAATCTGAGAAAGGACCCACTCCACCCCGCCCCCATCCACACACAAGAGGTACAAATAGATAAGCTTCCATTTGTTACAAATAACGTTACATATCTAAGTCATGATATATTTTTAAGCGAGAACAGTCCCTAGCTGGTTTGCTAATTTTGAAGCTTTTTAAAAGTATAAGTCAACTGGGTCATTATATTAATATGATCATTGATATAGGAGTGAAGTCTCTGAGGCTGAGTAGCTATGAGACATGAGACAAATCTCTCTCACTCGCTCTCCCTCTCATTTCCTTATCAAAAGCTAAATGGCTGTAATGAACTATTTATATCACAGGCTTATGGTAGAAATCAAATATAATGATGCATAAAGCTTTATAAATACTATTACAATCATGACTAAATACCATTGTAAATATTACTATTAATGTTATGACATGAAATAAAATATAAATTATTTTATTAAGGGAACCATTTTTACCTTGAAGTAAACTGTAAAAATAAACTTAAAGTATATCTAACTAAGTTGGAAATCTGAGAAAAACATCCCATAACTACCATAGTGTATAGGCAGAATAAGGACCATAGTTAGAAATAACTAGGTCATCCCACTGTATCAAGAATATCTAAATAATTATTTGAACAGTTAGTTGAACTCTTTTTTCAAGAAATGTGATAATCATAAAAAGAAAGCCCAAAATTGTAACAGTTCTATTTTTTTTCTTTCAAAAACTTAGCCGAATTTTTTTTGGATTCTGTTCTGATCCAATGTACAAGAATCTGTCCACATCATATGGGAAGGGGTGAGATCAACAGCATCAAAATACTACATCATCTTGATGTAGTTTGACTTCCCTACGTGTGTATATGTGGCTGTGTATTATGTGGGTTATAATATAGTCTAAAGCATAAACCCAAATTAAAAGTCATTGCAAACTTTCTTTGAGAAGTTTTAACAAATACACTATTTTGTCAGAGTGAATTTTGATTGCACAGGAATCCCTCAGTATTCATGGGGGATTGGTTCCAGGACCCCCTGTGGATACCAAAATCTGAAAATTCTTAAGACCCTTTTATAAAATTGCATACTATTTGCATATAATCTATGTACAACCTTCAGTATACAACAAGTCCTCACTTATTTTCCTTCATAGGTTTTTGAAACTGCTACTGTAAATGAAACGACAAATATCAAAACCACTTTTACCATAGACTAATTGATATAAACAAGAGTCAAGTTCCTATAGCATATTTCTGGACACAAAACATCACCAAATTTTTAAAGAATGATCCAAAACACTTTTACTATTAAACGTAAAAATAAATGTGAGTTATGCATACATTTAAAAAAGATTAACAAAAACAAATAAGATAATCATTTACCTGATTTTTGGTGAAGAATTGAATGACAGCGGTTACAGTGGTGGTGGGTCAAACCAAGGAATAAATGTTTGCAAAGCAAAGATTATAAAGAGCACCTCTTCTCAACATGCAATTCAAAGACCATCACAAATATGGTGAGCTTGCTGAATGCTTCCAGACCACATCCTTTATTGTCAAGCAATTGTATGATTTTTGTTTACTTACTTATTTTTATTTGAAAATAATTTGAATTCATTCATTCATTCATTTTCCAACCTGCTTATTCCAATTCAGGGTGATGGGTGGCCAGAGTCCATCCTGGCAACTCAGGGCTCAAGGCAAGAACCAGCTCTGGACAGGACACCATTCCATCACAGAGCCACTCACACACACACACACATGCATTCACATCAGGACCATTTAGACACACCAATGAACCTAACGTGCACATCTTTGGAATGTGGGAGGACACCAAAGTACCTAGAGAAAACCCTCGCAGACATGGGAGAACATGCAAATTCCACACAGAGAGTGGTCCTGGCCAGGAATTGAAAATTTTCTTTTCCATCAACTTATAGGGAAAGGACGTTGAATGAAACAATGTTATTCAAGGATCTACTGTGCTTTATATCATCTCTAGATAACATATAATATCTAATACAATGTAAATGCTATGTAAATAGTTGTTATACTGTATTGTTTAGGTAATAATGACCAAAAAAATGGCTGTACATCTTCAGTACAGACTCAATCATGACAGGCCTAACTACATTGGTTGGTTAAATATGTGGTTGGTTGAATCCCTGGATGTGGAATCCACAGATAGAGGGTGGATTATGCTTAGATCACATCAACTGGGATTAATACTTATTTCTCCTTCCGTCAAAATGGAGGGGCAGTTTCACAAAGGTTAATTTTTTCCTACCCAATTTTATTGGATATCTACTATATCCATCAGATGCTTTGCAAAATGATGAAGACTCAGAGATGAAGATGGTAGAATTTCTGCTTTTAAGGAGCCCCAAATCACAAAGGAAGAAGTTATGTCAAATAATTATTGACAGGAAGATAGGTGATTAAACTTCAAAATTGGTCAATGCTTTCTAGTTTTTATTAGCAACAATGTCAAATTATTTACATTCTCCATTCTCAGGGGTAATTAATGCATGTCACTAACAATTAAAATTTTTCCTGAGAGTGCATTGACAATTGGAAATTAAAATAGTTAATACTTTTTCTTCTGTATCTAGAAAAGGCAGAACGATACATACATACATATAGGAATAAAAAAGAGGAGACATTTATTTATGTTTTTTATTTTCTCTCCATCGCTATGTGCTTATTTTTCTGCCTCTCTCTTTTGTCTTTCTTTCACTATTTAAAACTCATCTCTCTCCTTTCATTTATTCAGCCATCAAATATTTACTGAGTACTATTTTATGGGGAAACAGCGATGAACAAGGTAAAGAAGGTGTTTCGCCTTGTGGAAAACTCTACTTAGAACATATGGCATGAGAATATGTTGACTGACAGCATGAACTCTAGTGTGACACTTCAAGAGTGTGATTCTCATCTCTACCACTTAGCAGCTATGTGAATTTGGGCAAGTAACTTATCTTCATTATGCCCCAGTTTCCTTATCTAGAATATAGGAATTATACTAGTATTTACTTAAACAAGCCATGACAATGTTAAACCTCATATGAGCCCTGTGCTTCTAGAAAGCTGCAATGGTTAAGAAATCTCCCCATCCTTTCATGTTCTGTAAAATGGCTAATGTTAAAGGACCCTGCCGTCCAGATTCTGATGTAAAATCTACCCCGTCCTTCTTTGTGCCTCCAATAAGATGTCTGGATAGCTTCCTTTTTTTTTACTTAGTCCGATCATTTGTTGATCCCTGTAAAGGGATTAATGATTATAAAGATCTTATCTCTATTGGATAAAAATAGGACAGAAAATTTGATTTTTTAGTGTTTTCTGGTGGTTGTTGATTCGTCTATTTTGAGCTCAAATAAAGAATTTATATGCACTGAGAAGAGACCAGGTCTTTGATATGAACATGTGAATTTTGTATTTGTGTGTTTATGCTTGAATTGTGACTCAAACGATAAGCTATCTGTATCTGTCTATATGTTTAAAAATTCATAATTTGGAAAAGTATTTACCTCTATGTGAATACACAATATATTTCTGACCTATAGATACTAAGTAATTAGATTTTAAAATCCCTTACACTAAAGTTGCTCTATTGTGATTGACTTAGAGATAAATAAGCGTCTATATAATTGGCCATTCCTAATAATCTCAGAAATTAAGGAAACTGAACTTCAAATAACTTCAATGTGAACAGAAGAGGTATTCTAATATAAAACTAACTCATTAGAAACATTTTAAGAATTCATATTCACATAATTTAGGTAAAACTTCAGCAAATAAGATTAGTTTAATAATTTTGGTTTACTACAAAGAACTGTAGTTTTTCTGAGTTATCATTTTTATCAGTATAATGCAAGGATACATTTTTATTCTACTTTGGTATGCTATTTCTAAATTTATAGGTTTACTGATCAAAATAAGCCAATATTATTTCTTCTTAATGCCTAATATTATGAAAAATTTTATTTTGGAATTAATAAAATTAAATCATTATTCTAATAAACTTTATTTCAATAATAATTATATTTTCTAGTATGTAAGTTTGAAGATAATTTCCCAAATCTTTAGGTAGTTTAAACTTGGACTGCTACTAAATTGAGTTAATTAATGGGTATTCATTAGGTACTTAATTTCTAAATAAGATAGATTAAAATACTAGTTACAAAGCATAATTTTAAGTTCATATTCCTTTTACCTCTTATATTGATGTGGTAGAGAGAGGATATATATATTTGTGTCTGTTAATAAATGGGTTCATTTTTGCCATTTTGAGAAATGGTACTACTATAAGAAACATGTTCTTGTTAAAAAAAAAAGGAAAGTATAGCTTCCTTTTAAAGTAAAATGACTGGATTGTTCCAGAATGAGAAACTGATAAATTTAAGATAAAACCTAAATGAATGTAGAAATTTGTAAAAGGGTCATGAAAGGTAATTTTATTTGAATTGGTCAATGCTGGCTGAAATTCATATAGTGAGTTTATTTATAAGATTTTCAAAAAGAGTTCATTGTTTATATTTTTTAGCATATTGATCTCTTTAAGAAGCTTTAAAAGGTTTTCTTTACCTTCTGAGTAATCTTCCTTAAAGGCAAAAATTCTATCTTAACAGAACAAGTTCCTGTGCTTTATGTTGCTTTATCATGTTCTTGTTTTTCTTTTTTTAAGATAACCAGTACTCACTTTTGAAAGAACTAAGGTGTCTAGCAATCATGTTATCTCCTAAGTTTACTTTTAATATCTGTTAGTGTCACATTGAATAAATTGGAAGTCAGTAAACCACAATCCTACATTAATCAAATATTCTGATGACTTTGATATTTCCCCTTTTTGAAATCAAATCCTAAATGATATCTTTTGCTACTAAAATTTTCCTTGAGATGAAGAAGATATGATAGTAATGGAGATGACACCTCTTTATATAGAGAATTCAGTGGAGCCATTCAGTCTTGCCAACTGCAGATCTACATTAGACTAGAGGTCAGCCTACTTCATTTTAACAATAGGCAAAGGAAATCATTATTTCATGCTCCCAAGACACTCTCTTCCCTAACTTATTAGATCTCTTTAAATTATAGGTTTTTCTCATAGAAAAAAAAAAAGATGCTCTGTTTTATTTGAAAGGTTTATCTCCATCTGCATGAATATTCCCACCCCCCCCTTTTTTCCCTAATGAAATATATGGTGCACATCCAGGGTTATGTGTAATGCTAAGTGCCTTTTTCTTTTCATATATCTGTATGGTCCACTCCCTATCTCCCTTCAGTTTCTATTTAACCTTTGCCTTATCAGACCTTGCCCAATCACTCCACATAAAATAACAATCCCTCCTCCTACATGACTTTTCCACCACCACCACCTATGCACACACTGCCTGTCCCCTAACTCTACTTTATCTCCCAGGTATTTATTTCCACCTTACATGTGATATATTCATTTGTTTTATGTTTTTTCTGGGATACTCCCCACTGGAACATAAACTGTTTAAGGGGAGGTACTTCTGTCTGTTTGAGTCCCTGCTATATGTCCAGCTCTTCGAATGGAGACTAGCAAATTAAAAGCACTCAATAAATACTGGTTGAATAAATAAAAGATTGATTAACTGCCCATCAGAGGATGCTACACTGGAGAAATACAAAAAATTATACTAAACACAACACTTGCCTTCAATGCAGAAGTGCAGCAGAGAAACCAATGAAGTTCAGAGCTTAGAAGACTGAGATCTAGAGAGGTAGGCAATGTTTCATAGACATACCTGTGCATGGATGCAAGGGATTCAATTATCCGATGAAATGAGAGGGGAATGGTAGGAAATAATGGTATAGGTACAAATAATAACATAAACATAGTGCAATGGAAAGCCTAGCTATTCTTTCATTTATTTATTGAATATTTACTACATTACCACCATATACTAGGTTTAAGGGGGATGAAACCTACCTTTGATGATTTCATAGATTAGTGAGAGAACAGACAAGAAAATAGATTTTAGTTAGATTTTAGTGCTGTAATAGATCGCAAGAAAGTGCAAATATTACTATCATAACACCTTACAACTGAATTCCCTCTAGGGAAGAATACTTTGGGAAATTGTCTTGATAAAATGACAATTAGAATGATGAATAATTAATTTGAGTTTCATCCATATTGTTGTATATACCAACAGTTCATTTCTTTTTACTGCTGAATAGTATTCCATTTTATGTATGTACTATAGTGACAGAATAAATTTCTGTTTCATTTTTGGTTTTGTTTTTTTTCCCAGCAACTCAGTTTGTGGCAATTTGTTATGGCAGCCCTAGTAAACTAATACACCTAATAATGATATTGAGCATCTTTGCACATCGTTGCCGTCTGAATATCTTCTTTGGTGACATGTCTGTATAGTTTCTCTCTCTCCTTCCTTTTTTAAAAAATGAGTTGCTTGTTTTCTTATTATTGGATCTTAGAATCCCATATAGTTTTATTTTTTATTTCAGCATATTATGGGGGTACAAATGTTAAGGTTATTATGTATATTGCCCTTGCCCCCTGTCCCTCCTTGAGTCAGAGCTTCAAGTGTGTCCATCCCCCAGATGGTGTGCATCGCACTCATTATATATGTATATACCTATCCCCTCCTCCCCCTCCCACCTGCCTGACACCCTATAAATGTTATTCCTGTATGTCCGCTTAGGTGTACTCACCAGCAAATTGGTTTCACTGATCAACATCTAAGTGGACATATAGAATCCCACATAGTTTTAAATACAGATTCTTTATCAGATATGTAATTCGAATAATTTCTCTCCCAGTCTGTGACTTATCTGTTTATTTTCTTAATGGTATTTTTTGCAGAACATGTTTTAATTTTATAATTGAATTATATTATTTTTTCTTTTAGGAGCAGTGATTTTGGAGACCTATCTAAAAGTTCATTGTGCAATGTAAAATCACAAAGATTTCCTCCTATGTTTTCTTTCTTTTTTTATAGAAGTTTTACAGTTTTAGGTTTTACAGTTAAAGGTATTACATATTTTGAGTTAATCTTTGTTAATCTTTGAGTTAATCTTTGATAAGATCTAAAGTATGAGTTGAAGATTAATTGGACCTGTAGATGTCCAATTTTTCTAGCACCATTTGTTGAAAATACTATCTTTTCTCCTTTGAATTGTCTTAGCAACTTTGTCAAAAATCAGTTGTCCATATATGTATGAGTATGCTCCATTTTTCTATGTATAATACCAATCCTTCGATGAAAACCACATTTTTGATTACTGTAGCTTTATAAAAAGCTTTCAAATTAGTTAATGTTAGTCCTACAGCATTATTTCTTGTTTTCAGAATTGTTAAGATATTCTAGTTTCTTTGACTTTCCAAATATAAAGTTGTTGATTTTTATTAAAAAATTCTGCTAAAATTTTGTTGGAAATTACATTAAATCTATAGATCAATTTAGGGAGAACTGACATCTTAATAATATCGAGTTATAGTATATCTTTCTAGTTATTTCAGTCTTCTTTGATCACTTTCATCAGTGCTTTGTAATTTTCATTTAATGTAATGTAAATTCTCATTTAATATATAACAAAACCATTTTTATCATGAATGTTATAACGAAATGATGCTAAACAAAACAATGTTATTTGAGAACCTGCTGTATGTTGTTTCACTTAATATAAGTTTTCAAGAACTATTGATGATGTTAAGCAAGGACTTACTATACATATTTTGTACTTACATGTTTTTAGATTTATACCTATTTCATGTTATTTTGTGCCATGATAAATAATATTCCTTTTAAATATTGATTTCTAGTTATTTATTGCTAGTTTATAGAAATACAATTGATTTTATTGATTTTCAATAAGCTTAGTTACTAGTTCTAAGATCATTATTATAGGATCTCTAGGATTTCCTACATAGACAATTATATCATCCACAAAGAGAAATAATTTTATTCCTTCCTTTCTAATATGTATACTTTTTATTTCTTTTTCTTATTTTATTGCAATGGCTAGTACTTCTAATATAATGTTGACTAGGGATGATAAGAACTAACATCCTTGCCCTGTTCCTGATCTTAGTGGAATGGATTCAGTCTTCACTATGTGTATTTTCTGTAGATAAACTTTGCCAGGTTAAAGATTTTATCTTCTATTTCTAGTTTTCTCAGGATTTTTTATCATGGACCTTGCATTTTTTATATATTTTTTTCTGCACTTGATTTTCACTCATCTATTTTTTCGCCTATATTTCATCGCATTACTTCTTTTTTTAATAGTTTTACTAGAGACCATAATGTACACAGGTATCCTTTTATATTCTATGTAGAATTAGTATTTTACTACTTCAAGTAAAATGCAAATGTTTTACAATCATTTAGGTCCCTTTACTCTTCCTCCTTCATATTATAGTTGTAATACATACATATACAAACTTGACAACCTTCCTGAACACTGCTATAATTTTTACTTTCAATAGTCATATATATTTTATAAATATTAGGGAAGAAAAATTATCTTTAATATTAACCCAGATTTTAATTATTTTTCTTGCTCTTTTTTCATTTTTGAACTCACAAGTTTCTCATTATATCATTTCCCATCAGCCTGAAGAATTTCCTTTAAAATTTCTTTCAGAGCAGATTTGCTGCTGGCAAATTTTCATAGTTTTCCTTCACCTGTGGGTGTTTCTACTTAATCTTCTTTCATGAAGGATATTTTCACTGTATATAGATGTCTTGGTTGAAAGCTCTTTTAAGATTTTAAATTTGTTGTTTCACTTTTTTTATGGCCTACATGGTTTCTGATGAGAAATAGAAAGTAATTTAAATTTTGTTCCCCATGTGTCATATATGAGTTTTCTCAAGTTGCTTTTAAGAATTTTTTTTTTATCTTTGGTTTTCATCAGTTTCTTTGTGATTTATTTGGGTGTTTTTTTACTTTTTAATTTTGGGGGAAGATTTTCACAGGTTAATAAATCTGTAAATGTATGAGTTTGTCTTTTTTCTTCAGATTGAAAAATTTCTATTAGTCTATCTTTATTTTTACTGACTCTTTTTTCTGTTATCTGTGTTCTGCTATTGAGCCTTTTTAGTAAAATTTTATTGAAGATATTGTACTTTTTAGCCCTAAAATAATCACCTGTTTTTTGTTTTTTAGTGTTTTTGTTTGTTTTTTTAATTTCTATTTCTGCTGAAAACTTCTATTTTTCCATTTATTTCAATGGTGTTTACCTTTATATCACAGAGTATAGTTATAAAGAGCTACTTAAAGTTTTTGTCTTAATAATTGCAACATCTGGGTCATCTCATGGGTGTCATCTGGTTGATAGTCTTTTCCTTTGAGACCCTGTAACATTTTTCTGGTTCTTTGTATACTGAGTCATTTTTTATTGCATCTTAAACAATTGAAAATTACTTGTGTTGCATAGGTACTAGATCCTGTTAAAATCTGCTGTAGAATATTGATTTTTTGTTGTTGTCATTTTGGCAAGCAATCAACACAGGTTGTTTCAAATTTTAACTTCTACCTTCCTTCTCTAGGTGATAGTTCCTATACCAGTTTAGTTTTCAAAACCTTTTCCATACTAGTTTGTATGTCTTGCACATGAAGCTTAATTGTGCAGGTTCATATACATCATTAGAGACTCCCAGTCTTCAGATGTATCCTCTCTGACATTTACCCTCATCCTTCAGGTTTGAGGGACTTACTTTTTTGGATTTGTAGCCAAAAATAAGGGATTCTGTCAAAGTTTTACTTCTTTCCCCATTACTGCCATGGCTCACCTGTGGCCCTTTAAAAGAAGAAAAACAAAAGAAAAAAAAAAACAATGAGGAGTTCACCCATTTTCAGTGTGTCTCTTCAATTTTTGGTTCTCCTCCCCAATTGTCCTATTTTTTTAAAAAAAATTTCAATATGTTACTTTAAAAAAAAAGTGTATAATTTGGGTTAAAATCAGTAGGAGAGAATGTCTGTAGTAGTCTTACTCTGTCTTGATCGGATGTTTTATTTTTTATTGTGTTTTACACATTTGTTTTTATTTTTGTTCAGGGAATAGCTGTCTAGCAAAAATATTAAGTGCTAATGAAGGGTCTTTGTGAGTGACAAAGTGCAAAGGTAAGTCGGTACTGCTGACATGCCAACCTAAGAATGCTGGATTTCTGTTTAGTAGGTTACAGAAAGCTGTAGAAGTATTTTCATTCAAATGCCTCAATGTGGTGGCAACCCTCAAAACATGGTCTTACTGCTGCTTTTTTTTTAAACCATTCTGAAATAGAAGTGAAATAATTTCAAGTTTGCTTCCATATTCTTGTCCTGGCACCAATCTTATTTCCCCAGAAGGCGTTTCTATTACTGAAAGTGGCATTCAGGCACTGACGACCACACATTCCCTTATTATACATTGCATAACACAAGAAAAAAAGACCAATAAAATCACTGGTCCTACTTATTGTGAGCCAACGGCATTTGGGGCAGGGCTGACTTCATGCTACATGTGTTTATCTCTTGGACAAGGTGGCTGTAGATTGACAAGGTGGCTATAGATTAACTGATGAAGCATTATGTATAGATACCTATGCGAACAATTAAGTATTAGCATAAAATGCAAAGCCTTTATGTTTCCTTTTTTACTTAGTTGACTCTGTAGACGAATTTATGTTGTTATTTTTTTTTTATTTATTTATTTATTTATTTATTTATTTTTTTAATTTCAGCATATTATGGGGGTACAAATATTACGGTTATGTATATTCCCCATGCCCCCCTCCCCCCTCGAGGCAGAGCCTCAAGCATAACCACACCCCATACATTGCACATCTCACTCATTATGTTTGTATATACCCATCCCCTCCTCCCCCCTCCCACCCGCCCAACACCCAACAAATGTTATTCCTACATGTCCACTTAGGTGTTGATCCGTTAATACCAATTTGCTGGTGAGTACATGTGGTGCTTGTTTTTCCATTCTTGAGATGCTTCACTTAGTAGAATGGGTTCCAGCTGTATCCAGGAGTATACAAGAGGTGCTATATCACCATTGTTTCTTAAAGCCGAATAGTATGTTGTTAATATAGGTGTTTCTGATAAATAACTATAATATCAGAATTTAATTGGTATCTATTCTGAGTGCCTGCCTTAGGCCGGGATTCCCTGAAATAGACTATGAGCCAAAAACATGTAAAAAGAAAGTTTACTGATAAGTTCTCTTGATCAACACCTATGAGGAGTGAGATGGAAACAGCAGTGGTCAGAAGGAGAAACTGAACAGCAATGTGACTGCAACCGAGGCTCTACCAATCCCTCAGGGAATTCTGGAGCTGAGATGGCCTTTTAGAGATGCCCCAAATTAAGGAAAGGGGTGGGCCTTTGTACTCCTCCCAGCCAGGGAGTGGGAAGAGGCTTGTCCAAAGGGATTAAGTGGAACCAGGGGCAAGGAAATTTTCTTTGGCAGAGGAATTCCCCAAGCAGAACTCAGTTGTAAACTTTGGGAGCCAACATTTCAGACATTTAGGTAAACTGGCACCTGTATTACTCTATTTTCTGTTGCTTATGGCACAATACCTGAAATTAGGAAATCTATAAAGAAAAGGAATTTATTTCTTACAGTTATGGAGACTGAGAAGTCCAAGGTTGAGGGGATGCCTCTGGTGAGGGCCTTCTTGCTGGTGCGGGCTTTCTGCAGAGTGCTGAGTTGGCGCAGGGTGTGGTGAGGGGGGAATCATGCTAGCTCAGGTCTCTCTTCCTCTTCTGATAAAGCCACCAGTCCCACTCCCATGATAACTCATTAACTTATTAACTTATTACTCCATTAACCCATTAATGAGGGCTCTACCCTCATGACCCAATCACATCTTAAAGGCCCCACCTCTCAATACTGCCACACTGGGGATTAAGTGTCAACCATCAAACCACAGCAGCACACGATCCTGAATAAGGATTTGAGTGGTGTACCACAGCATTCATCACAGTGCCTTAAATCAACATGAGTTTTCTCATCTGTAAAATGGAGATAAAAACCCAACCCAACCCCATAGAAGGTAAAGTGGTTTATTAGTTTTTGACAGGGGGAGTACCTCACAAAGGAACCATACTGTGAGGCTGGTTTGGGAGATAAAATATATATATAAAAAATTATATATTGTATATATTATGAGCATATTATCTCACACAAAAGTAAGTTCTCAATAAATGTTAGCTATTTTTCTTCTCATTTTTTACACAGGAACCTTATGCATGGGAATTGGTTATTGAGAAGTTTTGTTTTAATATCTTCTAGGAAACTGAGGTAAGGTGGAGTTAATGCCTTGCCTATTAATACCTACACAAGAAGATTCTTTCTATTCCTATGTCCTTGATGTTATTCCTTTGTACTGCAGTGCTTCATAACAAATCCCAAGAGAGATTTCAACTCACATCAAATCAGTCAGAACTTCCAATGTTTTGGGGTTTTTTTCCCTTTATTTTTGTTTATGTGCTTAATTATTATTTGTTTATTTCCCCTACAAGTTGGCTTTTTGCCTCCTTCAAGATCAAGTTTGTATATTTCCCATTTTTTAGGAGGGAGAAAACGAAAAAAGACTGCATGTTCTGACAAGTCCTTTTAAATTAAAAAGAGAGAGTTTAAAATAGAAAATGTAATTTTAACACATGCAGATATCCACATGCTGAGGAGACAATTCTATTGTATTTCTCAAACATTAAAAAAGAGAAAGAGAGAGAGAAAAAGAGAGACAGAGACAGACAGTGAGGGAAATAAAATTAGGCCACATTGGAATGAACACAACTGGGCCCTTGGCAAAGCTGACACAGACATCCCTGCCAGTGTGCGGCTGAGCACAAAGGATCTGTTTTTGCTGATCATCACGAATCACCGAGACCTCTAAATATGTTATTTTAAATCAGAATGAGTAATACTGCAATTTTTCTTTCACAAGTGAGTCAATACAATCTGACACATACCATTAAGTTGAAAGTTTGGAGGTATTTTTATTACTGTTAGGTGGAAGTTGGCATATTTATTTTTTGTTTCATCATTTATGGGTAAGATGATGATTTGGCCAGTTTGTGTATGCTTTTTGTGTGTGTGTGTGTGTGTGTGTGTGAGAGAGAGAGAGAAAGAGACAGAGAGAGAGAGAGAGAGAGAGAGAGAGAGAGAGAGAGAGAGAGAGAGAGAGAGAGATTGAGATTGAGAGATTTTAGGAAAAACTAGAATAGAAAACTTTCTAGCTGCTTGCACCCTGCTTTAATTTGACAGCAGAGATTGGGGTTACTGTTTCTTCTCTCTACTTCCCGACTCATTTCCAACCGGCCTTTACTGTCACAATTGTCACAGCAACAATATTTGCTGTATAGCAAAGAGATTTCCCAGTTCACCTATTTCGAGAAAGTCTGATTTCTAGGCAAACAAAAAATGAGTACAATCTCTTGGCTGGCTGCAATAGAATTGTGGAGAAGTATAATTTAACAATACGGGTAATCTAGAAAAGACACTTTTACCTAGACTCAGCTTCACTGATGCTGAAAAACGTGTCTAGTTTGGTTTATCACTCCATTCGCCTATGGAATAGTGCACGTAAGGACATTTATTGTTTCTGCGTGTCCCAAATAGATCCCCTTTCTCCTGAAACAACACTCTGATATCCTTTTGGTGAACCACCCCTCTCTCATCTAATTCAGTTCACCCTGACTTTAACCACAGTTCCAGTGGGGACACATGATCAAGCCTAGCAAAACACATCCATTATCTTACTTCACAAACCTAAGTCATCCAACAACATACAATCTCAGTCCTTTTGCTAGAATTTTTGGGAAAGAGAAGTTTTCTCTCTACCGAGCGAGCTGAGTTTGTAAGATAATTGCCAGATGCTGGAGGCCATCTTCTTATATCATAGCAGGGAAAGGGCCTGCCTGAGACTGGAATTGAGGGAAAGGAAAGCAGAAATGGAGATGGACCAAGTCTTATGGCATCGATTGAGTACCTGGATTCACTCAATCACATCCAGAGAAAATTCCATCACCACGTTTTTCAGTTATGTGTGCAAATGAATCAATCCTGTTCTTATTTAAGGCAAAGTGAGGGGTTTTTTGTTTGTTTTGACTTGCAATAGAAAAGGTCCTGGTTGTATTTGCATATTTGATGCATATATTTATTACTCATTCAAAAATATTTAGAGTTTGGAGGAACTTTACTTTCATGGCACTGCCGGCCTTTCTCTGTCCTCTCAGTAACTCCACCATGGGAAAAGAGGAACAGCTTAAGTTGGTGATTTTGGAAAGAGAACAGTGCTGTGTACTCTCTGTTTTTGTTTTTATTTATTTATTTGTTAAGAGACAGAGTCTCACTCTTCTGCCCAGGCTGCAGTTCAGTGGCCTGATCATAGGTCACTGCAACCTTGAACATCTGGGCTCAAGTGATCCTCCCACCTCAGCCTCCTGAGTAGCTGGAACTACAGGCACATAACACCACATCTGGCTAATTTTTTCTATTTTTTGTAGAGACAGGGTCTTGCCATGTGTCCGTGCTGATCTCAAACTCTTGGCCTCAAGTGATCTTCCCACCTTGGCCTTCCAAAGTGCTGGGATTATAGGTGTGAGCTATTGTGCCTGGCCTTAATTAACTTTTGATTGTGGAACAATTTTCTTACTACTAAAGATAGTATTGGAATGACAACTTTGTGCATAAATCTTTGTGCATCAGCTATGATTTCCTTAGGATAATTCCTAGGAATGGCATTGGTGGGTCAAACGTTCAGAACATTTTTAAAGCTTCTTTTCCAGGAGAACATAGATGAAATTACACTGAAAGTTTGTTAGGAGAAAAGACTAAAAAGAAGGTGTATCTCTTACAAACCTTGAAATTTCAGGATGAGTTCATCTGGGCAAAAAGAAAGGGAAAAAATGATACAAGCCAAGCACAAGTGCAGCCAGGTGAGGCAAATTGGTTTAGCCATTTAGGGGTTACAAAGTTGGCCACAAACATGTAGAAGTTACATATGGGCTGCATTCAAAAACCAAGAGTGGGACAGATCTTTCTCCCTTCATAGGAGATGGCTAAGAAAGGCTGGGACCAGATGAAGTGATAATCTCTGTGCCTCATTTTCCACATCTGTAAAAGGGGACACTAATAGCCTCTACCTCACAGGTGATTGTAAAGATTGAGGTAATGGATGTAAAACACTCAGAATAGTGCCTGGGTAAGTATTTTACATGTGTTAGCTGTTATTATCTTTGGGATAGTGCTCAGAAACTCTTTTGGGTATTCAAACCTGAGTATTTATCAACCATATTATTTATATTTTATTTGTCTAATTTGAATGTTATAAAAAATAAAAAGCATAAATCTTATAAAAACTAAAATCTATGACATATCACTCATGTAATTTTTGAGAATATAATTTATCTCTGAAAATGACATTAATGACTTTTTTTTAATTCTCAGCAGTTAGAGCAATTTCAAGTCCTAAAGCAAAAGAGCAGAATTATATGATAGGCCAGAAAGTACATAATTAATATAGTAGTTTTTATAATGTATCCTTAGCACTATGGATTATAACTACAAAACCTGCAATTTTCTCATTTTAAATTTTATTAATTCAGGGAAAGACAACATATTGCAGAAGTAGAATACATAATGGGTTCTGATATGAATCTAATTGACATGTGTTGTTATTTGGAGAAATAAAAAAGTAATCTAAATGATTTTAAATGATTATTGTTTGCAGTATATTCTAAGTGGCAAACCTCATCTCTGCAACTAAGTGGATCTGTGATGTTGAGAAAATTACATGACTTTTCTTGGTTTAATAGGAAGTTTGAGACATTATTGGGCCCTCAACCCATCATATCTCTTCAGAATGCCATATAAAGTGTGGCTGGATATGGTCTCAAATATACCTCATTGTATAGCATGTGAAACAAAAACAATCATAAAAAAAACCCACAAAACTAAAAACGGGTGCTCATTGCAGTCCACTGACAACCCTAGCTATACTCAATCTGAGGACTAAACACAAACCACACCAGGTGGCAGGTGATCCAGTTAAAATACACATATGGCTTCATAAGTGCTTACCATTGGCAGATTTTAGTAACATCATAAGCCTGACACCTCCTATGTCTTTGAAAGCTGGTTTCTCCTTAGTTTTATCTTTATTGAGAGCATACCGCATGCATAAGGAATCTCAGAAATTTTACCTTGAACTGAGCCCCTTTAGCAGTATACACGGACACCTATGGATGCAACACCATGTAAATATACACAACTACTTGGCAACCCTGTTGAAACCATAGAAACACAGTGCCTGGGGCTTAAGAGGATCTCCATAAATTCATGCTAAAAGAAGGAATAAACCTGGATGTAGCATGATATATAGATTAGAAAGATTACAGGATTTGAAGCTATTCCAACCTCAGATCAAATGCCAACTCTAATTCTAAGTAGGTTGTTTTGAGAAAATTACTTCCACTCTCTGAGCCTGTTTCCTCATGTACAAAATGATGATGATAATACCCACTTTCAGTATTGTTGTGAGGATAAGAGGTAATATGTTTCAGTGAATGTAAGTATAAATGTATATATGTTACTCATACCCTGTATTAGCTAAGATTCTTAATTCTAACTTTCAAAACACAATTCTAGATTTAGAATTAGAATTCTGGGGTTTGAAGCTAGGTTTTAAGCAAAGATGGATAACTGAGGATAAATGTCTAAACTACCTTTGATCTCTTTCTCTTTCTCTGCACCTGCTTCATAATCCACTCTCTTCTTCTAGAGATTCACATTTCTGGAGTTTGCATATTACTCTTCCAGCCACCTTCAGAGAATTATTAACGATGTCTGAGTCTTAACTTCATTTCCAAATTCACAGGAAAGAAAATCTAAATGTCTCAGGTTTATGAAGATGTTCGTTCTGTCCCCATTTGCAGTGACCAGGGAGGACAGGTGTATGTATTACAAAAGTGACTATTAAGGGAATTGTAAATCAGGTGGGATGAACTTTTCAGATGGGAAATCATTGTGAATGGAGAGGATGCACTGTATGCTTTTAGTCATTCTCTAAAATGTTCTCCATAAAGAATTCAAAACAGAAATAAGATATATAAAATACCCAACAAAATGTCTGGCAAATAGCAAGCATCAGACAAGAGGTGGTAATTATTATAAAGATGAAATGTAAAGATAACGTCCATGGATGTCTTCACTGAATCAGCTTTCACTGAGGCCCATATTACAATTTAGACACTGGGCTTGTGCTGGGAATATGGAAGAGACTCTCACCCTGGCCATTAGGAAGATTATTGTTACACAGAAGATGATAACTATGTCTTGTTCATTTCTCCTTAACTCCCCTAAACTCTGCCCTTTAGAGAAGGATTTCTCACTTCAAGATATGGTAATTTTGCTATGTTTCAGAACTCAAAAGAGATGTTCTTTCTATGCAATTGTCACAGTAAATTAACTCCATCTTTCCAGTCAGGTAAGCATCTTGATTTGTAGCAATTCTATACTCATGGATCTTTTTGTAAAAATATCACACAGGGCTTTTCAAAGCAGGTATCAGTGTTGTGAGTCTACATCTCACAACTGGGAAAGTGATTCAAAAAGAAGCCAAAAGTTGCTTCCACTGACAAGCTGAAGAGATTGGTTTGGTTGGTACCACATTCTCTTCTCTGCCTGATAGAGATACCCTGTGGTAAATCTCAAAGTACTGAAAATTCTCATTAATAAGGATGATACATCCATTAACCATAAAGTATAAAACAAACTGCCCATGTCTCACTGCCCAATTGTCATAGAAAAAACATAAATACCAAAGATGAAACAGAAAAATCACTGGTCTTAAAATATAATAAATATGGATTCCTGGCCTGGTTTCACTATTTTCTACATGAATGACTTTGTACAAGCCTCTTTGTCCTAGCTTATGAAAAAAGAGATATGTGACTTTTGAATTTCCTACTACATCTTTCAATTCCAGATAAAATATTATGTTACACTGGCTATAGAATGAGTTTAAGGATACCAAGCTCTGTTTTAATTTTTTCAAAAAAACAAAATTAATTTATATGCATTGCAGAGAATTTAGAAAACACAGATGTATAAATATAATATCTATTTAAAAAAATTCTACCTGCAAACTTCTCCCAAATTCAATATTATCATTTTGAGTTTTATTCTTCAGTCTTTTTTATTTTCCATATGTGTATAAAATTTCCTTTGAAAAATTAGAGGTCATATTGTATATAATGTTTTTATATACATTATTTATATCATGAGCATGTAGGAAATGTATATCATACTTATTGCTACTCACCATCTTTTAAACACCTTAGCTATAGTGGAGGCAATTTCCATATTGCAAGTCCTACTACCTCAAGGTAGAAACAGAGTCAATTTTCCAGCCTCCTTAACAGCCAGGACACAGCCTAGGTGATGCATGCTCTGTCAACAATATGCACCAGATGCTTCAGCTTTCTATTTGAAAGAGGATGGATTCCTCTTAATGTGGAATCCATTGCTTGGATTCCTGAAATCTCCATATCCTGGCCAAGAGGCATGGTGATTTCAGGAACATCAGTAGTATTGGCTTCCTGGTAGGGCCCACTCTCAGAATCTAAGGAAAAATCTTCTGTTCTTATGCTTAGGGATGGTAGGATTGTGTCTGTACTAATGACAGAGCATGGACTGGGTATTTTTCTTGGCTGCAGAGCCTTAAATCAGAATTATCTGACTATTTTAGAGATTGTGTGAGCAGATACATCCTTTAGTAAATTTCCTTTCTACATGAACTAGCTAAGAGAGACACAACTATATTCCTTTGTCAATGAATTTTCATTAAAAATGTCATTTGGGTGGCAATAAAATATGCCATTATATACACATAGCAATATGCATTTAACTGTTCTTTCATTTTTTCATTTAAAAAAATGCATTTAACTATGTGATCTTTCTGGAATGTATTTTGGTAAGTGATGTTAACTGAAATTTTAATGCAGTAGTCCCCCCTTATTTGCAGTTTCACTTTCTGTGCTTTCAGTTACCCATGGTCAACTGTGGTCTGAAAACATTAAATGAAAAATTCCAGAAATAAACAATTCATAAGTTTTAAATTACATGCCTTTCTGAGTAGCATGTTGAAATCTTGCATCTTCCTGCTCTGTCCCTTCCCAGAATGAGAATCACACCTTTGTCCAGCCATATCCACACTGTCTGTGCCTATTAGTCACTCAGTAGCCACCCAGGTTATCAGATAGAAAAAAGTATATATAAGGTTCAGTGTTATCCAAGGTTTCAGGCATCCACTAGGGAGTTTGGATCATATCCCCTGAGGATAAGGGGAGACTACTATATTTTCTCCCAAATATTTTTCAGAGGCTAACACATTTGTTTCTCATCTTACGTCTTGTTCCATTATTCTGGCTGTAGCTTTTGGAATCAGTACAACACTTTAAGCATAGTATCATTTTAATATATTTTATTATTTCATGACAGAAATGCTCCTATAATTCTCCTTTGTCCAACCACATAGGCTATTTGCATGGGCTTATTCTTATGAATAGTAATGTGTTTTAATAACTAAGCAAGGTTTCTTGCTGTAAAAGCATTTAGTCTTTTGTGGGTGGGCTAATGTAGGAACAATATAAATTTTAGACATTAATAACTCATGATTCTTTGGAAAATGATAGTCTGAATTATGACTCTAACTTTGGAGACACCTACATTACATAATCTGTCAATAGAAAAACTGCAGCTGACATCACAAATGCTTTGTTGCTTTCATCTTAAGCTATGTGTTCCTCTTTTCTCTTCCTGCCAACTGGGCTTCCCCTCCAACGTTCTTTTCATTCCAATTTGGCTAATCCTTTCGAAATGCAGGAAGCACAGAGATGTGTAAGACCTCCTCTAGCAAGCTGATCTCTGCTGACTGTGGCCAGCCTGGTCATAGCAAGCTGTCTCCTGGCCCCTTTGTATTTACCAACATCAACTTCTGTTTTGTTTTTGCATTCTAATATGAAAGATTTGCCATGCCATGGAATCTCTGGCAGATAACTTCAAATACTGTCTTTTTAAAGGCATAGCAAACTGATGCTCAATCCATATTGCATCTGAAAATCAAAATGAAGCACCCTCAGTTGTCAGTCTGCCTGAATTGCCCTACCATGAAAAATTATGCTTTTATTTACTTTTTGAAGGCTGGGGAAAAGGAGTTAAAATCCAATACAATCTGTAGAAGTGGGACTTCTATCCGTAGGCTTTTTCTATAATCTTTCATATGCAGGTTCTATTTTAAACATCAGATTAATTATCTCAGGAATTATAATAACCTCAGATTTCAGTCTCTGCAATACTGTGTGGCCCTGTTTAATTATTTATTTACTAGTTGTAATATTTAGAGCTGGTACTGGAGGAAGAGAATTAAATAAAATGGTAGAATGGGATCTCTATTTCAAAAGAAAATTGTTGAAAAAAAAATCTCAAAGATTTCTGGTAATTCCCATCTTCATACAAAATATTACAGTTGTATCTTTTTCATCTAGAACTAGAGAAAGGGTAAACTGTTGTCCACTAAAAAATAAAATAAAAACTATGCACTACGTAGTTTTAATACATATACTTGAATTTCTTGTTGAAGCCAGAAGAGGGCAGAAGATGCTGTATAGAGGACCATATTTGCATGAAAAAAGTTTCTTTGAATTAAGATCCAAAATTCCATTTCACAAGAAAATGAAGGCACTTTTGGGGTAGCTAGTTTTAAGAGAGCACAGCTCAGTCCTAATGAGGCACATTACACAATGGGGCAAGCACGTTTTATAGCCACCTCAGCCAATCCTCCTGATGTCCTCTTTTTTTTGAACCCAACAGTTTAATAAAAAACAGTAAAAATCAATATTTATTCAGTCATTATATCTGCTACTTTACAGTAGTTATCATGTTTAAATCTACACAGGTGAAGTTCTATTATTGCTCCCATTTTGCTGATGGAGACGTTAAGTCAAGGGCAGTGTTAAGATAGCTGTCAATCACAGCACTTGATTTTAAACTTAAACACTTGAACTCCAAAGTCTACTCTCCTCTACTGCAATACTCCTTGCAGCATAATAATGACTATATATGATTGATCCAAAATTACCTACTTTTCAAGGCCTCAGTCTTAATCCTAGGCGTGATTAATCTTTTTTTTTCCCCCAAGTCTGGCATGAGTATTTTAAAAATTGTATTAAAAAAGCAAATTGAAAACCGAATTAAAGTCAACCCAGAGCCTACCTACTACGGTAACTGGGAATTTTGCATTTTGGAGCGTGTCTTCTCTTCCCATCTTGCCTGTAGTACCGTGCTCTCACCTGGCAGCTCCTATTCTCAGCAGCAGCACAGTGTGTCTTCCCGCTTGCTCCCTGTTTCCTTGTATTAGAATGACTCTCAGTGAACTGCCAGCTTGCCTGGACCTGAGATATCAATTCTCAGCTTTTGATGTCATTCCTCACTGGCATATTTGCATTTGAAGAAAGATCAGTCTCTTTACAGTTAAGGGCACTCTTATCAGATGACAGGATTTTAGTGTGGGTGGTGGAGATGGGAGAGGGGGACTAATAAAAGAGCTTCTGGGTATGGGGGACTAATATTCTAAACATTATAAGGCTGATCTTGATGAAACCATATATCCAGATCAGAGTCTTTGTTCTTACAACTTTAGAAAAGAAGAGATCTTTGCTAGAGGGTCTGGGTGTGGGATATAGAGGTTAGAACCATCTATTTGCTATCAAGTGGCTGTAAAAAGATAAATTCTGACCTGGATATAACAGAGGTTGGCAATTTAAAGGCAAAGTTGTTCATGAAAGTCTGCTAAATTGGACTCCGTGAAAGTGTTCTGTATCTAAAATGCACCCACTCATCTTCAGTCAATACCTCCGGGTCCCAGCATCATAGTTAATTGATCTTGTGCTCTGTGTGATGGGAATTATGCAATGACCTGTAGTGTGCTGCGTAAGGCAGGGAGGATATTCCAAAAGACAAAGCCAGCAATGAAGAGAGAGCTGAAGAGAGAGAACAAGAGAAATGGAGGGGAGCCCTTGTGTGGGCTCATCAACACTATAGATCCTGAAAGCCAAAAGCACTTAAATGGGCCAATGAATTCTTTTCATTCTTTAATTATATTTTTAAATTATTTTACCATAACTGTTCCATTCCATTGCATATTGTTTTTGTTTATCTTAATTATGAAATGAGGGGGGTGAGAAGAAAGGCTGAAAACAAAGATGGGGAGATGGGAGAGAGAATGAGGCAGGGAGAGGGAGAGGAGAAACAAAGAGTAAGAGAAGGAGGAGAAGAAGAGGTGGAGGTGGGAAGGACAAAGAGACCGTCCTTTGAAATCACAAAATAGAAGCACCTAGATTGGAACGTGAGCTCACATGCTCGAATTTGCTCATCTCTAAAATGGGATTTGTGATATACCTGCCCTCCACAGTGACTAAAAGGATTATGTGAGAAAAGCTGCACAAGACTATTACACACACACACACACACACACACAAAACAAACCTTAGAAGAAATCCTGGCACACAGCAAAGCACTTGATGAATGGTAGTGATTATTATTATTATTAGCTTCTAGCTCCTATAACCCTTAATAATGGTCAAAACTCCATAGAAATCTATTTCTCCTCACACCACAAAAGAAAAAATACCAAGTCATTTTGTTGAACTGTAAATGCGCCAAATTAAATGCCCAGGCATAAAAATTAGCATAAGCAATATCTCTCTACAAAATTGGCACTCAATATCTCTCAGCACATAATCTTTACCATCAAAGGAATGAGCTACCTAAAATAAGCACATTAGTCAGCTACCGCAGACAAGCGCTGTTAATATCTACAGCGAGGTACAAATTATCTAACAACCACAACACATGTTTTTAGAGGAAAATATCAGAGTAAAGAAAATCAGAGTTTCATGGTGCAAGGCTCAAGCTGCAGTCAGCTACTCGGGAGAAGGATGAACTGAGATAGCTCTGGGAAAGGAGTTAGAACTTGGGAGAAGTATTTTCTTCTTCCTACCTATAATTGTATGTACAGTGACATGTTGGAGTTGATTCAATAAACTAACACATTCAATACACTTTGAGTTTGGTATTTTTTCAGGTTTCACACCCATCTTAATAAAAACCCAACACAGGAGCCAACATTTTTCAGAACCAAACAACTGACCTGCCCTGGTCATCACTATTCACCCATCTCCTTGACCAGCGTAAGAGATTTATGAGAAAAACTTATAATTTTAGATATTTAAAGCAGGGAGGCAACATGTAGAAATCATATTTTCTAATATTTTCATTTTGAACATGGGGAAACCTGGTTAAATGAGTTACATGAATTTATGTCTACTATCAATTATCAGGTCCTGTTAATTCTAGTTTTATTGTATCACTCACCAGCTCTGTTCACACTGCCCATGGCCTGAAACATGTTTTAATTTCCTTAATTTCCTTTAATTTGCTTGAATAGTCCAGCACAGGCCTCTCTTAACTCCCTGCAACCCAGCATCCCTTTTCCAGTTTCCACCAGTGAATCCAAGTACTTTCCCTCAATATATGTCTAATCTTGACCTTTCAATTGATGGAAACACTTGAACGACTCCTGCAAAGTACTCCATGTACAGTCAAAATTATTTAAAATGACATTCAAGACTCTGTGCATTACACAGCCTGCTAACTTCTTCTCCAAGAGCACTCTCCGATTATTCCCCTGCCCTCAAGCCTTCCTGAACCACAGGCAGCTCCCCTACAATCCAGACCTCTTGCTCCTGAGCCTCTTTACCTGACACTTTGCTCTTTCTGCCAAGGTACCTCCTACCTCCTTAGCTCAAATTTACACCTTCAAGGTGAGAGGTCCCTTCCTCCTGTGGGGATGAGGGGAAACTCCCCTTCATCCAGCAAGGTTTGCTGAAAGATCAATTCACAACAAGGCAGATGAATAAGAGAAAGACTGTGTAATGGGGAGAATCACAGTGATTAACCAATATCCCAATGGGGTCTAAGATTTATATACTCTCATTTTGGAGGGAAGGGGGAGAAGAGGAATACAGATAATTCTGTTGAGTGACAATAAGTGGTTATTAGTAAAACCATCCTTTGAAAATTAATAAAGGGGTGCAAAGAGGGAACTGTGGTAAGGGTCTAAACTTTGCGGGGCCACAGGCCTAGCTAAAAATAATGATGATAATCGGCCACCGTCCCCCTGTTTGCCTCTCTATAGTTGCTACTCTGGAGTCACATAGCTGGTGGTCATAAAGATTGTTAGCTTTCTCATTAGATAACATCACCTTTTTGAAACCTAGGGCAGTTTCTAAGATAGCTTCCATGTCCCACTTTCCAGTGGATTGGCTGCCCCACCCAGATCAGTGACCCATACCAAGAAACTGACTCAACTGGAATTGTAACCTCGACCCAGGAACAAATTCAACACAAGATTTTGCCCCAATTGCCTAATCCTTTGCCAGCCAAACTGTCTTTAAAAACCTTGTCTCCCAAATTATCAGGGAGGCAGATTTGAGGAATTCCTCCTGTCTTCCTGCTTAGTGCTTTGTAGAATTAAACCCTTTCTCTTCAGTAACACCTGCTGTCTCAGTGTGTTGGCTTCATCTTGGGCAGTGACCAATGAATCTTCTTGAGTAATGATAAAATAGGGGTTCATCCGGGATTGCTCTTGTGGGCAGATACCTGAGGTTCAGCAGCCTCTCACCAGTGGGACAGACTTAGAGATGTGCCCTAGCAGCCACTCACTTCCCTTGGTCTGAGGGCCATCTCTGGCACTGTCCCTACTGGAAGGATGTTGTCAACCCACGGGGCTGGGACCTGTTTACAGTAGAGAAATGGTTTCTGTTACTCAAAGACATCATGGTGAGTACTGGAAGCAAGCACAGCACCCCCTTCCTTTTCCAATTATTTGGCCTCTCTAGAGGCATCGTGACTCCTTTGTGGGTCTCTGTTGGCTTTCCCACATTACAGGGAGAGTCTTGTATCAAGGAGACTTCTCCCCACCTGGTGCAGAATAGGGAGTCTGTCTAGAAGAGTACTCTTGAATTTTTGGTTTGACTTGTTCTGGAAGGTCTTTTTGCTTTGATACTCACTTTAGAATAAGTACTTCACTAAAAATTAAGGACCGCAAATGGATCTTTTACATTAAAGTTTCCTCAGTTAAAAAAAATAGATTTTACAAATTTCTTATTCTAAGCAATTGTTTTATTTGTATTTATGAAAAGATCAGAACTAAAAGAAAAACATGGAACAATTTTGTGGCTAGCCTTAAAAATTCTCTTGACAGAATTGAACCTGGTTGGGTGGTAACACTAGGGAGAATGAACAGATACTTGAGAGAATGTATGGATGGGGGGAAACAGAATGACTTGTGAATGATTCTCTTTGGAAATTAAATTAATCTGAGAGACACGTATCATATTTAAAATGATTTGGGCCAAGTCAGTTTGCATTCTTGATCTTCTTTCCCATAATATATTGAGATAACTGAGAGAGGAAAGAAAAGCAATTGTTCTTTTTGATGGGTCTGTCTGGTTTTATGCAGATAAAGGGAAAGCCCCTTCCAAAGCGTGTTGATCTCCAAGGGATTTAATTCAAAATATTCTTTATGCCAAGGAGTCATATTTTGAGGCGGAATTCCCTGAGCTACTTCGCTCTTCACTTTTTTGACTGACTTAGGGTTACTCCTTTGTGTTCCCATGTATTTCTTTTATAGCATTGATTACATCTGAGTTTAAAAGCCTTTTTGAGTTTTCTTTTTCCTTCCAGATTGTCAGCTCCTTGAAGGTAGAATCTACATCTTATTCGCCATTCTATTTTCAATTCCTAGAACAAAGCCTAGCATGCAGTGAAAGTTCATTAACTATTTTTAATCAAATGCTAGGCTCCTAACTCTCAGGCCTGAGATATTCTGATTCTAATATTCCACCATATCTTCCTAGCACTTAATTACCTACTATTTGCTCCACATGGATTAGCCACAGTTCATCAATTATGTGATAAGCAACTTGAGGGCAGAGATAGTGTTCTACTCATTTTTCTTATCTCCTTTAGGGCCAAGTCTGTAATAGGCAGCTTGTAATTGCTGAAGGAGTTTAATATTTTTTTATCCAAGCAATACTCTCTTTACATAGAATCTTAGGTAGAACAGAATATAAAATAGGAAGAGAGAAAGAGGGGGAGAGGGGGAGAGAGGGGGAGAGAGAGAGAGAGAGAGAGATATAAAGACAGAGAACACATGTGTTGCTACGGTTTAAATGGTGCCTATGGATTTCTATCCCTGCTTCCAATTTCCCCTGAGGCTGTATCTCCAGTTTTGTTTTTCAAACTGTGGGTCATGGTCCATTAGTAAAAAGTGACATTAATTTATTGAGCCACAACCTCCATTTACAAAATAAAAGAGACAAGATTAGGTTATGGCAGGGTGTACGGTGGGGCAGAGCAGGGCAGATGCTCACCCTGTCTGTTCCTTGTTGTCCCATGGGGCAGGGCACCAGTGCAGAGCCTCCACGGGCAGTAGTGGCCTCCCAGGGGCAGGATCCCTTAAGGGTGAAGGCAAAGTCTCTCCTCCAGGGTGTGGAATTGACAGCATCCCCCTCACAGTAGTAACCAGCCAAGTGAGCAGGGTCCTTGGGTATCGAAAGACATGGAATTTTTAGAGCAGCAACAAAAACCTCACCAGCTTTTATTTGAACCTGCCTGACTATGGAAGGTCCGTATCTTGCCCCCAACCTGGTCCCCACCACCCACGACTGTCCCTAACCTTGGAGAATCACGAAAATTAAAGTAGAAAGAAGGAAAAATTCAGGGAAACAAGGAATTACTGAGCAGCTGCGGTGTCTGAGCCCAAGGGCTGCTGGCTTCTGATAGCTGTAGCATCCAGTGTTGGGAAGAATGCCAGCGGTATGGGGAGGGACAACAGGCAAGCTGTGGGCACTTACTCTGTGTCAGGCTGAGCTCCTAGAAGCAATGTCCTCACTCTCCACAGCAACCATGGGAGGTATGTGCTGTGACCTGCCCATTTTGTAGGGCGAAGACTGAGTCCTGAGAAGCCAACTGACTTGTTCAGCATCACACTGTTGTCAAAACTGCAAGGGGGTTTCAGCCTAGGTGCATTTGCTCATCCCACAAAGATCCAATTATTAAGACAATGAAGACTGCCAAGAAAGAAAGGAATTTTTTAATAGGACAGATGTTTTGTCAATACAATAGGACAAGCTGCCTCAAATGCACTTCCCTGAATAACCAGAGATCATGGGCTTTTAAAGGAGGGGCCACATGCCTTGGGGCAGGTCATGGGGAATGGTAAAAAATTTTAAAACATTAGGTATTATCATATGTAGTAAAGATAGTGTTGCTAGAAATTATTCTTCTATTATTATTCAGTAATACATAAACATTTACTTCGTATTGTGCTTCCCAGAAAAATGTTTAGAATCTGTTAATTTATATAACACAGGTAAAAACATCTGGTCTAGTGCGGTGGTCCCAACTTTGGTTCACATCAGGAAGACCTGAGAGTTTTAACGAAAATACAGAGTCCCAGACTCTATTGCAGTAGAATTTCATTCTCATTAGGCTGAGGTTGGGCCCAGGCATCTCTTTTTTTTTTTTTTTTTTTTTTTTTTTTTTTTTTTTGAGCTTCCTAGGTCATTGTGAAGCATATGCACATCTGAAAACTATTAGGTTAGTGGAAAGTCCACATGTAGCACTAGAGTCCTAGAGCTGGAAGGAATTTGAAACTGTCACCCCACTGCTGTTTGAGTATGCACCCTCTATTTGGACATCTTCCTGAGACAGGACAACTCATTCTAAGGTAGCCCCTTCTGTTCCTGTGTGGCTTCCACCCTTTTCTCTTGATTCTTGTGGCCTGAGAGTCAATATAATCTTCCTTCTAGTAACAGCTCTTTATTTATTGTACACTTAGCCTTGATTTTCTCATCTCTCCAGGCAGTTAAAGAGATTCACAGATCATGGTCTAATATACATGCATAGACATTGTAAAATGTAAACTATAATGCTGCAGTTTATTTATAGTCGGAGCTCAGTAAACGTTTTTTCCACTAGATGAGAGCTGGTAAACACCTTCCTTTCTTTCGTTCCAGGCTAAGCACTCTGTCCTCCTCTTCCCTTCAAAATCAACTACTGGATTAAGCTTCGTAGAGCAGGGATCCTGTTTTGCTCAACACATAGCAACGGTGCTTAGCACAGTGCCTACTATTAAGTAAATATCAGTGGACTGAAGGCATCCACAAGACAGAAAAAGGATTCCTCTAAATGTGTTATATGTAGGTGAACTGTGTGTGTCTCTAAAGACCCTTTTCTTGATCTCTCTCAGCCCAGTACTCAATCTTTTAGTTTTGAACTCCAGTCACTCTCTTAAATTGGTACACATATCTCGGAGGAGGCAACTGTGAGATGAATAGAGCTCTAAACAAGGTTTTCACCACACACCCCCATCTTCTTAGCAAACTTTAATGGCACTTGCAGCAGAAATGACATGAAATGGCTCTCTCGTTCCCAATGATCTGAACAGCTTCAAAATAAATTAAGTGAGCCGGTTGAATACTGGGACAAGAAAAGGAATTTTTGTTCACATGTTTTTCCCAATTACTGGTAAACACTGGATATTACAAGCTAAATTTATTGAATGCCCCCTCAAAAAAATTTTTTTTATAAACGTAGTCCTTAAACTGGAAGAAATTTCAATTATATAACGTTATATAGATTATCTTCTGAACCTATTAAAATGTTGCAGGAATAATCCTGTTGAAAAATTTTAAGTGTGTTTGGTTCATGTTGCTGACTGTAATGCAATAGTGAGTAAACACAAAGTATAAAATGTCATGCCTTTGAATTTTCCTGCTTTACAAATGGTGAATCTATTTGATTATATTGGTCAACGATCTGGCTGTTGCACTTAATCTCGGGTATTTTTCTCTTAGCTACTCTAATACAAAGTTTTCATTAACCATGGACTGTGATGATTCAAAACCCACTCCTGGCAAAAATAGACATGCAAAAATATAGAAACAACAACCACAACAATACTGAGTGTCCTGATGACTAAGTGAGTTAATCCCTCAAAGAAAAATAGCTATTTTACATTAAAAAGTTGGAGAGACATGTCATATCATTTGAACAGCAGAAGCCAATGTATTTCTGTTCTCCTCCAACTATTGTTTTACACCCATCTTGTCAATTTTGCCTTCAATTTGTTGACTCATCCATGTCTATCTGACAGTGGTTTTCCAGAGCTTTGTTTCAGTTGAAATTTTGTATAAAAATGATGAACGGGGGAAGGTATTAATTGATCACTTAACATCATACAAATTGTAGATGCTTTATCTCTGATAAGTCAATCATTCTCAAATTTGCATAACAATACCTATGATGTGGAGATGCTGTGAGAGTTAAATGACTGGGGTGAGGATAAGAATCCCATTTCCATAGAAGTGGCAAGGAACAGTATTTGCTGAACAATGATATAGACTACCACAAGTGAGATGTTGCTTCACTGAGAACCTAATTACTAAATAAACAAAGCAGTACAGGAAAAGGTTTGGTTCTTTGCTTGAAATTCTAGGTTTGCCACCAGTGCTATAGACACCAAATTGGTTTGTTAGCCTATTCTAAGGTTAGTTTAAAAATGAGGGCCAGGAGTGAGAAAAAACAGCCTTGAAAGGAAGAGTGTGACCCAAAAAGGACACTCAATCTTGTTTCTCCTCACTGAAGCTGAGAAAAGGAGAACCCTAAGAGAAGGATGAATAAAATGACATAAATCTGACAAGAAGGGAAGTCTAATATTTCATTCACTGATGCGATGTCTATTAAGCCACAGAATTTGTGGGCATACCCAGAAATGACTGCATCTGAGAGAAGATCATGGAAGAGATATGGTGTAGTTAAGAAAGAAAATTCTAAAGAACCAGGCTACTTTTCCACTATTTGGAATGACAAGTTACCTAGAGCTTCAGCTAGCTAGGGCTTGCAGTACATTGCTTCCCCCATCCAAAAGGGACATATTTTTCATTAGGAGACTAAAACAGCAAGAGTTTTAAGGAATCACCAACTAGAATTAAGGATAAGGATAATTAGAGAGAAGAAAGCTGAGTCCCAGTCAGATATTTTGTGCCAAAGGAATGAGTAAGGAGAGGGTACGACAGAGCCATGCAAAAGAGCCAACAAATAAATCCCCACAGAAGAGACAGTAGTGGAGTACTTTCTGCACAGAGGCAAAGTAAGATAGCCAGTTAGTGTTAGTGGGACATCAGCAGACCTCAAAGACAATAGCTACAGAAGTGAACATCAATAACTACTGAGAAAGGAGGAGACAGCTAACATGTCATTAGGTTATTCCAGTGTTTCCTCATTTTTACATTAGAGAGGTAACACAGAAAGAAGGTTGAAGTCATAGGGCATAGGAAAAGAGAGATGAAAATATTCCTTCTCTATTTCAAACCCTGGACCAGAACCACAGGTCTAATCTACAGCTGGAGGAACAGGAGAGTTTTAAGTAATATACAAGGAGAATATTTTAAAATGGACAGGGATGAATCAGTCACAATAGCTGAAATGAGTCTGTTTTAACAACTAAAAGTGCCCACAACGTTATGATATCGAAAAGAGATGTCATTAAGAGGTGCATTGTGCAATAGGAAAAAGGATTTGACAGAGAAGTTAGAGGCAGTTTCACATTTTTTTCTTTACTAAATCCAATCAGTTATGAAATCATACCAAAAAACTAGTTTCAGAAGTCAAAATCAGTGTTTTGCATATCAAATATCTTTCTCTTTAGAAGACCATTTAAAGGAAGGACAAGAGGAGAGGGAGGAGGAAGGAATTGGAAATTATTAAGTGTATACTGCATGCCGAATATAATAGCATGCAATTTAACATGCAGTACATGATTTCAGCTCTTGAAGTAGAAGATAACAGTCTTGTATAGGAAAAGAGAGAAATAAGAGAGGAATGAGGTTTGGAGTAGACAGACAGTTCAATCAGACATAGTTCAAAACATGATTGACCGCTGGGCAGATCAATATTAAAATACTGATATACATTAACAATTGTTTTTATAGACATTTTAAAGTGGATTCAGTAGTATCTCTGAAAAAAAAAGTCACTCTCACTTTTACATCTATTTTATAATATGCTATCTCGAGTTAGATAGAAAGGGCTGGTAGAGTTACAGCAAGCTTGCCAAGAATTCCCAAGGACCCTGCTGGGAGCATGCCATGCAGTTAAACACTATCCATCATGCATTTCTCTACAGAATACAGTTGCGAACTGCTGCCACAGGTAACTAGCCCCTCATTCTACCACACCCCGTACCATGCTCAGTCACTGTGCACTACACAATACAGAAACTTTAGGGCAACAGGTAAATGGATTCAAGTAGGCTCTCTACAGAAGGCTTTTCTTAAAGTTAGTTGGCTAGTTCTAGTTAATGGATTCTCAAACAAGATTGGGACTAATTTTTAAGAGTCAGCTATACAATAATATTGTATAACGAATCACCCAAAACCTCAGTGGCTCACAACAGCAAGCATGTCATTTTCTCTTTCAAAAAGACTGCAAGTTGGTTGGGGTGGTTTTGCTTCAGTGCACAGGTGAGTTTGTGCTGAATGATACTCTATTATCTATCACATAAAATACAGTTGTTTGATAAATAATTGGAAGTCTGCCCTTTGGTATATGATTGAGAGAAAACCTTAGAATAACTTGGCAAAGAAGAATTAAATGAATTGGGAGCTTAGTGGATATAATAGGGCTTGTATGATGCATATTTGTAAAGTTGAGATACATTATATTTATGTAAAATAATTAATAGCTTCCACTTTACCAAAAGAATAAGACAACAACAGTTCATGAAATATTAAGCACTTAGTATCTCATTCAATTATTGATTCCATTGTGAAATATTATACATGTATGTAGCCCAATGCATACTCACTGTAGAGAGGCAATTTAGTATGGGGAAAAATGAATGTTGATGCTAGATGTGAAATTATTATGTTATGCTGCATGTGAATGTTATAATTATCATATGAATATTATATAATATATTCCCAATGGTGGCCATGAAAATGCAAAAAAGTATGAACAGTGAAGTAGGGTAGACCAGGAGTTAAATGTGGGTTTAAGACTTTCTACAAATGTAACATGAGAGAAGATATTTAACAACACTGAATCTCTCCTCATATATAAACATTATTAAAAAAATTTAGGAGGAGGAGGGACAAGAAAACTTTTTCTTCTCTATCCAAAGTTTAGGATTGAAAGATAGAAAATAGAATTTGAAAGGTAAAGATGAACATTTTGCTTTGTTACTGATAAAGCTGATTGGAGGAGGCAGCTTAAATGGAAGCTATAATTGACTTGTTAACATTTCACCCTTGAATGAGACAGATTTACCTGCCTAGTCATGTTGAACAACTTTAGGCCTCCCCTAATACCAGCCAGTGCTCCTCTGGCAATTCTCCTGGTGCCATTCATGGACAGAAATTTGCACTTGCCACCAGAGAGTTCAGAAATATTTCAGAGCAGCACATTACTTAATTCCAGTGCCCTGCTGTACCCTAGGCTGAAAACTAATACGTGGTTCCATTTCCCATCTCAAAATGTGCAGTCAGGTCATCCAATACATCTGGCCACAGATTAGGTAATGACTTTAAGCAATAACATAAATAAACTCAAATAATATAATGCCAGTAAAAGAAAAATTTACCCTAAACTGAATATAACTTCACTCCTCTTACCAAATTTCTCAGATGTATTTCTAAAAAAACTATATGGTAATATTCAAGTAAATTAAATCTCACATGTCTTATAGTCCTTTCCAATTACCATTCTGCCCAGTCTTAGATAGGACACTCACTCAACTTTCTCAGTGGAGGGATGCTCCTTCCAAGGTGGTAACCTGGGCATTTTTACTGCATAGGTACAAGTACCTTAAAACTTCTAACATGGTTAAACTCCACATATCTTGTGTACTTTACGGTTTTTAACTTTCTGTTTTAAAAGAATTGAAGATTTATAAGAAGTTTGCAAATGTTGTATGTAGGGTTATAAGAAGATTGTATATAGGGTTGCCAGAAAAACACTGGACACCAAGTAAAATTTAGATTTCATGTAAACAATGAATTAATGTTTCATTATAAATATGTCACAAATATTATAAATAAAGCATAGAGCACCCAGATAAAACTAAATTTTAGATGAATAACAAATGTTATATAAATATATGCCATGAAATATTTGGGACAAATTTGTAATGAAATTTTCATTATTTGTCTGAAATTCAAATTTAACTGAGTGTCCTATATTTTTATTTGCAAAATCTGGCAATCCTACCTATATACCCATCACCCAGATTCCCCAAATGTTAGCATTTGGCCACACTTGATTTATCATCATTCTCTCTCTGCTATGGTTTAATTGTATCCCCCAAAAGTGCAGGCATTGAAAAGTTAATCGCCAGTGCAACAGTGTTGTGAGGTAGGGCCTGCCCTCATAAATGAATTAATATTGTTATAGAGGGACTGGGTTAGTTATCTCCAGAGCGGGTTGATATACAGTCAGTCCAGCCCCTAGTGCCTCACATGCATGCCTTCCATCTTCTATCATGAAATGACACTAACCTGATGCCAGCACTATGCACTTAGACTTCCCAGGCTCCAGAACTGTAAGCCAAACAAACTCTGTCCTTTATGAGTTACTCAGTTTATGGTATTCTGTTATAGCAACAAAAAGCAAATTAAGACATTCTCTTTTTTTTTTCAGAAAAAAAAATGAGTGTAAGTTCATTACATAACCACAGTATAATTTTCACAATCAAGAAATTAATGTTGATACAATAGTATTATTTAATCTATGGGCCTTATCTAGACTTTGCCAATTATCTCACCAATATTCTTTTTCCTGGATGGATCTAAGATCATGAGTTTTATTGAGTCATCAAGTCTCTTTTGTCTCCTTCAGCCTGGTAATTTCTCAGTTTTTATTTAGTTTTCATGACCTTGGCAGTTTTGAAAATTACAGGCCAGTGATTTTGTAGACTCTCCTACAACTTGAGTTTGCCTGATGTTTCCAGAAAATTAGATTCAGATTATACAATTTTGGCAGCAATTCTACAAAAATGACATCCAATCTTTCTCAGTGCATCATGTCATGGTGCCTTATGTTTTAGAGAGTACAAAATGGTAATAGAATACACAAGTTTATCACAGCACCAGACTATATCTATCATATTTAGAAACATAAGCAAATATCCCCTGGTAGTGCTCTCCAAAGAAAATGATGTTGTCATGACCCAGATGTTTATATAATCCAAACCTATCTTTTGCCAAAGATCAAGCAGAGATCCCATTCCACCTGGGGCAAGTTGGGTAGATAAAGTAAACTTTGGTTTCTTTCTAGGGTGCCAATCATTCTGTGGCATCTTCCCTGACTTGTGAGTTTAAACTTAATTTGCAGAAACTCTATTCAAGAGATTAATTGTAGCTCTACATGTGCTCTATAAGGGAACACACACACACAAAATAGCAATATATCTATGCAAATCGTCCACTGTCTCTTTATTCATTTAAGGACTTAGTAGCATTCACAGGTGCCTGATCTTTGAGTTTCCTTTTTTCCTTATTCAGGATATTCCAAATTATTTTCCCTTTTCTCTGTAAGCATAAGTTTCTGGAACCAGAGTACTGAACAGAGGGTGGGCTTTATCTACTGACATAAATCTCCACTATCACTTGTAAGCAGACATCATTAGTCTGGTGCTAAAGTGGTTACTGCCTCTACCTCCTGCTAAGACATTGCCTGAGCTTATAAAGCCTGCCTCACAGCCTCCCTCTCAACAGATTCTGTTGCTGGTTCTGATATTTATACCTCCTAGTGGCATCATGACAATGAATACCTTTGCCATGTTTTTTTTTCTTTTCTGGTACCTTGCTCTTCCACATCTTTTAAATTTCTGGCCTCAAATAACTTATGCTGCTTTAATGGCTGCTGAAATTTTTTCAACATTCTTGACTGCAGTAGTAGAATATAGAGATGTTTCTAGTGTTTGCTTTCCCTATGATAATCCTCTATCATTTTCTAGGAACTTCATGGAGATTCCCACATTTTGTCCTGCCTCCTTCCTTCTCTCCCATGTGTAGTGCTGATAGTGATTACTAGATCAGAGGGCCTTTGTTTTTCTAACTTTTGCATTGCTTTCTGTCCCTCACTTTAAAATCATTTTTATTTGTTGGCAGCTTATTCCTATAGCTTGTGCCCTGTTTCATTGTCCATTAAAAAGATGAGTTATTAATAATTTCAAGCCTGTGAAAAGGATTCACTATTTAAACAAATACCATCCAACCTCAACTTTCTGAGTAGGAAAAGCTCAGAGAGGAAGTTATTCCCCTTGGTGGACAACAAATAACCTGGCTGTAGCATAGTCCATTCTCATCCAGCCTTTCTACCGCTTAGTACATTTCATCCTTCTGTATTTCCATAGAGTTCTAACTCGATACATTTTTTTTTATTTCAGCCTATTCCAGGAGTACAAATGTTTAGGTTACGTATATTGCCTTTGCCCCACCTGAGTCAGAGCTTCAAGTGTGTCAATCGCCCACAAGGTGTGCACCACACCCACTAGGTGTATGTACCCATCCCCTCCTCCCCCGCCACCTGCCCGACACCCAGTGAATGTTATTACTATATGTGCACTTAAGTGTTGATCAGTTAAAACCAATTTGATAACTCCATAACTTCTCAAACTTATTCACTCAAGATACAGAAAATATCTTTATCTTTTCTTATGGTAATGATATCAACTTGGCCGTCATTTCATAGAGCTTGAAATCATCTATATTGGTCATCCTGTTTTTTTCACTCTCAAATATTCCCTTTTCCTTTTTTTTTTTTTTTCTTTTTAACTATTCTTCAAAGAATGGTTCCAGTGGCTCTTGTTGTAGCCTCTATCTGCAACTGAGAAGATACCTCTGAATGTTTTATTCAGGACTATCAGGGAAGCCATTTCTGTCTTTCACTGATATATTGTCTCTCTTTGGTTGTTAAGATTTATTTCGGTCATATCCAATCTTTCTTATCACAACTAAAATGTTTGTCCTTTTTCTAATCTTCCCATTAGAAGCAGTTCAACCTGAGTGTATCTTTTCCCTTTCAAATGTAGCTAGCCTGGCTTCCAATACCTAATTTTATATGTAATATAATACATATATTAAATATGTAAATAAATATATATTTAAATTTTTTATATATATAGTCTACTTATATCATTCTCCCAATGAAATTTCTCTTTCTTTCAGCTTAATCATACCATGTGTTTTTGTTTTTCTTTTATCTCTTGTTCTGATTCTGGTACTTAGAGTAAAATTTAAATGTCTTTTCTTAGGTGATCCAGGCCCTCCTTGATTTCATGAGCAAAATCGATTCTTCAAGAGACTGTTCCAACTATAGGCCTATCTAACCTTTATTATTTTATTAGCCATTGGGTTTAGAATAAAAATACATAAAGTAGCTTTTTTAAGTTCAAACCAAAAATTCCAATAGTCTGTCTAGGACTCTGGTGCTTTAAATCATATTCAATTAACCTCTTTGGAGCCAATTTGTGTCTATTTGGTTAGGGTTTAAGTCTTGACCCCAAACAGACCTTATGCATCAAAAAGCTTAGCCCCTCTCCAGTTCTTTTCATTGGCTTTAAAAGCTGTTCAAAATAGAAAGGAATAGTACTAGGGACATGGGATCTAGCTTTGCCTACCATGCCTGGCAGGAACATGACGCTGGTGCTTTGTGGAAGCTGGCTGCCTCTGCAGTGCCATATTTCAGCCTGCAGACACAGCCCCCACAGCAAAGATTGTTTTGTGTCCTTATAATAAGAGGCCAAACTAAGAAAGCTATTTATTAAAATTCTGCCAGTTTGAAATAACTTTGACAGTGAAAGTCTTGTTCTTCTCTTCATTCCAACCTTGAGCTTCCTTTGTGCAGATAAAAGCTGTTCCTATTGAGGTCAATTAGTGTCACCTGCAGCAGCTTATTCTACAATGCTTTGCTTCTTCTCACTAAGGCCTAGGAAGCCTGGTTTCCTATTTAAACTATTTCTACATCTATGAAAACTAGACACAATTAGCAGCTGTTTCCTGTCAAAATGGATGGTCTTGTATCATCCATGCTTAAAGCCTGAGCTTAAAGCCGCCAATATGGGTCACATCAGTAGCAATGAAATCTGTGCCATTCTGCTACCAAGTGCCAGTTTTTCAAGGCTGTAGAGTAAGGTCCAAGTTGGTGAGTTTTTCCTTTCTTCCCTCCTGAGTTGGGATTGATTGAGAATTATGAAGATTAGAATGATGCTAAAATGCTTAAAATGCAAGCTTTGTTACTGATGATACTGAATGGAGGTAGGCTTAGATACTTAGTAACAGTGAGCTTTCTCATGCTTCACCCCTGAATTTTTGAGCCTATCTTAACTGTACTTAGCACCAGAGGATAGCCTCAGGCTTCCCCAAAAGGGCAGAACCTACTCAAGTGCATTTGCTGCCAAGATGAACATCTTCCCAGAAGGTAGGCAGATACAAAGGAAAAAGCCAGAGGAGGTTAGACCAAGCTTGCTCAGTTCTTGCTCAGTAAGATAAGTTGATTCTCCTCCTTTGGGGAAGAGCTGAGGAGTAGGAGAAAGTAAAGAGAAGCCAGAAATATTCTAACGATTTTCTTTCCCAAGGAGTGGGGTAGAAAAATCTCTCCCATGTGTGGAAACCAGGCTCTTGGGAAATAGGAATTTTGCCCCCAACAGATACCTCTTAATATTGTGACAGCAAAATGAATAAAACATGTTATCAGGGCATACTTTTCCCCTTCTGACTCCCCTTCCCTATTCTAGGCTTGTTTTCAAGGTCAGGGACTTCCATTAAAGTAAAACACTGGTTTCCTCACTCAAAGGTTATTCACTTTTCTGGCTGAGATTTTAAAAATCAGCTAGCTTTAAAGCTGAGCTTCAGGAATTAGCTGGGCTCCTTCCTTTCTTTACTTTTCTGTCTGACTTCTCTGCACTCTCATTTTTTCTTCCACGGAATGGGCCCTTAGTTTGGAATAAGTTCCATTTTGGTGGGGTGTGTTTGTAGGTACAGTCAGCCGAATCTAAATCACATTCTTCAACCCATGGATCAGTCATAAAGCTGGTATTTTCATCTCCATCTGTCAATCCCGTGTGTCTGTCTCTCAATTGCTTCCGAATTCAGGTGGGGAAAAGAGGAGTTGTTGTTTATCGCATCCTTTGAGCCTCAACAATAATGTACAGAAAATATGAGGCAGTGTCTGACACAGGGAAGGCAATTAATAAATCTGAGTTCTCTTACATTTTAAGCTAAAACATCTATCATACAGATTTAAAGACTATTTTTCTCCCCACGCCTGCCCTTTGATAGGATTTAAAGAGTATTTAACTGGATGAAAATCAAGTACTTTTCTACTCCTTCTATTATATTTCATTTCATCAGGCTAAAATAGCACACCAATTATCTTCTGGCAAACTCCTTGAGTGTTCTTTTTCATATCTCTCTGCCCATCTACATAAACTGGGTCCAATTGATGATAGGTTTTTGTCAACTCTCACTACTCCAAACAGGCCTTGATGAAAGAGAATGAAGAATAACCGGGCAACGTGGTGTAGTTAATTTCTGTGAGCCCAGAGACAGCTAATGGGACCATGGAAGCACCAAGGGGAGTAGGTTTTTTTGTTATAAAATGGGTCAAATTTGTTTTCCATTATAAGTCTGCATTGTGCAAGTCGGGGCTATTGTACTCCTGTATTCTGTTCAGAAAGCTCCTCTTGTTCCTGCTGTGATGAAACAGGAATGTCTGTTTTTCCTGAAAACAGAAGGGCCTCTCAGCCTGGAGATAAAACACAATGTACATCCCAATTGCAGTTGTCCCAATTTGCAGCCTCCATCCTTCCCTGGACAATCCCTGGCACCGTTCTTTAATAACAGCCTTCACGTATAAGAAGAGTTATTGTATAGCAGCAAATCTACTTCTGAACAGGGCTGGACAAGAAGAAATAGCTCTAAATTATACTAAATCTAATCTAGGTTAGACATTAGTAAGAACTCTTAAATAATAAAACTCCTGTTGAACATGGATAAATGTTATGACAGGATAGGGTTTTCCAGGTTATCCTTAGAAGTAAATTGACAGAAAATCACTGTATAAAAAGTTTTAGACCTAAATAGGGAAACTATCTGGCCTAGGTGTCACCACCCCCAGTTTTCTAATCATGGCAGGCATTCCTAATTAGTCTTGGAACTCCTACTGAGCTCAGAGATGGCCATAGAATTACTCTCAATGTGCACTTCAATCAGATATGACCAATAAATCAGAGTAGGCACATGAGAAGGAAACTTTGCCATCAGTATTCCAGGCCAGCAGGGAGTTCTCTAAAGGCTCAGATATAGATACTGGCATTCAGTATTTTATTATCAAATATGCTTTCATTTGATATAATAAAGCACACTTGTGAAACTCCATTATCCTTTTAGTATAATACATCCCAAGAAAGCTGGACTATCAATAATAAAGTTTCTGAAGATGGTGAACCCAAGAATCTCCAGACTAATTTTGCCATATATTATACCCCGGGGGGTGGGAGGGAAGAAAAAGGAACATGAATATTTAAAGAAAAAAATTAGATGCCCTCAGTAGATAGAAAAAAAAATCACTATATAATGCATTAAAATATTCTCACCTGCTACCCTTTTAAATATTTAGTAGAAAAGAGGTGCAGCTCCCCCTTAAAAGGGCTTTTAGAGAAAAATGCAAACCACCAAATAAAATGAGGTAGTTTCTAACAGACATAAACTAATCATTGATTATCATGACAAAAAGTGAGTATAAACTTAAGAAAACTTAAAAGAAAATGCAAAATCCACTAGGATAAATTTAAGGGATATCCCAGTTTAAATAGAGACTACTCTAGAGGAGATATTGGAGTGATTATATTTTATGACTTTCCATTTTTATTCTCTTCAAAAGTAACCATAAACTCAACAGGATTCGTGACATAATATAGCCAAGCAGTAGTTGCAAGTTGGCTAACTTCTTTCATCCCTGACAAGTTCCTGTGAATGTAAGCCACAGGAACACAGAAGTTCTATGAAATTAATTAGAAAACATAAACTTAAAGGTTTTTATATGTGGAACATGTGGGGCAAGGCAAAGTGGCCAGCCTTCATGTGTCATTGCCCTACAACTTCAAAGCTGAAACACTTGTGAAAAAAAAAAACAACAACAATTAAAGAGGAAAAAAACTGATGTACAGTGATGACATAGTTAGTGAAACAGACCTAGAGACTGCCCATATTTAACCACTTCGGTACCAGCGTCGACTATAGGCAATAGCCACAGATGAACGCGCACAGCGACTTTAGCGGACAGCTGTGATATGACTTTTCTAATTTTTCATTTATCAAAATAAAATTGTGAACATTTAAAAATAACATAATGAAAACATATATGCATATGTTACCTATTCTGATTTACATTACAAGTAAAGCTGCCTGTAAAGTAAAACAAGCTTTCAGTGCTTTAAAGCTTTCCTCATCACACAAGAGCAAAACGGATTCGTCGTCAATGCACAGCACAAACTATCGTGTGGACTATGAGTGCCGGCTGTGGGCAAGGTTTTGCGGCCATTGAGCGCTGTACTGAAGTGGTTAAGTTACGTAAACCTTGGCATTATATTCTTTTAAATTTTGTCCTATGTTTTAGTTTCTATCACATAAATATATAGTCACACCCATACACATGTATGTATCTCTTCATAGTTGCCTATTAGCATCATATGCTGTAAGTTACATGGGCTTTGAGCGAGAAAGACTGGTTTTGAGCCCCGGTTTTGACATTTATTTGGTGTGTGATTTTGGGCAAATTAATTAAACTTTATTTATTGTGATTTGAAGTCTTTTATGACAAGTCTATCTCACACTCTTATGAAGATGCTTAGTGGATTGTCTGAACTAGAGTAATAATTTAGCAAAATTATATCCACTGCTGTACTGTAAAAAGGAAATTTAAAAACCCAAACCAAATAGATTCATTTAATTTCATTTGTAGTTTATTTTCTTTAGACAGAAACTTAGAAGTGACTAAGCCAGTGAGTTGCTACACAAAAGTCAGAATCTCAGCTGGTGATTGTCACTGGAAATAAAGATCATCTCTCCAAAAGGCACCATGATGACTTTCGGACCGGCCTTTGGTAGCACAATAAGGAATTTATTTGCCGGTATCTATTTATGGCATAAGCGGTACAGCACAGTGAAGGAGAGCAGCGACTTGAGAGTCAGATTGCCTGACTTCAAATCTCAGCTCGACCTCTTACTAGATGTGCAACTTTGCACAAGTTACATAATTCCTCTGTGCCATAGTTTTTTTATATGTGAAATAGAAGCAATGATAAGTTTCTACCATTTAGGGTGGTTGTGAGTAATAAATGATTTCATGAATTAAAGTGCTTAAGGCATTGCCTGACAAAGTCAAGCCCATATAAATGTTATTTACTAATATTCTATCTACCAACATTATTTATCTGGTGCACATAAAATTTATTCTGGGTAAATGCATTCCCTTCTTTACAATAGAGTCCATGCTGTATAACTCCCTAGCCATGGATTTACTGAATAGATTATGATGTGTAAAGGGTTAAGTTCCCTGACATTTATTTTCATGTAGATTGGAATATCCATATTCAAGGTAGACATGACACTTTTTCCTCTCCAAAGAAGAGGTCAAATTTCTGTGTATTGAAAGAAAAAGAAAAAAAAAGAAAGAAAGAAAGAGAAAGAGGAAGAAAATGAGAAAATGATTCTGGTAAATGAACCTGGAATGGAATTTCTTATCTCTCATTTAATTGTATCATTCATAGGTATGCAGATGTGGCCGTGCTGTCACATTGCCCAACTACACAGTTTCAGCCTCTCATTAGCTTTCTGACTCTTCATAAAACTATGGATAGTATATTTTGTGGTAGCTGCATGTATGAAAGAAATTTATTTGTGATTAGACATTGAACATTTTAAGGTGGTCAGTACTAAGTGTAAACAACACAGGACCAAGTCAGTGGGAAATCTCAGCCAAAGGCATGGTCCCAAGGAGGCTATACATTCCAAACTAGTGACAAAGACATTTATAAAACTGCCTAAAGTTATGAATCAAATTAAGAACCCCAAAATAGTACTGTATGTTGAATATCCAAATATATATAATCATGTATACATAACAATGACTCAATTCATTGAGGGACTCAGAAAGTTAGGTTTCAGGTATATATAATTCTGAGTTTCTGAAGTATGCATTTCCCAAGATACAGGGAGAAAGGACCCAACTTAATGTTCATTGGTCAAGCAAGCATAAAATAAATTGTTGGAACCTGAGGATTTCAGGTGTTAAGTTATGCGAAATGAATAACTTGTGACTAAGCACAATTGTGTTCTCCGTCCCCAAAGTACTTGGCAAACCTGACCTATAAATCTCTCTAATAGCCCCTAGGAGGCAGATTGTGGCATTATCCCATTTTATGGATAAAGTCTCTGTAAAATGTAGGCTTGTGAATCCACCCAAGGATAAGGAAAAATTTATTTCAGAGCTCTACGTAGGGCTTATGAGGTTGTGCTATAGTAGAAAGAAAGGTGGACTTGGAACCAAGGTTGTGAACTTGGTCAAATCTTTTAATTCAGTCTTAGCCCCAGTTTCTTCAATTGAAAAATGGTTTGTGTATTTTAATCTCAACCCTGAGGGCATGCTTTCACCGTTGAGAACACAGAAGTCATATGATTGATTGACCATGTCTAAAATTGCAGCTGGTTTTGCCCATGGTAATTTTTATTTTTTAAATTTTTTAGGAGACAGGATCTTGGTCTGTCACCCAGGCTGGAGTACAGTGGCATGATCATAGCTGACTGCAGCCTCCTGGCCTGAAGAGATCTTCTGACCTCAGCCTCTAAATAGCTGGGGCTGTAGGTATGCCCCACCACACCTGGCTTGCCCATGGTAATTTCAATTCTTCTACATTTCCTACTTCATATCCTTATCCTTTCATCTCCCTAACCTGCCACTCTGGTTTGTGCCTGGGCTATCAGAGAGATCTACCTACACTATCACTATTAGTTCATTGCTTTGCTGCCCACAAACCTTCAGTGATTCACAGAACCAATACATTCATCAATCTAGGACTTTATGTTTTCTGTTGTGTGGCGTAAAAAGGTTACAGCAGCATTGTGAACATGAATTGATTGGTTCATTCATTCATTCACACAACAATTATTTATTTATGTGCTAGGCACTTTTTGGGCACTTGAATACAACAATAAAAAAACCGATAAAAATTCCTGCCCTAATAGAGCTCTGCTTTAGTTGGATAGATAAATAATATCCAAAATAAAACAATAAAATATATGGCATTTTAGATAATGAAAGGATTAAGGATAAATGGGGGGGGAGTAGAAAAGAGGGATATGAGGTCATGGAAAGATTGTTAGAATTTTAGGCAAGTTAGTCACAGGTGACCTCAAGGAGAAGGTGGCATATGGGTAAAGACCTAAAAAATTTTGGACCATGGACTTTAAATAAAAAACAACCCTTGGAAGCCAGTATTATTTTCCTATTTTGCTGATGAGAAAACTAAGTCTTGTTAAGTCTAAGGTTGCCAGATTTATCAAATAATAGTACAAGATTCCCAGTCAAGTTGGAATTTGTATATGACTATATCCCACGTATGATTTGGGAAGTTTATATTTAAAACAAAGTGTTATCTGAAATTAAAATTTAACTGGGATTCCTTTATTTTACCTGGTATAAGGGAAACTGCATTTGTATAGGCAACAGGTTTCTTAGGCCAAACTAAGATGACTGACACAGTGTTTCTTCCAGCCCGGCTCCCCTGGCTAGCTGTCCTTCTAGGGAGGCGTGAGTCAGCACACTCATGTAACCAAGGTGTTATCTCCTGTGTGAACCCATGGGATTGTGCTTTCCCACACATGTTGCCACTATTGTTGAGAGCCATATATAAGCGCTCACCATGTTCTTAGCCATGCTTTATGTCACTCACCGGCCGCTGCCACTCGACTTTTCTTCCAATTCCCAAAGCCTGCGCTGGAGCACATGCTAGCCACAGAGCATCCTCCTCGCACTTGGCGTAGTCAGCAGGAACCGGAGGGGTAAGTGTCCCCTCCACCCCAGCAGGGGAGGACATGTGGCCTCCTACGGGGCTGGTGGAAGACTGTGGCAGCAGTCTTCATGTCGTGGGCCCCTGCCACGGGGTGGGAGCAGGTGGAATGTACACCTGCTGCCCTGGAAAAGGCCTTGAAGGCCTTGGAGGAGTCGCTGCAGCCTAGGGAGCGAGCAGAGGCTGGTCGGGTGGGCTGGCTCTTCCTTACGGCCCTCCAGGAGCTGCATAAAGATGCCCTGTGGCCAGAAGCCCAGGTAAGGGAGTTACAAGAGATAGAGGAAAATTTAGATGCCCGCCTGCAGGAGTGGAGAAAGAGTCAACCAGTGGTCCGACCTTGGATGCTGAGGAAACTGCCAGTAAGCAGGAGACTGAGGGCAGAGCGCCCCTATGCTGAGAGCCCGCGGGTCTACGGTCAGTCGTAAAACAGAAAATGGAGCATGCGCAACACATGGGGCCCGGGTTTGGCGCAGGGCGCGCCTAAGTAACGGAGCAAGTCCCTTACTCTGCCTACACCCCACGGAGTTGCGGGAGCTGGGAAAACAGTGCAGACAGCGTCCTGGGGAGCCGGTCCCTGCCTGGTTGTCGTGTTTATGGGATGAAGGGACGGGCAGCATCCTGTGCTCCCCAAGGAAGATGGAGCAACTGGCTTCCATAACTCTACGTCCTTCCCTGAGGCAGAGGCTACAGACAAGTGGTCGCCATGGCGAGGGCAAACTCTCCTTGCTTGAATGGCTGCCGCCTGCACAGTATGGGATGACGCCGGAGAACTACCTGAAACCGTAAGTGGACTTTATATGCAGACTTAATTCATATTACTTGTGAGTTAGGAATGCGCCATGCCATTTTTGCAGTGGATAACTGGCCGGGTGATGAGGAGCTTCACTACACACATGCTCGACCTAATCTTAGCCACAGCTTTCCCCTTGCGTTTGGCTCGCTGGCAGCTGTGCTCACTCTGCATGTGGGGAAGTGGACACACGAGGTCACCACTGCCATGGCGGCTCTGGGAGATGCCAAAGAGCGCAAAGGGGAGAAGGGACAAGTGCATATGTTACAAGGACCCAAGAAGGGCCCACAAGCTCAGGGCCCCCTGCAGAATAAGGCAGTACAAGGGGCCCAGAAGGTGTCTCGAACCCAGATGTGGCTAGACCTTCAACCAGCAGTAGATAAAGAGAAGATAGGTAAACAGCCTAATGAGATATTGCTGGCTTTGTGGAATCAGCTGGCTCCCCACCAGTGATTCATAAAAGCACCCAAGAGGCGGGAAGCTAAGACACCCACCAGAGAGACCCACAATGTGCAGCTGCAAAGGAAACCCCCCCTTTGATATAGACTAGGGGCTAGGCCAAGGTACCTGGTTAGAGGGGACCCCGGATGACCAGAGGCTGCATGTGGAACTTGCTATTCATTGGTCCCCTATGAATGTGCAGTGGATTTTGGCCTTGGTGGACACAGGAGCTGATTAGTCCCTAATCTATGGAAACCCTGAGCAGTTTGCTGGACAGACAGCCTACATAGATGGCTACGGTGGGCAAACTGTGGAAGTTAAACAAGTGACTATTCCATTAGGGATAGAGCATTTGGCCCCCAGGCCTTACACTGTGTATGTGTCCCTGTGAAGGAATATATCCTGGGTGTTGACATTCTGGAAAAGCAGCTGGCGGCTGTGTATGTCGCCCTTCAGGCCTGTGAAGCTATAACTGGGCAGTCTAAGGTGCTAGTGCACAGCACATACCCCACAGCAGGATGGGTGAGGTCATGGATAACCAGCCCACAATGAGCGGTAGCCCAGACACCCACTCTGGCGAAGTGGGGAACTTACTTGGAGCAACAAGCAGAATTCAGCTCCAGCCCTTTAACTAGAGTTACAGACAGTACTGGGTCCTGTTGAATTTGTGTCTGAAGCTGACCCTCAGACCACAGTAATACCTAGGGAAGAGAGCCTGTGCTTTGAAGGATGAGGTCTCCCTCCAGTGGAGGCATGGTATGCCGATGGATCCCGTCATGGCCCCTTAGCCCAACGGACGACAGTGGCTGTCCAGTTGGATCATGATGAAATTTGATTTAAACTGGGGCAGGGACAGAGCAGCCAATGGGCTGAACTGTGTGCCGTGATCATGCACGAGCTGTCCCCTTTGAATGTGTGCACTGATAGCTGAGCCATGTTTAAGGGCCTCACTGTCTGGATATTAACTACATGAAAGCCTAAGGTTGGCTAGTAGGGCACCGCCCAGTATGAGTGGCTTTATCTTCCCTCTCGTTTGACAGGAAGGTGTACTTGAGGTGCACATGGGGATGGCCACATGTCCCGGGGAAGGTCCTCTCCTCATTTACTGAGAAGCAACACAATGGGAATGCCGTGTTCTTCCGCTGGCACCAGGTGAAATGGACTCCATGATGACTCTACCTGGCAGCTATCTTTTCCCCTGGGGGTACAGCCATTAAGGTAGAAATAGAAGTGAATTACCCTAGTGGATCATACTGCTTAGGCCCTGAATCAAACCAGGCAGGCCTTGACCCTTCTAGTGGGTGAAGTCTCCCAGGTGAGGAAAGTGGTTTTGCAAAAGCCGTTGGCCCTTGATCTTCATACTGCAGCCCAAGGGGGCACATGTACAGTCATACATACTGAATGTTGTGTATGTATATACGTGATCACCAGGAGAATATTTCCTCTGCATTGAAGGAAGTTGATGGCAAGGTACAAGCCATCCAACAGTTAACTAGAGACCCACTAGAGCAATGATGGGAACGTCTCTCGTCCTCCTGACATTGGACCCTTTTAGTGTTAGGAGCTGCTGGCTGTGGTCTGGTAATACTGTGCTGTTCCCTGTATTATTGTTGTGGCCTTTGTGTCTAAGGGGCCTCCCTATGGACCCCTGTGTTGGCCACAGAACCTATTACATAGGGGGTGGAAAGTAAAGGAAATTGCATTTGTATAGACAACAGATTTCTTAGGCCCAACTAAAATAACTGCCATAATATTTCTTCTGGCCTGGCCCCTCTGGCTAGCTGGCTTTCCAGGGAGGCGTGACTCAGCACACTCATGTAACCAAGGTGTTATCTCCTGTGTGAACCCATGTGATTGTGCTTTCCCATACATGTTGCCACTATTGTTGAGAACCACATGTAAGTGCTCGCCATGTTCTCGACCATGCTTTTCACCACTACTGTATCCCCCCCCCAATAAAGATCATGTCTCACCTGCCTGCTGCCACTCTCCTTTTCTTCCAATTCCTGTAGCCTGCACTGGAGCACACCCTAGCCACAGAGCATCCTCCTCACGCCTGCCAATCTACTGATACAAATTAAGCTAAATTTATACAGCTGGTCACTTGTGAGGCTGCTATATTAACTTAATGCTGATTCTAACGCCTATACACATGTGGTCCATGCTTTGAACAAAACTGATGCTTAATCTAAATACAGGACATTCATGAAAAGATAGATTCTCATATGAGCAGATGCTCATTGCAGACCCTGGGAAGTACATGACCATAGTGTACTGTGTGAGGGTGGGAGGGCGGGATGGGTGGAAGCAAGGAGAAGGAGGGCATGCCCTGGAATAACTTCTCCAAGAAGGTAGAATCTGTATCTACAAGCAATATTTTGAAGTAGTTTTAATGGGAAGACAGATTTAGTAAGAAATATAATTCTTTTAATTTTGGGGAAACTGGAGTCAGAATAATAGTCAAATATGGTGGCTGAATTAATTTTCATGGGATTAGAGGCTTCCTCATTTGTGCTGAAGATGGGATGAGAAAACATCTAGTTCCAGAATACTTAGGAAGAGAAGCATTTCAGCCTTCCCTCCTTGGTTGGGTAGGTAGTTTCCTGGGTTGGTAGGAATGGAGAAAGAATGGAACTTCAACTCTTATAGTTTCTAGGGCCAGTAAAAGACAGTGAACTACCTAAGAAGATCAAAGAAATTCTCAGGAATACTAAAACAAATAATACACTTATGTATTAATAGCACTTACTATGTGCCAGGCATTGTTCTAGAGCAATTCATTTACTATTCACAATAACTATATGAGTATTATTGTTCTCACATTACAAATGAGAAAATAAAGACATAGAGTACTTAACTTGTTTCTAGATTTTGAATCTAGGAACTGAATTTAGAACTGGGAAAAAATTTTGTTAGTTTACTAAATATCTAATATTAATTATATAATGTTTTAGAAAACATTTTATTTCTTTTTTGATATTGTTTCTTGATATATTAGTTTATGTTCCATCTAAATAGTTATTTTGTATCTTATGTTTATTTTAGGCATCATTTGTGCACTTAATATTTATTAAGCTACTACAATCCTGGGCTTCATATATCTTATTTCTTATCTTTTTTAAAAAAAAATAAAAAGTACTATTATTTTTTCAGTTCAGCAGGTTTGCTAAGTTCAGTTGGGCAGTTCTTATTCAGGGCCTTTCATGTGGTTGCAATCAGAGTTGAGTGGGCTAGTCATCTGAAGGCTTCTTTCTTCATACCTGACATCTGTGATGAAGACCAAGTAAAGCTGATTATGGTCAAGCATCTCTCTCCACCTGGCTTCTTGCTGTGGCCAGCTTTGGCTTCCTTTTGACTTGGCAGTCTTGGGGAAACCAAATGCCTTAAAGGGAAGCTTGCCCCCCAGAGCTAGCTCTCCAAGAGTGGAATCCTATCTTTACAACTAAAATAGATGAGGATGACTAAAAATCTTACTCGAAATCAGATATAGAGAAGGAATTTGAACTCAGGTTCATCTCATCAAAAAGCCCATCATCTTTGTACTCTTCCATGCTGAAGCTTCAAGCTAAAGGCAAAGAATTTTATCCTACAAATTGAGTCAACTCCCTGAATTTTTCTTTCCAAGCAGATCATTGTTTCATTATCTATCTATCTATCTACAAAGTTTCAACATTCTTTCAATTATTGTGCCACATGCTATAATTACATAGCATATTTTCTTCAATGAAATACAAGAAAGCAACAAACTAATGAAGAAAAGGACTTTGCCCACAAATCAACCTCAGTCACAAAATCATGAAGTTTCTCTGCCGGACACTGTTTTGTTTTTCCATGACAGTATTTATTTATAGAAGAAAGCTGACATGAGTTCATATGTGTAAACTCTTTCTAGGTAGGTATTAACCAACAAAGAAGGTAAAAAGTTTTACATTCTTCATTTATAATCTGAGATAGCCTGCCTTATGGATAAAGATTCCAGGGTGAAAGGAATATCCCTTGATCTTTTATAACAGTAGAAATTAGGTAGTGGCAAAGAAGAAAGCACAGTTACTTTCTGGCCTCTGTTCTAATTATACTTAATTTAATTTAGTCATTTGCAAGGTATGGATATAAGACAATCTATGCATTCAGAGACCATCTTAATAATGGAATGATAAATAAAAATTTGAAGAATCTCTCCTTATGACCATAGATCACTATGGTCCTGGGATGCTATTGAGAATACAGAAGGCAAAGACCAAATACACAGAAGTATAAATGATACATGTCCCAGCCAGTGTGATCAGACATAGGGAAGCACAGAGAAATGCAGCCTGAAAGGCCAAATAGGCTCAATTTGCACTCTTCAAAAGCCCTGACAGAGAACATGGATTTCACCCTGTTGGCAAGTTATAATCACTGAAGTCTTTGAGCAGGGAGATTTTCTATTTTTTTAAAAAATCTTGGTTTTAGAATAATAACTGACTCAACTCTGCTATGGCTGGTTTGAGCAGACAAGTCACAAAACATCTTTCAGTGTCACTTTTTCTTTCTGTAAGGTAAGGGAAATCACTCTAGCCTTCTCTCGGGGCTCTCTCTCTCACTCTCACTTTTTGTTTTTTTAAATAAAGTGCCATGACCTACTTTTTTATTTTTTATTTGTATAAATTTATGGACTACAAATGCAATTTTGTTATATGTATAGTTTGCACAGTGGTCCAGTCAGGGTTTTAGAGTATCTGTAACCTGAATAACATACATTGTATCCTTAAGTAATTTCTCATCATTCACCTTCCTTCCACCCCCTTACCCTTCCGAGTCTCCATTGTCTATCATTCCACCTCTATGTCCATGTGTAAACATTTTTTAGCACCTGTTTATGAGGGAGAACATGCAATATTTGACTGTCTATGTCTGGATTGTTTCGCTTAAAATAACCTCCAGTTCTATCCATGTTGCTGCAAAAGACATGATTTCATTCTTTCTTATGGCTGAATAGTTTTCTACTCTGTAAATATATGAATGTTATATTTTAATCCATTCAGCCAAACTATATCTTTCTAGTGGAGCATTTAATCCATTTACATTTATGGTTAATATTGATATGTGAGGTGTTGTTCCTGTCATATTGCAAACTGATTTCTAGTTGTTTGGTAAATACTTGTTTCTTTTTCTCTGACTTTTTGTCTTTGTAATTCAGTGGAATTCCATAGTAATACCATTTTATTTCTTTCTCTTCCTCCCTTGTGTGATAGTTTTACCAGTGAATTTTATACTTTCATATGTTTTCCTGATAGTAAATGTCATCCTTTTGTTTCCAAGTTTAGGACTGCCTTTAGCTTTGCTTTGTTTGCTTGCTTGCTTTCTTCTTTCTTTCTTTCTTTCTTTCTTTTTCTTTCTTTCAGACATGGTCTTGCTCTGTTGCCTGGGCTAGAGTGCAGTGGTGTCATCATAGCTCACAGCAACCTCAAATTCCTGGGCTCGTGCAATCCTCCTGCCTCAGCCTCCCAAATAACTGAGACTATAGGCATGCTCCACCACACCTGGATAATTTTTCTATTTTTTGTAGAGACAAGGTCTTACTATGTTGTACAGGTTGGTCTCAAACTCCTGGCCTCAAGCTATCCTCCTCCTGCCTTGGGCTCCCAAAATGCCAGGATTACAAGCATGAGCCACCAGGCCCAGCCCTGTTAACATTTCTTATAGGGTCAGTCTAGTAGTGATGAATTCCTTCAGCATTTTCTTATTTGGGAAAGACTTTATTTCTACTTCATTCATGAAGGGTAATCTTGCCTCAGATAAAAGCAAGATTGACTGGCCTTTTCTTTATTATTATTATTCCTCTCAGCTTTTTAAATATGTCATCCCATTCTCTTCTTTAATATCTTGCAAGGTGTCAGCTGAGAAGTCTGATGGGGTTTCCTTTATAGGTGAATAGATGTTTTCCTCATGCTGAATTTAGTGTTTGTTCTTACACTTTTGCTTTATATACAGTCTGATTATGATATGTTGTGGCAAAGTTCTTTTTGTACTGTATTTCCTAAGGATCACTGATCCTCCTGTATCTGGATATATAGATCTCTTGTTAGACTTGGGAAGTTTTCATCTATGATTTCATCAATTAAGTTTTCTGAGCCTTATGATCTCTCTTTACCCTGGAGAATACCAATAATTCATAAGCTCAATCACCTTATATAGTCCCAAGCATCTCAAAGGCTTTGCTCATTCTTTTTAATTTTTATTTTTTTAATATTTGTCTGACTGGATTTTTTTCAAAAGACCCACCCTCAGGTTCTGAAATTCTTTGATCTGTTTGATCTAATCTATTTTTGTAGCTTTTGAAAGTATTTTGTATTTCCTTCAATAACTCTTTCAGTTTTATAATTTCTGTGCTTTTTTATTTTAAGATACCTATCACCTTGGTAAATTTTTCCTTCAAATCCTAATTTGATTTTCTAAGGTCTTTGTATTGTTTTCAGTTTTCTCTTGCATCTCCTTGAACTTCTTCTATTATTATTATTATAATTATTATTACAGACAGGGTCTCGCTCTGTCATCCATGCTGGAGTACAGTGGCGTGATCATAGCTCACTATAATCTCAAACTCCTAGGATTAAGTGATCCTTCCACCTTAGCCTCCCAAGTAGCTAGGACTATAGACATGCATAACTATGCCTGGAAATTTTTTATTTGCTTAAATTTTTGGTAGAGACATGTTCTCACTATGTTTTCTAGGCTAATCTTGAACTCCTGGCTTCAAGCAACCCTCCTGCCTTGGCCTTCCGAAGTGCTGGTACTACACGCATGAGCCACCATGCCCAGCCTCACTGAGCTTCTTTGAAATCAGTATGTGGAATTCTTTATCATGGATATTAAGGATTTCTTTCTGGTTATGATCTAATACTAGAAAATTATTGTATTCCTTTGAGGGTGTCATATTACCTTATTTTTTGATATTTCTTATGTATTTACATTGATTTCTGTGCATCTGTTGTAATAGTCACTTCCTTTTATTTCTGAACTTACTTTTTTTGAGGGGAGATATTTTCCTGAAGATGCTACTTTGATGTTGGTTGGGTAATGCCTTTTGGCTTTGCTTTTTGGGTACATGCAGTAGCGAAGACTCTGTGTGATTTCACTGGCTATCTTTGGTGTGTTAGAATGCAGTTATTGGTGGAGGGTGCAGAGAATTTGAGCTTGGTAGTGGAATATCAGGTGGTCCTATCTTCAGATTTTAGTAGTAGGTGGGTTAAGCATGCATGACCTCCTTTTAAATGTACAGTATTCTCTGTTGCATTTACAAAAACTAACTTTCATATAATTAAGTCCCCAAATGGCTTCTTTCCTAAAGAATCACAGGAATGAAGCAGTGGTCCTGCATGATTAGGAATACATTTCACCAGAGGTATTATTCCACGTCTTTCCTTAATGCAATGTAAAATAAAATGGAAAGCTAATTGGAAGATTTGACAGGTTTTTCCATCTTCCTCAATCAAGAAAGAGTAAGGAACATTTGAAATAGACTTCAACAATAGCAAGGAACATTTTTTCACTCAGTAAGGACATTTTGAAATTCATATTACATTTGTAAAACTCTGACTAAAGTACTAAATTAAAAAGAAGTGCTAATTTCTCAGGTGCTTCATTTTGTGGAGTATCTTACTTTCCACAAATTGTACTAATACTCCCTTGGCATTGAATAGAGTTTGATTCATGTTATCACTTTCAGGAATGCCAAGTTGAGTATTCCAGAAAATAAGAATATAAGAAGAACTCCCAAGCAGATAGATTCACATTTTGGGTTGGTGTCTGACATAGCAATGAAATTAAAAGGATCTGGATTCCAGCTAATGTGAGGATTTGGTGTGCAAGCATATACATATTCCATTTAAAACAAATAGTGCAATTAAAAATGGGCAAAAGAACATGAAGAGACATTTCATAAGGAGGATGTACAGATGCCAAATAAGCAAGTGAAAAGATATCTGTTCAACAGCATTAACCATAAGAAGAATGCAAATAAAAACTTCAATGAGGTATCAGTACACACCGGTAAGATGGCTAAAATAAAAATGTACTGACAACACCAAATTCTGGCAAGGATGTAGGTAAACTGGATCACTCATATATTATTGGTAGAAATGTGAAATGGTACATACTCTCTGCAAAACCAATTGACAGTTTCTTTAAAAACAAAACAACTATCTTATGACTCAGCAATTGCACTCCTGAGCATTTATTCCAGAGACTCAAACAATTATGTTTGCACAAAAACTTACTCATGAATGTTCACAGCAGTTTTATAAATAATAGCCAAAATATAGAAAAATCTTAGATGTCTGTCATTTCTTAAACTATCAAATAGTTAAACAAACTGAATGGTTATGGCCAAACAAATTGTAGTCTCTTCATACCATGGAATACCAATCTACAATAAAGAGAAATAAACTACTGATGTACCCAACAACCTAGATGGCTCTCCCAATAATTACTGAATGGAAAAAAGTCAATCCCAAAGGTTTAGCTACAGCAAAACTTCATGTAAGTATAATTCCTGAAATCACAAAATTATAGAAATAGAGAACAGATTAATAGTTGCCTGTGGTTAAGGTAATGAGGACAAGGGAGGTGATGAGTGTGTAGCTGCTAAAGTGCAACATAGGGCTCCTTATGATGATGGAAATGTGTGGTGAATTGACAGTATCAATGTCAACATCCTAGCTGTGATATTGTACTGGTTTTGCTAGATGTTACCCATGAAGGAAACTAAGGAGCACATGGAATTTCTATGTATTGTTTTTCACACGTGCATGTGAATCTGCAATTATCTCAAAATTAAAAGTTTAGTTACAAAATAAAAATGTACTTCTCCTCTTGGCCAGCTCTCCTTTATCACTATAGCTCTTCTTCCCCAGGATTATAATAACTCTTCCTTCTCTTTGCCCCTTCGGGCCCAGGGATAGTTATAATTCCATGCTGAGGCTAATCCTGGACATTTTACACCATTCTTTGTTGGTTTCCATTAATCCTGTCTCTACCTTTGTTAATGGTCCATTTATTAAGCCATGATTCCACCTATTTCCTGCTGAGGCTCTGACTGATATAAATGTGAAATATGCTTTTCACCTGGCTTGGTCTTGAGCTCTCAGGTGATGCTCATAATGAAAGAAAAGTTAGGATGTAGTTGGAAAAGCATATAGTGAAGGCCAGAAAGATAAATAGCAGCTGTTGAGCACCTACTATGTATCAGGCACAAGGTTAAAGGATTTTGCATGAATCATCTCATCAATCATCTTGAGATAAATATCTTTTTCTTCGTTGCATAGTTGTGTTTTCTGTCACTACACTGAAACATTTCTAAAGACCTGAATTTTACTCTAGTTATGCCAAAAATTCATCTGAGTATAACTTCCTTCTCCTTTTAAGCTCTAACTAACATCGATGTTTCATGACCAATGCATAAGGTGTTCATCTAAACTCGAGAGAACTTCTCCCTTTTAGTAATTTTCTGTTTATTACAGAAGTCAGTATTTAGTGTCACCGTCTTTCCTGTGATACAGCAACAAAGGAAGCATGAATGGAGTACAAATGTACTAAACTAGGTGGCTGGGGACACTGGAGTTTAGCCCACCTCCCATGTGACAGTGGGCAAGACATTTAAAAGTACTATCAGTTTACACAATTAAAAATAATCAAGAAAATATGATTCAAAAGATCTCTTCCCATTCTAATATGTTATGATTCCATGAAAGGACAGATTTTTTAATAATCTCCTTTCTCTTGTCTCTGTAGCCAATCATTTTTCAAAAAAAATACCTTTGCCAAACTCACAGAAGTAAATGTATACGAATCCCTGTCAAATTCTCATTTCATTTGCAATTTGTTTTTATATATTAGCATGACCAAGTGCTTGAGTGGCATTCTCTGTTCATTTAATTTTCTTTACAAAAAATCCTTACCATCTTTTCACTCCTTTTCCAACCACTCTCTGAATTAGAAATTTTTATTAAAAAAGAGAGAGACTATAGAAGAGATATTGCTTCTGTTGTTTGAAACTCTACCAAGGTCCTCTCAATTTGGCCCATTTTCCATTTGGAAGGTCTTGCACAACCAAACCAGAACACTTTTTGTCATTTCTGTCCATATTATGCCAATCTAAAAAACAACTGATCTTTATTTACTACAGCTAATTTACACTCTATGCTGTATGACAACCTATTTAAAAGAAATGGAAATCATGTCCTGTGTAGGAGTATTTTGTTCTTACCTTTAAAAGGCTTGTACTCAGGCTGTCAGTGGTAGAAAATCCAATCTCATTTTCATCTAATGTACACTGCAGAAACATTATTCTGATATGAATCAGAGCTTAAAAATGGAGAAGCAATTGTTGCTAATCAGACACAAATATCACACAGAGACAACTGTTTTTTTTCCTGTACAATGTGTTTACCCATTAAATTTAGGCAAACTACTGACACAATCTGATCAGAAGCTCTTCTTAGGCCCAAATGCTCAGAAGTGCTGACGTGTCACAAAGGAACAGTTACCATCCACTTCTTTCTGAAGCGAGAGGGAGATGCAAAATGAAAGCAGCTACTATTTACAAAGCATATAGTAATTGCCAGAATTTATTGAGCACTTACTATATATCAGGCACTGTGATAAGTCCCTAACTCTTTTCCCCTCAGAACAAACTTAAGAAGTGTATACTGCTATACCAATTTTCTTGACAAAGTTAAATAACTTATATAAGCTCACATTATTAATAAATAGCAGTAGAGGGTCTCAAATCCAATCCTTTTGGATGCCAAAGACTATAAAACCTCTGTGTGTTGTAAGGTGGCTTAGAACAAAGCTAAGAATGGCCAGCTCATCCGTACGTTCAATTATCCAATTATCTATAAATATTGAGCACTTACGTTCCAAGAGTCATTCTAGGATATAGGAATATGTCACTGAAAAAAAGAAAAAATAGAATGTCTTCCATTGCAATACCTACATTATAGAAAAAGGACATAAAGATTAAATGATTCCATCCACATAATTTTTAAAGTAGAATATGTACCATTTTAGAAAATGATAAGTGATATATGGGGAAAAAGAACAGAGTAAGGAGGATTGGGTGTGAAGGTGTGTGTGTATGTGTGTATGGTGGGTAGGGGCTGGACATAATTTTAAATTACATGGTCAGGATAGGCCTCACTGTAAAGGGGGCATGGAAGCAAATATTTGAAGAAGGCAAGGAAGTTAACATGTGGAAAATTAGAGGAAAAGTGCTTGCAAGAGGAGGAACAGTTCATGCAAAGACAATAAAGCAAGGAGGTGTCTTGTGTGTCTGAACAACGGCAAGGAGGCAGATACGTCTGGAGGAGGATGAGTTGGGGAGTGAATACTGGGATTGAGGTCAGAGAATTAACAGCTTTCTAGGCTAATGGAAGGCATTTGAATTTTACTCAGCACAAGATAAGAGCCATTGGAAGGTTTAGGGCAGAGAAATAACATTTGCTGACTTATTTTTAGACGGAATCACTCTAGCTGCTATACTGAGAGTACAGTGTAAAGGACCAAAGTGGAAACAGGGAGATCTGTGAGAAGACTCACACAGAGTGAAAGGAATTGATAAAATTCTGGATATATTGTGAAGACAGAGCAAATAGAATACAGAGTTTGAGACAGAAATAGCAAAATCCAAGATCATCCAAGCTTCTGGGTCTTAGAAACTAGAAAAATAAAACTTTCATAACTGAGTTGGTGAAGTCTGCAGATGGAGTAGAATTTGGGGGGAAGGTCAGAAGTTGGGCATGCTAAGTTTGAGTTGTTCATTATGCATCCAGCAGATGATGTTGAGCAGGTATTTGTATCTGTCAGCCTGCAGTTGAAGGTGTCGGTCTGTTTTGGAGGTGGAAACCTGGCAGACTGGCAAGTCCAGATGAAGTCACCAAGGGAGTGAGGACAGATGGAGAAAACCACAGGACTAAGGAGTGATCTCTGGGGCAGGACAGCGGTAAAAGGTCGGAGGAAAGAGGAAGAACAAGCGAAGGAGGGTTGAGCAGGAGTGAAATCAAAATAGGAAGAAAGCCAAGAAAGTAAGGATCTGAAAGCCAAATGATTAGAACGTGTTGGGGAGGAGGGAGTAGCCATCATTTGTGAAATGCTACTGTAAGTCAACTACAATGAAAACTAAGAAGGTCCATTGCCTTTAGCATCATAGCAACCTTGACAAGAACATTTTCATTGAAGGTAGTGGAAGCCTAAGGAAATAAGCTTAAAGGGAGAAGGGGAATCAGAAGCAGATGGAATAGACAACTTTTTCAAGGATATAGGTGGCCAAGAGAAGAGAAGAAATGGTATATAAGCTGGTGGGGGAAATGGCATAAGAAGATTTTTTTTCTTTTACTTCAAAAGAGAAAAAATGGTAGCATTTGATTACTGATGAGAATGGTGCCAGTAGAGAGGAAACATTGACATATTCAAGAGAGGAGATAATTGTTTGAATGATAATTTTTTTGTGTGGGTAAGAAGGGCTAGGATTTAGTGCACAAATAGAGGATTGGTTTTTAGTTAGAGCTGTGGCTAGATCAACTACAGTGACAAGAATTATATTTTGCTCGATTCCATAGGTGTGTTTGAGGTGAGTGGAAATTATCTTCTGAGTACATCATTTTTTTCAATGAAGTGAGAAACTAGGTCATCAGCAGAGGGTTGAGGCAGAAGAGTGAAAGAGTGAATTGACTAACACTGTATAGTGTGACTGCTAAGCACTCTTCAGGACCTATTTTTTTTTTTCATCAATGTAAATGACACTTGTCAAGAGTCTTTTGTTGTGGGAACAATCAACTGCATGGGAGGAGGCAATGGGTAGGTGGGGAGTTGAATTTAACTGAGGTGCTTCTGTGAAAGAATATTCATAAGTGAGAGAGAGGCAGGGAAATTAAATATGTATGCAAGAAGAAAGTGATTATAATGACTGACCATTGAATTTAAGCTGGACAAGAAAGAGAGAAGATACCAGAGACTTAAGGGACAGGCAAAAGTTGGTAGAATTGAAGAATGGAAGTCTGAGTATGGTATATATGATTATAAAATCACAGTGATAAAGCAATTGATCTGGAAAAGGAAAGATAATTACCAAGTGGTGGTTCATGTATAATCGAAATTAAAGAAGGATTAGAGTTAAATTAGAATGTGAGCTAAGGTAGCATAGAGATCGAGATCATTGGAGAAGGAGAGCTCAGGGAAGAAGGATTGGAAGGATTATTTTCATACACACTGCAACTGCCAAGAATTAAGATAATAGTCATGTTAGAGAAAGTAACATTGAACCAAGAGCTAAAATCATGTACATATCAGGAAAAGTAACTCAGAGATTGGTAAGCAAGAATACTAGTGAGGAGGGGTAAGTAGATGACATAATATGATGACATGAGATTTTGAGCTGGGGCTTTTAGGGAAATGATCTGGAAGCTTAAGTGGGGGTGGGGCAGGGAGGGAAGGAAGATAACAACCCTACCTCCATGATCAGTGTTGTGAGAGTTGTAGGCGAAAAATAGCCACATTTGAGAGAATGACAGGGGAAGCAATGTTGTCAGGGCACAGTGAAGTTTCTTTTAGAGCAAGAAGATAAAGGGAACACTCAGAACAATCTGAGGATATGGGGAATTTTGCTGATAATAGAATGCTAATTTCAGAGGGCACATTGAAAAAGTTTCAAAAATTGGAAGTCAGAGGATAATAGGGAATGTGCAAAGTTTATAGAGATTTAAAGTGTGGGAGAAAAAAGGTGACTTAAGATACTTGGGCTTCTTACTAGTTCTTCAGAGATCTCAGAATTCCCTTTGCCTCCTCATATAGTGGGATTGTGCTGGGAGTTACATGTTCATGATGTTTAAATGGGCTAGGCCTTATCATTTAAGGTGTATCTACCATTTTCACATTCTTCCCAATTCAAACAAATTCAGATTTTGGGGGGATACTGAAGCCCCTTTTTTTCTCACCTTGAACCCAGTTTACTGAGAAGCCAGAGGGTTTAAGGATTGAAAACTCTCTCTCCAGAAATAGGAGGGTGTTTACAGATGTTCCTGTGAGCAAGCATTCTTGCTTGACATTCTTGCTTGACATTCTGTGGTATGTGTGTGTATTTATTGAAAATAGGAAACCAGAACATATATTCCCATAAGACTACTATTCTATTTCCAAAGTGATGACTTGAGTAAAAGGAGAGACTATCTCTTAATGAGACCAAAAGTTAACTTTTTAGCCTTCTAGCCAAATATAGCTGAAAGTAATGAATATCCTCTCTACCCCTACTCCTGCCTCTGTACTTCACAGAGCCTCCTGGGATGCATAGGCTGCAGATAGCAATGGCTTATCTTCCCATAAATCCCTTACTTGTTTTTTCTTCTCACTCAGAAAGTGTGTGTGAGAATGACCTTCCAGCGTGGTTAGTATTTCTTTCCTCTCTGTGAGAATTCTGCCATTTATCAAATCATTAGTCAATTCTGGATATTGCAATATTAAAATTTCTAATTCCATATTTATATATGTTGGAGAATATAATCCCAGACATTTGCTTTCATTATATACCCTTTGTGAATGCATACATTACGTTTAACCCACTGTCAAGTGTTTGACAAGAACACCAAAGGATTTCCTCTACTTTTCCCATTTACTGTCCAGTTGAACTGCACTGCACCTTCACTCTCTTTCATAATCTTTTTGTAGGCTCAGTTCCTTTCCACACCTCAGCCATCACTAGAATATTTTTTTAACCTTTTCTATAACTTGAATTTTTCATATAGCAATCTCAGCAAGTGGGCTTGAAGTGTCTGAGTTATTTCAGCTTAGAAAACAACCCCCCTTCCTAGAAGCTTATGATAATGCTTGAGACAATACTAATGCTTCTAAAATTTTGTCCTTTTATAAAACTGTAGCCAATGGTTGCTACTTACAACTCATAGGATTCATGCAATAGAGAAAGTGCTTTTTTTAAAGCTCCAACACATTGATACAAAACCCATTTCTTCAAGTCAAAAACAGATAGAAGGATATAAGAAGCTCTGTACAAACTATAACTATCATATAAAAGTTAACTTTTCTTTTTGAGTCAGACACTGTAATATATAGGGAATCAGCCCACTTACCTCCTACAATTTCTTCCCAACTGCCACTACTGAAGCTATTCTTGTCCTCTCTGCATTGTACCCCCCGCTACTTACTGTGTCATTCACCCAGGTAAGCCGGGGACCTGGAGCTATGCCCAGGCTGGTTTTCAAGAAACCTTGCTGGGCATGGAAGTGAGTATGTTGGCATGTGTCTATGTATGTCTGATGGTCATGAAGCAGAATAAAAATTTCAAGTTTGGTCTGAAAGAAGACCCAAAAGATAAGGTTTAGTTGAAATACAGATGAGAGTCAAAGAAAAACAATTGGATTCAAAGTATAAGTCTGGCCCTACAGAATAATAAGCTTGGTGAAATAAACAGGTTCAGGAGGCAGACAATGAAATGATTCCCAGAAGCAATTGGATATAGGATCTATAAATATATTCAAATTGTAGGTGGGAGGGACACTAAATTTGTTCAGTCAGGAAGAAGAAACCCACACCATTTTATGTCTAGTTTTAGAAGAATTGCTGATCTAACCAGATGTGTCCCAGACACTGCACATCCTAATGGATAGTTGTAACAAGTGTAGAAACACCAGATCCTTCTAATGGCTGGTGAGGAATAAAAAGACTACCTTCTTAGCCTTAAGAGAGAAGCAAAATGATCTTTTCTCATCATTTGGAATAATGTGAAAACTGACTTAAAAGGTTTTTCTTTTAAACATTACCACTCGTGTGATATAAATACATATGGTGTTTTATGGCACAGTCAAAATGTAGAATGGTATTGCAGAGAATGCTCGTTTTCTGGAATGCATTCTGCATAGAGCTTTCACTCACGTGGCAAAAGAGAATAGCTTGTGGCTTCCTAAGCAGGACTTGTGGTGGGGCTCATTGTGCCATTGATCTTCTTGTGCCATCTGTTCTCCTGTGGTTGAGTAGAACCCAGAGGAACTGATAGGGGTAGAAGTGGCTAGTGGGGTTGGTTTGATGTATTTTCCTCCTCCAACCCAGGTTTGTAACATGGAAGTGTCCCTAGATCGGTGTATATAGATACTTCTTGTCCTCAGCCTAGACAAGGCTTAGGGCAACCAGAGAGCAGGGACAACCTCATCTGGCTTTTTCAGCTTGCCTGACCATTTTGCCATATTCCATGTGTGCCATGCCATGAAAAAAGATGTGATACACAGAGGTAATCAGTAAGAGGGAATCTGAAATATACATCTGAAATATACATCAGCATCTATTAGCAAGTAGCATGACACTGTAGAAAGAATATAGAATCTATAGCCATTTATTAATAAATCTGGATTTACATCCATATTCTACCAGCTAAGGGAAATTTGATTTACCTAACACACTTGAGTTCTGTTTTCTTATCTGTAAAATGGGGAGAGCAACCCCTTTCTGGAAAGCTTATGGTAGGGTTAAAAGTTAATTGCTTGGCTCAGTGCTTGGTTTAGTAAAGCCAATTGCTTGGCTTAGTAAAGGCTCCCTGCCGCCTTGCTCAGTGACAATGGCTATATGTGAATACTGTTTCCTCACTTATAAGCTAAAAGACCCTTCAAATGAGACAAAAGGGCTCTGAACTCAGGGTTTCTCATATGAAGAAAGATAGTTTTGAGCATGTCTGTGTCTTTGCTTAGAATGTCAAATATTGCTTTCTTTTAAATATGATTAAGTCTCTAGATCTCAATTAAATCAGCTCCTTGTCTGATACATTTCTCACTTCCATCCTCAGCCTCCAATGAATTTCTTCTTCCCCTGTAGCCCACTGTATTTGCTTATGTACATCTGGACTCTGATTCCATATCGCTCTGTATCAGAGTTATTTACATTCCTGTCTTTATTAGAAGATTCTAGATTCCTTAAGCGGCCCTTTCTGATTAATCTTTGAACTATCTCTCCTCTCACACTTTATTCTATGCATGATAATAATCATCTGTATTTAATATTAAAACAGAGTTCTAGGAAGTGTTCTAAGTGCTTTTTACTTGAAAGATATTTAATCTGTGAGTCACAATGACTCAAAGAGATGAGTAGTATATTACGGGTCATCCCTATTTTACAGATGAGGAAATTGAGGATATTGGAGGTTATGTCAATTTCCCAAGGCCATATGGCTAAAGAGATGTAGAATCAGAATTTGAATTTAGGCAGTCTTCCAGAAGCCAAGCTCTTAACCATTATGCTGGTAATACAGCATGTTGATTTAGAACATGGGCCACCTCTTGCCCTCTCTGTTGTTGGACTGCAACTGAGACTGACCAGATAGAGCAACAGAACAGGAAAACAGTGCACTGCAGAGAATGTGTCTTTCAGATCTTAGAGCATCAGCAGAAGCATTTAAACGGAACTGTCATGTTCCATCCTTCACAAAGCTCCAGGATTTGAGTCATACTTTAGGAGCAGTATGAGGCTTCACATAAACTGCCTCATGTAGCACTAATTTAGTTGGCAGTTTTCAACCTGAATGTACATCTCACCACAAGTCAAGGTGGATACCGTCCATGTTGGGAGACAACTAATGTCAAATATCTGTCAAAAAACACATCAACAGGTTGTAACAAGCCAAGCTTACAAACAAGCACAGGCACAGACACACCAATTAACTTGGTGGTAGGAGTCTATGGGTCTCAACTGGGTTCTTCCTGATAGCAAGGAAGTTCTTCAAGACACACAGTCAAGATATCATCTAGGCAGGGTGAGTGGGATGCATAGAGAAGGAAGGACCAATGAGGTTTTTCTTATTGAGTTCCAGGGACCACACACTATGCCAAGTAATTTATATGTTTTATTTTTTTCTCTTGCTCTATTTTATATGTATGCAGATATTATCCATATAGTAGTTAACCAACTTGCCAAAGTTAAGATGGGCAGAAGCAGAAAAAGTTCTCTCTGGCTTTATAAATTGTTTGCATGCTAGCTCAATCCAATTTAAAACCATGGTCTTCATAAAGTTTATCATATTTTCATTCATTCATTGGACAAAAAACAGATTGTATATCTAATATGTGTCAAACACTACTCTGGAAACCAGGGAGCCAACTGAGTATAAAGCACACCTAGATCATATCTTTATGGGTGAGATGGAAACAAAACAAAAATTGATGTAAAATTCACCAGGTGGTTAGGAAGAAAAAACAAAGCAACATCTGGTACATAGAAAGTGATGGGGCATACTATTTTCAGTAAGGTTGTAATGGAAGATCCCTGGTTGATAGGGTAGCATGAAGCAGGGTGTGAAAGGATATATGGCTGTATGTGAACATGCCTGTATGTACATAACAACATCTTATGCAGAAGAAGCAGCAGATGGAGAGAGAGAGAGAAAAGGTAAACATGAGGACACAGAGATATCTGTGGTCAAATAAATATGGCCTTATATGCCATATTAAAGGATTTGGAAATTATTTCTTATATTATGAGAGGCAGAAGTTATGGACAGATTTTATTTGTGGTATAAGAGGAAGAGAGGAGTCAAGCTGACTTCAATATATTTTGTTTGGGCAACTAGAAGAAAGAAGTCTCTATTACTAGATGGAGAAAACTAAAAGAATAACAGATATGTGGCAGAGATCAAGATTTTAGTTATATTTGAAATGACTATTAGATTTCTAAATCATGTTGGACATTATGGACTAGCATTCAGGCTGGAAATACAAAATATATGAACACAAATTCAGTTACATGCCCTTTTATCTTTCTCTAACCTTCTTCTTCTCAATTCCTTTCTTACCAGGACTACTGACTTTTGGTTACCTAATTATATTAGGGTCCATTGGGGAGCTGTGAAAGAAGTGTGGCCCTTGTTTTTGTTGTTGTTGTTGTTGTTTTGGTTTCTTTTTTTTTTTTTTTAAGAAAGATCCCCTCTCAAATGTCAAGCAAAATGAAGTCTTTCTTAATCATACAAAAAATTTTTGAAATATCAAACTTGCTAATTTAGTTGGAGTGATTAGAATGGCATTGTTAATTAGAAGAGATATAGAAAGAGATAGGAAAAATAAGAATAGAGTTTCTGCAAGAAAGGAAAAATGTTGATATAGAAGATGGATAACAGCTTCCACAAAATTCATTCACTCTGAAAGATGTCCAATTTGACATGCTCTGCAGTGCTGTGATGATGTTATACTTCCACAAAGAGAGAAGAACATTGTATCAATGACTTTAAGTAGCAGAAAAAAGAATGGTAACCAAATTTGATACCTCTCCAAAGGGAAGAAAAGTGGCTCTGCTAGGCCCTGAATAAATAATAGAGATACAAGAAAATCTAGGGGAGGATTTGTGTTTTGTTCTCAGACAGATCTGAAGCATCAAAATTGAGACAAACAAGACCTTATTTGGGCAAGGAAGGGAGGGGAGAGAGAGAGGGACGTAGAGAGAGAGAGAGAAAGAGAGAGAGAATTTGTGTTGTAAATAATAAAAAAAGGAAGGAAGGAAGGAAGGAAGGAAGGAAGGAAGGAAGGAAGGAAGGAAGGAAGGAAGGAAGGAAGGAAAGGAAAGGAAGAAGGAAGGAATAAAAGCAGATAGAAAGCATATTACAAGATGATGAGTTGCTAGAAAGCGTTGCTTAGCTGGAGTGGACATATGGAGATATACAGAAGAAAGATGAAACTTCTGTGTAGCTTCAGAGGGCTGAAGTCACAAATTGTCTACGCTCAGACTCAAAGTATCTGGTCTCTTCTCCTTGCTAGCTATGTTAACCAAAGCAAGTTGATATACCTCCTTGTGTCTTAGACATGTCTTGTGTAAAATAGGAATAATAACAGCATCTACTTTAAAGTATTGTGAGGATTAAATAAAATAACTTCAATAAAATAAATGAATAGAGAAAGGCTGGGAAAAATATCCCTGGATTGGGGCTGGCTCCTAGTATTAAAAAGGGATAGAATACTGATTCATGCTTGCTCCAACTCAATCTGGTACTGAAGGTAGATAATCTAATAGTTAAAACATGTAACACAGCAGAAGTAGGTACTTTCAGTGGATTTGTCTATTCAATAGAGGATTTAAGTTAACAGCTAAAAAGTATGTGGGAAGATGGATGTGGGAAACAAGATTTAATTCCCTGGAGAAAAATTAGAGAAACAATCTCAGAAAAGTGTCAGGATCTCATTTGGGTAAACTCAGGTTCATTCAGTTTGGGCTGTAGTCCCCACTAGAGAAAACAAGGCAGAAACCTAGCCACATAATTTGGTACAACTCAAAGTGTTCAAGGCAAACTCACTTGCCATATTGGCTTCCAGAAATTTTTTAAATCCTTTCCAGATTTCATCTTCATGTGATACTGAGGCTCCTCGGGTTCTCCCAGTGCTTACTAAATTGACCTCTGGATTTGAGTAGTAGTAGATACACAGTGAAAGCTATGTGTGATTAGGACTGAACTGAGAAGTCTTGAATAGATCTGCCTCGTTGTTGGGAATTTTTTTTTTTTTTAACAGTAATACTGAACAGAGAAAATTGTTAAGGAGTTAGTGAATACTCTGTTCCTGGAAATCTCAGAGCGTGAAAGGACATTTCCTGGCAAGGCCATTGTGAACATTCATATATCATGAAAGGATCCAGTAGACTTATAACAATATTCCTTCTGACTGTGACTGTTACTTTAGGTGGTAAAGTTTTCTGCAGATGTAATTAAGCCAATGACCTTGAGATGAGGATATTATCCTGGATTATCTGAGTTAGTCTTTCATTCTATCAGATGTATCATTTAAAAAAGAAAGCAGAAGAATATTATGGGGCAGGGTAGCAAGGCGGGAGGTAGAGGGTGATGTGAAGATGGAGTAGAGAGATGAAGCCACAAGTCACAGTAGGACAACAGCCACCAAAAGCTGGAGAAAGCACAGAATGGATCCCCCTACAACACCCAGAGGGAGTACAACCCTACCTACACCTTAATTTTTGATTTGTGGCTTCCAGAACTGGGAGAGAATACATTTCTCTATGTATTGCTTTAAGCCATCGAGCTTGTGGTAATTCATTACAGCAGCCACAAGAAACTAATACAGTCAGATTCCAAATTTTCAAACTATAATATAAAGATGCATTATCTAACTATAGATGGAGCAACAGCAATTAAATCCCATTTACTATTTCTTATTTTCTGTATTTTCTTATAAATATTGTCTTAATTTTAAATGTCTCTTAGTCTAATTGACCACAGATGTTACAAAGGGAATAATAAATTTAACAGAATGGAAAACCCAAAGAGTTGGTAATTATGTAATTAGGGAGATGGTAGAAGGTAGTTAAAATCACAATGCTATCTTAATTTTCTCTCCTAATACATGGTGCCCATGGAGAGGAAGTTCTCCTTACATAACTATTAATCAAACTACAAAAATTATTTAAGTCAATCAATCAATGTTCTAAAAAGAGTATATAATTATAAATTAAACATCCTAAGAATAGAAACTGGAAGGATAGGGCCAATGTAGGTGCCTCAGACACAAATTAATTTATTCATTCTTGCAACAAATATTATTGTGCCTCTATTTTGTAAAATACAATATGGTTCAAATAATAAAATAACTATAAAAAATCAGAGGAAAATTTTTAATACTTTTACACCTATTTAGTTTTGCCCTTAACTAGTTGTAAGGACTTGAAAATGTCACAGAACATTTTGGATTTCCAATTCCTCATCTCTGAAGGGAAAATAATGGACTAACACCAATAAAATTCTTTCTACTTCTAAGATTTCATGAAAATATTATTCATTTTCCACAGATTCAGAACCTATCCTTTCCTTTTTCCTTATGCACATTTTATACCTCACCTATTCATGCTGTTTTTCTATTTTCATCACAAGAGTCTATTACTTTTTGAATGGCTTCATTGAAATGAATAAATAGAGTCAATTCAAATCACAAGGTTAGCTTCTTTAAAATTTTGTTCTCTACAGTAAATTGAATGTATGGTTTCTATGTACTAGACACATTTCCCTCCTCATATTTAGAGATCCTTTTCTGTTTTGTGGTCTCTCAAGCATTTTAAAAACCATTTGTTCAAAGTAGGACTGTCTGGCTTGTCTCATATTTCCAAGAATATACAGTTATTCTAGATGGCTTTGATTTCATTTGCAGGGATTTCCAGATCTATGCAGCAAGGCTCAATAATGTGTTTTCCTTGGAGAATATTTAGAGTAAAGATATAAAGACCAATGTTTCTCATAAAGATTCATCTCTCTTAGATTATATGCCACTTGGGAATAATAGCAAAATTCTCACAGGAAAATATTTCATCCATTAATATAATTTGACTCCTCCCCATGCACTAAAGATAGCCAGTTAATTAGCATGCATATTAAAAAATAGAGGCAGAATTCTGAACTCAGAGTAAAAATACAGAGTCTTATTTTATTCCCTACCTCATTTGTGTATTTGGATAGGTCTTTCATATTTTGAAGCCTTGGTATATTTACCTTTTGACTGGAGAAAATAAAAGAAATACTAATACCAAGCATTTTTTGAATTTTTACCACAACATAGGCATTATGCCAAGCACGTTATATACACCATTTCATTTGGTCTTCATAATACTACTGTGTAAGTATCCTTTTTTCAAAGATGAAGAATCTAAAGTTTAGAAAAGAAGATAATCTCAAGGGCACATAACTAGTAAGGAGTAGATCAGGGATTCTAAAACTTCCTATGGTTGTCAGACTGAGAAATTTATGTCTCAACATCTCTATATTATAAACAATACTGATTTCCATCCTCACAGAGTAGAAGCAACATGTGTTTAAGAAATTAAATTTAAAACTATCATATCATATTCAGATGAAGGATGGAAATTATAAAGATGATAAAAATGATGATACTGTTGAAGGTATCAACCTCAGAATTAACCTCAGAGGAGAAAAATGGTAAATTTACAGAATTTGGAAATGTCTTCAACTTATACCAATATCTGCTGCCCCCATGTGGTGCGCTTTGTGACTATCCTCTCGGTGCTTATCTTACCTTAGTTAAAAACACTCCTGTCTTAGGTCCTGTGTTCTATGATTCTTTTTGCTTACTCTGGAAAGGAAGTAGATAATGAGGAATTATTATGTTGTGATGGGGCTTAGTGTTTGATTATGTGTTAATGTGTATACTCAGGAATTTTATTTGACTATTTAATAAGCAAAAAAGAAAACTTATTATAAAGATATAATGGGGAAGTCATAGAACAAATTATATTGGAAAACCCAAAAAGTCTCAGTAACAGGTACTATTCTTCTATCTCTTTCAGACACCCAATACCAGAATTTACAAACTCCAACCATGAATTCTATTCTTGCCTCACTCAGGTTAATATCAGAACCCTGGAAGAGAAGATTCAACTGATAAAACTAAAGGTATGGCCCAACCTCTTAAAAATACTAATTGGAGAAAAAAAAAAAAACTTCTGTGGCAGAAGATATTTTCAGTATATCTGTTGATTTTTGTAATGTTAAAATGGGGTATCTTGATTTACTGAAAAGTAAATGAAAATAAAGTTTCCTCAAAGCATATTAAACAGATTTTGGCATGGAAAATTGAATGCTGGGTAACCAAAACCCACAAATACTCATTAAAGGTATTATATTACTAGTCACTTAGATTTTTATTTTAAAATAATAATTGTAGGAACATAATGCTTTGCCATATTGATAAAGGACTCTTTAACAGCATAACAGAAACTAGGAAAGTCACTCATTTGTCAATAACCTAATTGCAGGGCTTTTTAACCTGGTGTCTCTAAAGCATAGGCGTCAAATTGATACGATGGATGGCTTGTTGAACCCTCAACAATTATATCCAAATATTTGAATGGTGTTAGCATGTGAAATTTATTTTTCTGGTCAGAGTTCATATGATTTATTAGATTACCAAAGGAATCTATCCTATAAATAATTCATCCCCAAAAGTGTAAAATTGTATGTATAACAAAATATTCCATTAAAAACAATTTCTATCCTCAAGAAGTTCATGGTCTCAAACTTTCTTCAAGGAAATAGATATATAGAGAAAGACTCCCATACAATATAATAAAATATTTTTAAATAAATTCTATAGAAGGGAAGCTTCTACTTGTATATAGAATGGGGTAACTGATAAAACGTCAGTGTGCTCAACTATAGAAAAAAATTTGCATAAAATATGAAAATCATCTGAATACAGTGAAGAGACAACAACATGAACAAGAAAGACTAAGATTCAGTAGAGAAAGAACATCAGGGAGATAAACTTAAGCCCATGAAACTACTATTACCCTAGGGACATTTAATGATTGCAGGTATGGGAAGGGAGGCTAGGAATGTTGGCGTTAGAACCCAGAAGACATTTGCTAAGGGACAGAAAAATGGTAGCGCTTTGGCAAATATTAGAGACCTTAAGTACGTGCTTGTGCTTTTGAGGTCTTACACAAAAATCTTTTCTCAAACCAATGTCCTGGTGTACATACATGCTACTGATTTTTTGTATGTTTGATTTTGTATACTGGAACTTTACCAAATTTGTTTATAAGTTTTAACAGTTTTTTTGTGACGTCTTTAGGTTTTCTAGGTATAAGATTATGTCATCTGCAAACAAGGCTAATTTGACTTCTTCCTTTACAATTTGGATGCCCTTATTTCTTTCTCTTGCTTGTACACTCTGGCCAGGGCTTCTAGTATTATGTGAAATAATAACTGTGAAAATCGACATCCATGTTTATTCCAGTCTTTAGAGGAAAGGCCTTCTATTTTTCCCCATTTAGTACAATCTTAGTCATGAGTTTATCATATATGACCTTTATTATTTTAAGGTATGTTTCTTCTATACCCATTTTGATGAGGGTTTTTATCATAAGGCATGTTGAATATTATCAAATTCTTTTTCAATATCTATAGAAATAATCATGTTTTTGTTCTTGATTCTGTTAATGTGATCTATTAGTGTTTATTGAATTATGTATGTTGAACCATCCTTGCACTCCTGGGATAAATCACACTTGATCATGGTGAGTAATTTTTTTAGTATATTGGTGAATTTGGTTTGCTAGTATTTTGTTGATGATTTTTACATCTATGTTCATCAGAAATGTTAGTCTATAATTTTCTTTTCTTTTCTTTTTTTTTTTTGTGCCCTCGTCTGGTTTTGGTATCAGAGTAATGCTGGCCTCATAGAATGAGTCTGGAAGTACTTTTTCCTCTTTAAGTTTTTTGAAGAGTTCTATTAGGATTGTTATTATTTAATACATCTATTAATATTGTGTATCTTTTACCTTTTTTCAGTTATAGTTACTTTTAATGCTTTTGTGTTTTACTTTTATATTAGAATTAAAAGTTATTTACCCTCCACCATTACAGTAATACTGTAGTCTGTATTCGTCTATATATTTACCTTTAGCAATGTGTTTTATACTTTCTTATGCTGTCATAATACTGGTTAGCATTCTTTCATTTTAACCTAATCCACTATCATATCTTATAAGGCAGGTCTAGTGGTGATAAACTCCCTCAGCTTTTGTTTGTCTAAGAAAGAGTTTCTCTCTCCTTTATTTCAAAAGAAGAGGTTTTCCAGGTAATCTATTTTTAGTTGGCAGGGTTTTATTTTGTTTTTCTCAGCACTTTGAATATTATCAACTCATTCATTTATGGCCTAAAAGAAAAATTTCTGCTGAAAAATCTGCTGATATTCTTATGGCAGGGAGGGTGTTCCTTCTCTGTGACCAGTCACTTTTTTCTTGCTGCCTTCAAAATTGTTTATCTAGTGTGGATTTAATTGGATTTATCTTATTTGGTGCCATTTGGGTTTTTAGGTCTAGACATCCTGTTTCTTCCACAGATTTTGGAAATTTTCACTCATTATTTCTTGAATATGTTTTTGGGTCCTTTTCCTCTCTCTTCACCTTGAGGTCTCCCATAATACATATGATGGCCTACTTGATTGTGTCCCACACTTTCCTTAAGCTTTTGTCATTCTTTGATAACCTTTTTTTCCTTTATCCTCCTCTGGCTAAATTATTTCCAGTGATCTGTCTTTGAGTTCACTAATCTTTTCTTCTGTTTGATCTAGTCTGCTGTTGAACACCTTCAGTGAATTTTTCAATTGAATTAATGTGTTCTTCAGCTCTATAAATTCTGGGTGGTACTTTTAAATATTTCCTATCTCTTGATATAATTCTCACTTTGTTCATGCATTTTCCCTTTGACCTTGATGAGCATATTTATGAGAATTATATTTAATTTTCTATCAGGTAAATCATATAAGTCCATTTAATTGGTGTCAATTCTGAAGATTTATCTTATTCATTTGTTTTTAAGATCTTGAGCTGGTTCTTCCCCGGCTCTGTGCACCCCCCCCCAATTGATGTATATTACACAAAGCAAGGACCTCTCCCAGTCATCACAGACTGGGCTTGTACAGAAAACCACCACACTCAGCCTGGCCAGAAATTCTGAAATCCTCTATCAACCCTTTTCCTCCCTCAAAAGAGATAGGAAACTGTGGTTTTTGTTGTTCGTTATGTGCTGAGCTGGTAGGGGGAGCTGTGGCATCTACCAACCCAAGTCACCATCTCCATTCTCTTTTGAATTGACTGTACCAAATCTATCTTACCAGATTTTAAAAACTGATAAGAAAGATGCTAGTTCTTCGGGAATCGTTAGGCAAGTTGGGGTGCTGGACATGTGGATCAACTCATTTTATCCCAAGGAAGAAGCTGAGTTCTGGGATTTTTCAGCCATTTGCTCTGTACTGAGCAGGGTGTACTAATGAATAACATCTACCAATCCAAGCCACAACTTCCATTGTCCCCTTGGCAACTAGACTATGCTCAACCCATTAGAGCTCCAAGACTGACACAACAGAAGCCAGTCCTCTGGGGAACCTCCTCAGAGAAGTTGAGAAGCTGTACTCACAAACCAACTCATTCCCTTGTTTAGGAAAAGCTGACAGCTAGGTGTGCTCTTCCTTGGCTTTGCACCAAGGACAGGGTCTCTGTTAAGAGATTGTTTCAACTCTCCCTACTGGCTTTAGTGAGTTCAGTTTTGCATTCTCCCAGGGTGCAGGGGCCTTTCAATTAGTTTCTGATTTCTCACAAAGGTAATTTGCCTATAAATGGTTAAATTACTGTCTTTGTGGGATAAAGAAAGGTCCAGGATTTCCAATTTTACCATGTTATAGACATGACTCTGTTATATGATTTTTTTTGACCAATAAAGTTTGATCATCTCTATCTTAGATGGTAGTCAATTTAATTAAATGAAAGTCTTATATGACTTACCCTAGAATTTTGTCCTTGGCTCATTCTGTTTAATATATTCTGGAATGAATGAAAAACTATACACAGAATAATAAACAATGTTTTGAATGATGCTACCCTTTGATGAGGAAGACTGGATCAAGATTTAATATTAATAAAACAACCCAACGAAGACATCAAATGCAGTATTAATGCCGCAAATATTATGGATTAGCACTTTTTAAAGTACTTGAGAATTTCAAAATGTGGAAGAGGAACCTATTGGCTCAGACAATTATCTATGCTAAAACTACTTTTTGGTAGTCTTGGCCCTGCACTAAACATATATTGTGATGAGAATGATGACAATCCTCAAATAGAACTTGAGTAAATTTTTTAGCCTCATGAAATCAATGTGCCTCATAGTGGCACAACAATGTGACACCCCAAGCTTGTCAAAAAGCAGAAAATTTTTTTCCAGGACTTATACAAGCCATAGAAATCTCTTTTATATGCAACATTTTAAAATCATCTCCAAATTTCAACCCCTATCCAAATAACAGCCAAAGTATTTGTATGAGTATGAGTTTGTCTGTATGTATTTCATTAGAGAGGGGGAGAGGAGCCTGTAGATTATGAGTAAAAACCAAGAATTTTTTCTAATTTTAAAATATTTGTTCTCAGATTTTTTTCTATTCTTTCCTTGAAGATGCATTATTTTTAAAAATTTTAACATCTGCCTATATGCCACATGGGATTTGGCACAGCTGTTACGGCTTGGATCTTTACTGAACAGAAAAACTGTGTAGATAGCAACTCACGGGAAAGGTAAAGTCATTCTAAGACAAAAAGGAAGGTCAGATCAGATCCCTGCTCATTCGATAAGGAATGACAGGGATGGAATAGCACATACAGAGAGATGGTAAGGAGCTGTGATATTTCCTAAATCTTTATCTGCACACTTCTGCTTTTAAGGAAAATCCAAAAATAAACCATCCAATTCCAATAGATTTGTCCCTGTTTTAAATTTCTCAAAACATAAGTTAATCTGGCAAAATGATTGTGAAATCAAGACGACTCATGGTTAACTTTTTTGGGAAATTAAATCACAGGATCTCTAGACCTAGGGGCAAAAGGTATGGGTGTGTAGTAGGGGGAATCTATGCAAAAAAGCAGATGTTAAAATTCTGTTAATATAACTGGAAGATTACAATGCCCCTTCTCCCATTGAACTTGGATTTCAGAAGAATGGCACCTGGAGTACTAGTCCCTGAGGTATAAGATTCAAAGATTTTATCTAGAAAAAGTAATCATCTCATGAAAAAAGACTGAAAGTTAGGTATGCAGCAAAAAACCATACCCCGAAGCCAACCACTCAACATTTTAAGTCCACATAGCATTTTATGAGCAACGAGTGACAGATCTTTTGACATTTGAGGAAATATATCTAACATTAAAGCAAAGACCAAAACAAACAGAATAAAAGTAATTTCAAGGGAAGAAATATTATGATACTGGAAAGAAAAAAATCCAGAAAAGTTATCATTTGCACATCTCAGGGAGATGAGATGAGATTGCACCCAGGTGAACAAGAATAGGACACTGTAATAAAAAGAAGCATTCAGAGAATAATAACAAGCTCTCATAAGTTTGAAATTTTAAAGCTTGTCTTTTTCAAAAGTCTGTAGAAAGTGTTGAAGATAAAATTAAAGACATCTCCTAGTTAGTAAACAAAATACAAGTGGATGAAAATAGAATATTAAGAATAAGAAATTTAGATGATTATTTCAGTTCAATATCTAAATAATGAGATTTTCAGAAATAACATGTATTGCTATCTCTTGTTTTCTGTGACAGTTATATACTCCATATTAAAAGAAATTTTGGTGCTTTTATCTCCTTACATGTTTTCCTTATTCTTGTTAGCTTTTATCACATAACTGAAGGTCTACAACCATGAAGTTTGAGAATATTGCTAATAATGTAAATGTTCTAAAAGCTTCTTGACTGAAAAACCAATGTGCTAAGCAAAAAATAAATAAGTAAATAAAATCAGAATAATGCAATATTGGAAGCCATGAGACAATGAAGCTATTACAATTGTGGAAAAAAAATATTTCTAGGCTAGAACTCTATTCAACAAAATTTCAATAAAGTATCAAAGTCAAATAAAAATACAGGGCCTTTAAAAATGGACTCCATTTTTTTCTTCTTCAGGAAGCAATTTGAATTTTGAAAGTAAATAAAAAAAGAACACATTGATCCAAGAACAGGCCATCTGACATAATAGGTGAATCTTCAGGATGGGTTTCCCAAGATGACAGTTAAACAAACATCCTGCGAAGCATCTATTCCCATTTGGAGATGGAGAGTGGAAGGCTTAAAGTGGTGTGTCTCCAAAGGAAAAAAATATATATAAATATTACTGATGTCAGTGGTGTGCTGAAACCAGTTGCTATGAACTGACTTGTGTTTCCACGAAATTCACACATGTTGAAGCCCTAAGCCTACAATGTGGCTCTATTTGGAGACAGGGGCTATAATATGAAAATTAATAATAAATGAGGTCATAAGGGTGGGGCCTGATGCAAAAAGATTAGTGTCCTTATAACAGGAGAAACCAGAATGCCTGCTCTTTTCCCCCACATATTCAGAGGAAATGCTATGTGAAAATGCAATGAGAAGATGGCCGTCTGTGAGCTAGGAAGAGAGCCCTCACCAGAAACAAGACCTTGCCAGACCTTGGTCTGAGTCTTTCAACCTCCAGAAATGTGAGAAATAACTTTTTGCTGTTTAAGCCACTTAGTCTACAATATTTCATTATGGAACCCCAGTTCATATTGATTCTTGGGAGTGAATTGCTAAATATTCAAAAATTTTACAATCACCTTTTAAAATGCTGATAGCTTAAAATGTTCCATGGCCGGAGTATCTATACCATGTAAATTAGCAAGCACTGCGGTCACTGCTTGCCCCCTCCCACATAGAGCCAGATTATAAGAATATCATTATATTGTGATTATATTTTTTCTGGCTGACAGTTTGTAGACAAATTAGTTATAGATACATAAAAATTAAAAAAGTAAATGTAAGGAAGCTATGAACTCCTAGAAAATTAAAATATTATATAAAAAAGAATTTACATTCTTAGTACGATATTCATCCTGCTATGAATGATATTTACCTGTTTACAAAAAGTTAACAATGGAAAAATGATTTAACCAAAAATCATGATTTATGTGAAATGAAGAGGGAATGTATGTATCTAGGGGAGTTAGTCTCTGAATGACCTAGGCACGAAAGCCAAATACTATAGTTATAATTTCCATCTTATGCCTAAGATGTATACAGTAAGAAAGAGTGTTGCTACCACCATAACAACATGAAAAAATACATAATCTACAAAATTATTACTGTTCTTGAACCTATTAGTGAACTGAGGTTACAGTACAGTTAGCTTGAACTTTAGGGAAAGGTGCCTCAAGGAAGAGACAAAATGTGGCCGGGCGCGGTGGCTCACGCCTGTAATCCTAGCTCTCTGGGAGGC
>VBSM01001265.1:5224047-5311960 GCA_008086735.1 Cheirogaleus medius | reverse complement strand
AAAAAAAAAAAAAAAAAAGAGACAAAATGTGAGTGGTGGCTTTCTGTGCCTGAACCCTGTGAAGAAGACAGGCTATTAAATCTGTAATTGGAATTACAGAAGGAAAAGAGGTTTGGGAATATAAAATACATGAAGAAACAATGAACAAGGGTCTCCTAAAAATAATGAACAATATCAAACACGAAATTTGAGAAACTAAAAAATCCTAAGCAGAATAACTGTTACATGTACACAAACATACAAACACAGACAAATACCTCTAAACATTTCACATTCAAACTGTTTACAATAAATGGTAAATAAAAAAATTATGAAGGAACCTAGAAAACAACACACAAATTACATGGAGAAGAAGAAAGATAAGTGTTACAGTGGAATTCGTCAGGAGCTTTGCAAGCAAGAAGACCATGGAATGGCATTTTTAAAATTCTGAAAGATAAAATTTGTCAACCCAAATTTTATACCCAGTGAAAACTATTTGAAATATGAAACAAAAGTATAGAATCATTCAAACTAACAAATGCTGAAAGAATTCATCACCAGCAGTTCTGTAGTACAAAATACAAAAGAAAGTTCTTCAAGAAGATATCATGATTCTATACAAAGAAAAAGCTACTTATAGAAATGGATAAAATTTAGATGAATACATGTATTTTGTTCTCATTTTAATTACACCAAAAGATAATTGATGGTCTAAAACAAAGAGATTAACAACATTTTTTTGGTTTATAGATTATGCAAAGTTAAATATATGACAACGGTATCACACAGGATGAGAAGGAAGACTTGGGAACATATTGTTCTAAAGTTCTTATATAACACATGAAGCAGTATAAAATTATTTGAAGGTAGATGTTTAAAAAAACAATATAATTTGCATTCAATCCGAAAATTTGATAAGTTTATAGCTAACAAAACATGTACTGGATCTCAATGATAAAAATCACAAACCACTTATGAAAGAATTCAAAGAAGATCTAAATAAATGAAGAACAATACTAGGAGATTAGTTGGAAGATTCATTGCAGTAGATAGATTTTCATTCTCCACAAATCAATCAATAAACTCTTTTGGTATTCTAAGCAAAATATTAGTAATTTTTTTCATTGGAATTGGCAAGCTGATTCTAAAATTTGTATGGAAAGTACATAAAGTAAAATAGTCAAACAAAATGAAATAAAGAAAAACAAAGCTTGGCCACTAACATTGTCAGATTTCAGGGCTTATCATAAAGCTAAAGTAACCAAGACAATGTGCTATTGATGAAAGATAGCACATAGGTCAATGGAGCAGAATAAAGTGTCCAGAAATAGACCCACACAGTCAGCTGATTGTCAACAAAGTTATAAAATGGACTTATTAGAGGAAAGAGTCTTCTCAAAAAATAGTGTTGGAAAAATTGGACATCCCCCCACACAAGAATAAACCTCCACCAACTCTCATACCACATACCAAAGCTAACTCAAACATATCATGAACCCAGAGGTACTACCTAAATTAATACTCTAGTTCTACAGTCTAAAACTATAGCTATAAACCTCAAATTAAAAAAAACAACAAAAAACTAAAATTTCAACTTTAAACAAAAAGGAAATCTTTTTGATTTGAGAATAAAGAGTTCATAGATATGATACCAAGGTCATAATTCATAATAAAAAGAAAGATAAATTAGACTTCATAAAAAGTTAAAGCTCTTCTTCAAAAGACACATTAAGAAAATGAAAAGGCAGGCCACAGGTTTGAACAAACGTTTCACTAACCATGATATATGGATATCAAACAAACTCAATAGCATTAGACATTAGTGAAATGCAAGTTCAAACTTCAATGAGATACCACCATACACCTATCAGAAGGGAGTGAAAGGAAACTAACTCATAATACTAAGTAATGATGAGGAGTAGAAGTTTGGAAGAGTTGTGGGGTCAAGGAATTGGCTATCTTAGCTGTTCAGGAGATCCCTCATGTGCCCTTCTCATGTTTTATTTCTCTGTTTCCTGATTCCTTGTAGGAAGCCTCCAGTGAATTCCTAACAGTTTAACTTGCTTCTAAGTCTGTCCTTTTTCTTCTCTACCACAGGCAGAGGTGGTTGCAGTTTTGCTGGCATAGAGTGTCTACTCTCCTTTCCTTCTCCCTTTGCTTTCTGGCCCAGATGTTTGTTTTGCTGACATGCTTCTCCAGAATCTGTCTAGTGGATTCTTCCATTGTAAAAAATATGTGCATTCTGCACCTGCCAAAATCATTCATGTTCAATTTTGTCCACTTTCACTTTCCTAGGATGAACAATCCCACCCAGGAGACACTCTTCTATTAGACTAATATCCAACCCATACCTGGACTCAATCTGTCATGGTCCTGCCTGTGTTCCCTAAAGTATGCCTCATCTTCACTGTGTCTCTCATTATGATCCTAAATCTTTAAATTTCTGGAGCACTTTCCCTCAGGGCACAGTCAGGCAATTCCACTATCTTCACCTAAAAAAGCAGTATTGTAGCTGAATTTCACAGAAATTCTTTGGGTACTTAATACTCATCTTCAGAAACTCTGGGTTGTTTTGGAGACAAGCTAGCCATCTTTTCTGAATCTCTGAGAGGTGTTTTCCCGGAAATTCTTGCTATAGGATCTCTAAACACAACTTTAAAAAGAGACCTTACAATAGTTTCCTGGTTCTTATCTGCCTCTGGGAGAATCATCACCAGCCCCTCCTGAGTGTTTCTTCTCTTTTCTATTATTTTGAGCTGTTTCAGATCTATTTTCAGATGAGATCTGGCACTTGTGCTCTTTTCTAATCTCTTTTTTTTAAAAAAAGAGTTAAAACCGGATGTTTCTATATCCATTTACATCTGTCAATCCAGGACCTTAAGATATCATTCCTACTTCTTTATATCTGTCTAATTGTCCACTTCATTTCTCACCTATCTTCTAAGGAAAATTCTCTCTCCAGTTTAATCAGCCTGTCTTTATTTTGTCTGTGGTCTTTCACACTTTTCCAGCCCTTGATAATAAAACAAATGACTGAAACATTTTTTGAACATATTAATTTCCGCCTGACATCAGGAGCAAATTCAATTTCTAGAGATGATAGTACATACATAAGACATTTTAGTTGTCTTCTTAGCTTTTAAGTTTGTAGCAATTTCATAGTTTTTGTTTCTTCTGGCTCAACCCAAGAAAATGCCCTATCATCTTAACAGTTATAAAAATGCCCCCAATATTTTCTGTGTTTATTAATAAAATATACATACTTTCTGTGGATGAAACCATAATTTAGGTATAAGAATTCTGAAGTGAATATCAGAGCACGTATGTCCAGATTAAGGCTGTGAATGACTCTTGAGCCCTTGGGCAAGCTATGTGAATTTAAGATTAATCATTCCAAAGTTTACTTCCAAGACACTGATGGCAGTTCGAAATAACAATAACTATAAACAGAATTTGGGGCAGACTACCAATGTCTGAAACAATTTTCTGCAGAAGTGGCTGATGAACACCATACGAACATCCAGTGGTTTGTCTCACCTAAATTCATGTTTTAGACACTCCTGCTCAGAAAAGGCTGTGGCCGTGGAATAAGCCACAGCAGTAGTTTTCTTAAGTCTGCCTCTTCCTGATAAAGGCCCTCCTGTTCTGTGCACTTGCTGAATCTGTGCAGCTGTCTTGTGCTTATTAGATTCCCTTCTACTTCTGCCAAGACACAAGCACCCCGTCACCTTTGCTGGGGCCACCAACATGGCTCTTGCCATGGCATTAGCAACTTCATATAAGGACCGACCTTTGTTTATGTTCCTATCTTTATAAAGACAGCTGCAGTAGTCCCTTCCCCTTATCTGCAGTTTCATTTTCTGAAGGTTTCGTTTGCCTGCAGTCAACCGTGATCTGAAAATATTAAAGGGAAAATTCTAGAAATAAACAATTCATAATTTCGAGTTAAGCACCATTCTGAGTAGCATGATGAAATTTTACATCATTCCACTGTGTTTTGCCTGGGACACTAATCATCCCTTTGTCCAGCCTATCCACACTGTCTATGTTCTCTGCCCGTTAGTTACTTAGTAGCCAGCTGGGCTCTTAGTTATCCAATCCACTGTTGCAGTATTGCAGTGTTTGTGTTCAAGTAACCTCGTTTTACTTAGCAATAGGTCCAAAGTGCAAGAGTAGTGATATTGGCATATGGTTATATTTTATTATAATAGTTATTGTTAATATCTTACTGTGCCTAATTTATAAATTAAACTTTATTATAAATATGTATGTATAAAAACATACTATACATAGGGTTTAGTACTATCCATGGTTTTAGGTACCCACTGGGAATCTTGGAATGTATCCCATGTGGATTAAGGGAGGACTGCTTTAATTACTTTTGGACAAAGCCACATGTTAAATTTACAATGTCCAAATGCCTTGTGAATGTAAGCCTTAAAACCTATCAAGGCCCCAAATAAAACGCTAGCCTTTGCAAACATTTATCAATCACCAAAGTCACAACACTCTGTCCATGCCATAAAGCCCTTGGAGGGTGTCCAGCAAAGATTAAGGCAAATTTAGTGGGAGTCTGGAGGTATTATAACAAGAAATTACAGGGTTTGATGATAGATTGGAGATAGAATATGATATAAAGAAAGAATTTGAGAATATCTCCAAGTTTTAGACCAATGAAATGAATGCTATTTGTTGAGATGAGAAGACTTGAGGGAAGATAGGTTTGATCAGGATAGGGGGATTGAGAGTTCAGTTTTGGATACATTAAGTTTAAATGTCTGTGAAGTAGGGAGTTCTGAGGATAAATTGAGGCTAAAGACATAGTCCATTTGTCATTGGCATTACCAGTGAGATGACTTTGATATGTAAAAACACGAGGATGGATGAGTTCACATAGATTCTGCAGTGAGTATAGCTACAGACAGGCCCACTCCCAAGCCCTAGGCCCACCTGCTTACCCATTGATGTGCACCAGTCAACCGAAATCCTTTTAAAATGGAGATTCTGGTTCTGTAGTGCAGGGGGGTGCCTGAGATTCTGCATTTCTGTCCAGTTTCCTGGTGATTCTGGCCCAAGGACCACACTTTGAATTCAATTCTTTTCAGCATTCCAATATTCCCTTCAGTAGGAAAGAAGAAAAGCAGACAAAAAAGCAAACTGAGAAGGAAAAGTAATGAGATTAGAGGAAAACTTTTAATTATTGATATAGTGAGTTATCTTAATAGATCTAAACATTGAACCACTCATCTGTTTGTGTCCTTTGTCCACTTTTTAATGGAGTGATTTGATGTTATCTTGCTGATTTGCTTGAATTCTTTGTAGATTCTGGTTATTAGCCCTTTATCAGATGTATAGCATTCAAATATTTTCCTCCCATTCTGTACATTGTCTGTTCACTCTATTAATAGTTTCCTTGGCAGTGCACAAGCTTTTTAATTTAATCAGGTCCCATTTGTTTATTTCTGTTGTTACTGTGATTGCCTTTGGGTCTTCTTCATAAATTCTTTACTTAGGCTGATATCTATAAGAGTTTTTCCACCCTCTTCTTCTAGAATTCTTATACTTTCATGCTTTAGGTTTTTGAACCACTCTTGAATTGCTGGAATAAATCCTGTTTTGTCAGAGCATGTATAATTATTTTATTCATTCCGTTTGCTAAATTTTTAAGAATAATTTTTTCATTTGAATTCAGAACGTAGAAAAATCAACAGTATCCTTTTGTTTCTTTCATCTTTTTCAGTTTTCATACTGATTTTATATTAAATTGATAAAATATTGAATTTTAATTTTTTTCTATGTTCTAGAAGAGTTTAAGCTACATTTAAGTCTTCTGTCTTTAAAAATTTACATAGAATTTAGCTGAACCCATCTGTTTCCAGTGACTTTTTTAATACTAGAATCTTTTTAAGGTAAATTTTGGTAATTTATGCTTTTTCTAGGAAAATGCAAATTCCTGCAGATGGTTTTCAAATATATTACCATAAAGTTTCATGTAGTATTCTCTTTTAATTCTGTTAATATCTCCTGTGTATATGTGTGATTCATTTTCTTTATAATTCCTAACCCTATATATTTTTGCTCTCAATAATACTTAGTATTGGCCTTTAGGGGTAAAATCAATTTCTACAAATAAAAAATTGCATTTTATTTAATTTTAGTTATATAATTTCTTTTTATAGTTTTTAGTTTATATTATTGTTTTTTTATTTATGAAGATTGACAAGTTTCTTATTTTTCAGTTTTTTGAAATCTTTCATCGATAAGCTTACACTTTCCACTGGGTGCAATTTTTGGTGAGATCTGTAAGTTTTGCTGTGAAGTGTTTGTGTTTCATTTCCCCCTTTTTTCCTAAATATTTTGAAATGTCCCTTTACAAATATTCTTTAATTCAAGATATTTCTAGGAATGTACTTATCAAATACAAACCATTGTGTGATTTTTTTAAAAAAAACTCTTTTCACACTAATTATTTCTATTACTATAGGATCATAATTAGAGCATGGGTCTGTTAAGTCTGTACTGCTTTAATGTTTTATGCTTTTATTCTGTATCCTATAATGTATATAGGTTTTGTGGACATAAGAAAAATATGTAAATATGTCGGGATTGCATATTTAAGTATATTGATTAAGTTATTCAATCATCGGACATGATTTTTTTTCTACATGCATCTGCCTATAGACAAAATTTTTTTCAATCAAGTTCTCCTTGCAAGTGTAATAGGTTTTGCTTTATATATTTAGCTATAATTTGATGCTATATTCAAGTTTATAACTATAATGCACAGCTGTCTGATAGAACTTTTTATGATGGAAATAGTTTATATCTTCACTGTCCAATATAGTTGCTATAGTAATGTGGCTATTGAATACTTGAAATGTGGCTAGTGCAACTAAAATTTTAATTTTATTTAATTTAAATTAATTTAAATTGATATAGCTATATATGACTAGTGGATACTTTATAGGACAACATAGTTGTAATAACTTCAGCATAAACTTTTATTACTAAATACTATTTCTATTTGCCTTGCTTAAGGCTCGTTATTATTGTTGTTTTTTTGGATGCCATGACACATTACCATAAAATTGGTAGCTAAAAACAACAGAAATTTATTTTTTCACAGTTCTGGAGGCTAGAAGTCTGAAATCAAAGCATTGGCAAGGATTTGCTCTCTCTGAAGACTCTAGGGAAGAATCTTCCCATATCTTTTCCAACTTCTTGTGGTTGCCAGCAATCATTGCTTTCCTTGGCTTGTAGCTACATCACTGCAATCTCTGCCTCTGTTTTTACATGGTCCTCTTCCCTGGGCTCTGTGCCCAAATCTCCTTCTCCCTTCTCTTATAAGCACACCAATCATTAGATTTTCAACACACATTAATCCAGTATGACCCAATCTTAACTTGATTACATCTGCAAAGACCCTATTTCCAAATAAGGCCACCTTCACAGGTATTGGAAATAGGACTTAAATATATCTTTTTGGGGAGCACAGCTCAATCCACTGCAAGGTTTTTAAATAATAATAAAAAAATTTCCTTGCCTGAATGCTACCATTTCCTATTTCCTTTAGTTTTCATTTGACTACTATTTGTTTGCCCATTTCTTTATTTGCAGTCTTAATTTTTCTTTAATTTGGTTTGCCATAAATAGAATAAAGCTTTGTTGTTTAATATGATTTTTGTCTTTTTCAAGGAGAAATTCAGTCTGTTTACGTATACTATAATTACTGAAATATTTATTTATTTCTTCCATCTAATTTTATATGTGATATTTATTTTACATTGTTGTTCATTACTTATTCATTTCTTAGTTTTCTTGGTTTAATAAAGTTTTTATTCATTTCATATTGTCTATGTTTTTGGAAAAATGTAAGATGTTCTATTTTCTTTTCTATTTTATTAATTGTTATCTTCCTTTTTCAAACTTATATTTCTCTCCTATTATTTGAAAACAAAATACCAAGTGCTTGCTTCTTTCTTTCTTTCTTTCTTTCTTTCTTTCTTTCTTTCTTTCTTTCTTTCTTTCATTTCTTTTACCTATATGTTAGCTAAGAGAATGCACCTTGCAAACCTTTGACTGCAGGGAGTATAATTGACTTAAGGCTTTAGCTGTTGTGCTCTGAAATCTATCAATGTGCTTTGCCGAGGCGATGCTTATCACACAATGCTCCCTGTCAATAACTAAGATTGGCATACATACCACTGCCTGTTTCCAGGAAACACAGGACTCCTCTGATGTCTGGCTTCAGCTCAAATGACAAGGCTCCACAAAGGCCTTGACAAACTTCCTTGGATTCTGCTTCCACTCGACCTTCCTTACCCCTTTCCTTTACTTGGGATCACATTTGCATGAAAGTCCGGTACCTCTCCCCACCTTCCCTGGTCCTTTCTCATTTTTTTTCACAAGTGTTTCCCTTAATACAATCCTTGCATGTTCAATCTTAATTTGACACCCCCTTCTTAGAGGACCCTTACTAACACAGCACAACAGTACAATAACCTGAGAAATTACAAATTATTTCAACCCTCCCCAGCAGCCTCTGAGCTTCATTGAGACAGTGCAGTACTTTTTGTTGTAAACTGTTGTAGACTCTTCTTTGCAGGATAGTCAGAAGTTCTTATTGTGGATTTATATAAATAGTATCCCTTCCCAGAAAGCATATGATTATTGCTTTAAATTTTGCACAATTTTCTCTTATTTTCATCTTCTCCCACCTATCTTGAAGTCTCTGTTCTGGTTTGTTTGATGCTTGTTAAGAGTCTGTATCAGTCAGGTCCTTGAATATAAATAGAAAATACATCCCAGTTAAAAAAAATAAGGATATTAGGTAGCTCCCAAATCTCAAAAATGTCCAGAAAATCAGACTTAAATACACATATCAGATTCAATGCCCATGTTAACCCACAAGATTGCTCCAGTGAATCCTCTCATGCTGCTGTTGCTGAGCTCAGGCACTATAGCTCAGGTACCTGTTATGAGCACAGGAAAACTGGGTACCTGTCCACCTTTCCTACCATGTGAACTCCATGCAGCACCTCCTTTTCACATGTCCTTTTCTATAGAATCAAATTCCCCAGGGACACACGATTGGTGAGACATAGTTCTTCTGCTATGCATGGGCTGCAAGCGAACCTGGGAAATCAAATAGGGTAGAACATTTTCCGAACAGAAAGAATGTTCACAAACTGCTGCACAACTACAATGTATGGAAATTAATACTTCAGAGTTCTTTCTCAATATTTTCACCACATAGACAACATTGATGACAAATAGGGATTTTTGTGCATCCATAATATCTGTATTTTTGTCTTCTCCTCCTCCTTCTTCTTGACAGTTCAATGATTGCTTGCGGGGCAAAGTATTATTAGGTAGCTGTCCCTTTCTTTCAAAATGAAATAGATGCTATTCTACAGCTTTTAGCTTACCGATGAGAGAAGCTTGATTGCTTCAACCTTTGCGAGTAAGTCATTCTCTGTGACTGAAAGCTTGCAAGAGTTTCTCTTTATTCTTATAGTTCAGGAATGTATGAAGCTATGATTAAATGGGTCTTTTTTTTTTCTTATCATCCACCCAACTTGCAATGTGAGCTCTTTTATTCTCATGAATAAGACTTAATTCCCTTTTAATGTAGGGTAATTTTTAACAATTTGATAATAATTTCAACTTACAGTAATTTTTTATATATTTCAAAACTGCCTCTTCCCGTTTCCCTTTCTGGGACCTCTGTCCTTCTGGGTGTCCTTGAATTCACATGCTGCATGTGCTGGGTCTCCCAGAGCTCTTCTGCAGGCCTCTTACATTTTCTCTCATTATTTATATGTATCTATGTAGTAATTTTGCTTTCTATGTTAAGATATTTCTTCCATTTCATCTTCCAGGCCAAGTATATTACTGGAAATTATGGTTTTTATACAACATATAAACATCATTCTGCCTTTTGTTGATTTGTTTGTTATCTCTCTTGTTGAAGACTTCTATTTAATTTTCTATTTATTTGACTCATCTGCTTTGGCAGCTACTGCCAAGACACATCATCATGGCTCATCAGAGGCAGATCTGGTGATCGCTACGTCTTAGGTGGTAGTGGTTTCCCAGTGATGGAATGGCTGATATTGTAGAAACAGTTAAAAATTCCTTTTGGGGGGACACAGAAAAAGGCTTCTGATGCCCAAGTTCCCAATCTTTCTGAACCTCATGGGTAAGGAGGAATCGGCTCATCCACATATATTGCCCTTGAGTCTTAGGGGCCAGGGAGAACCTCATAAAGTTACCCTAAGCCCAGGTCAGAGTTAGTTCACTGATATCTGTGACCATGATTTTCTCCGTATTTCTCACTCAATGATTCTTGCCCTAGGTCTCTCTGATTTTTGTCTCTAAGCACTCACAAGAAAGAAAACACCCCAATGGGTCATGACAGAGGATTCCCACAGATACCACAGCTGCTCAGGCATAGAGTCTCTGGTATCTTTAGCCAACAGTTGACTCAGTGCTGACAATATGTTAAAGCAGAATTTCTCAAGAGGCATAATTGGAATTTGGGGTGGGAAAATTAATGTTGTGTGGGGCTCTACTGAGTAGTATAGGGAATTTAGCTTCACTAGACCTCGAGCATTAAATGTCAATAGCAACTCACCAGTCACTGCAAAATGCAAGATGTCCCCTCACATTTCCAAATACTTCTTGAAGGGGGCTGCTAAGTTCTAACCTTGTTTGAGAATGACTGAATAAAAACAAATGAATAGGTAATTATAAAAAATATCTTATCATGAGGTAACAAAAGGTAAAATAGCTGACCAAGTTGGTATGAACCACCACAGGTACAGAGAAAAACTTGATAAATTGCCAGCACTTTTTTTTATGTATTGGGCATCTCAAGAAAACAAAAACAAAAACCTGAAACCTTTTGCCCCCTGATAAAGAAGTAAATGTGCTCACTGTTGCTACAGCTGCTCAGATAGATCTAAGGCAGAGATAGAACCCCTGGATTTATGACACTAGTTTGCTAAATTCCTTATAGGCAGAAGAGTTGTGACTTAAGTAGCCAAACCTAAAAATTATCCTTAAAACACAGGGTTGTCAAAGGGTTGCCCTGTCTATGAAAAAAAATGTACTGGAAAATGCCACACAATTGAAAAGCAAACTTTCCAAAAGAGATTTTTATTTGCTTAAGTTTCTGAATTGGTAAAATAAAAATTATTCAAGAGAATTAAACATCATATTTGTTAACGTCTGAGCCTGTGGTGGGTCTGCTGCAGGCTGTGAGGTAGATTTAGGTGTTTTCCCCACATTTCTCTCATACTGAGACCCAAGCTGAAAGAGAAATGCTACTTGAGACATAATCCTCCCATGGCGGAGGGCAGAAAAATGAGAGTCTACTCATACAATTAAAGTTTCTGCTTAAACAAGACCTCAAGTCTAAGCAAATTTCAATGACCAGAGCAAATTTACAGGTCCTAGGAGTTAGGACTTGAACAGCTTTTGGGGGGACAGAAATCAACCTATAACAAGAACTACTTTTTTCATATAACATCTTACTCAGAAACTCAATATTAAAAAAAACCAGATAAAATAGAGTAGATCTGGTTAAGGAAAGGTAACGGGGTAAAGCATAGCATACCCTAAAACAGCCAATTCACCTAAAACAGCCACTGAAATATACCCAAGACACTCACATCCTGTTCAAAGCACAGTTTAAAAATGACTAATTTGTTCTGCTACACAGTAGAGTGACTATAGCTAATAATAAGGAATTCTGTATTTCAAGATAGCTAGAAAAGAGGATTTTGAATGTTATCACCACAAAGAAATGATAAATATTTAAAGTGATAGATATGTTATTAATAATTATCCTGATTTGATCATTATACAATGTATACATATATTGAAACCTTATGCTATATTCCACATATAATTATGTGTCCATTATAAATAAACTGAAACTAAATTAAAAGAAAAATGACTGTTCAATAGCCTCATTTTAAAATAACTATATGGTATATCATTATATTGGAAAACCATAATTTATTTAATTATCTGATATTCTTGGACATATCAATTTTTTATACTTTTTCACTATTATAAATACCATGGTTCTGAGCACCCATGTAGCTAAGTTTTTGTGTGCATTATTGATAATTTCTTTATTGATATTTTCTAAAAGTCAAAAAGTTTTTAAGTACTTAAATATAGTAGATATCATGCTAAAATACATCCCCTCCAAAAAAAATTGTCCCATTTTTTTTTCTTTTTCCAGGTTCAAATCATGTACTTTTGGGTTTAGCCGAACTTTGTCACCAAACATTACGTTTCAAGTTAGAGTTGGTGCTGTTTATTTCCTCCCAAAGTTCACATGTTGAAATTCTAACTCCCAATATGGATGATTTTAGGGTGTGGGGCCTTTGGGAAGTTATTAGGTCAGAAGGGTTGGAGCCCTCATGAATGGGATTAGTGTCCTTATAAAAAAGAGACACTGAGAAGCTCTCTCAGTCCTTTTGCCACATGAGAACACAGTGAGAAGATGGTTGTCTGTGAACCAGGAAGCGGGTCCTCATCAGACATCCAGTCTGTCAATGCCTTGATCTTGGATTTTCTAGCCTCTAGAACTATGAAAGATAAATGTTCATTAAGTCACCCAATCTATGGTATTTCTGTTATAGCATCTTGAATGGTCTAAGAGGGTTGGTTTATTCTAAATGATTTTTAAGTGAAAAAAAAATATTGACTATGAAAGAAGGCCTGAAATACCCATTCCCAAAGTCAGTGCCCATTCTCCCTTGAAAGAATGTACAACTGAGGCATTGAGGTGAGAGACATTAGTCAAGGAAACAGCTTCCAAGTATGCGGCCCATTTTTCTAACTGAGGCACTACATTAATTTCCTAGTGCTGCCATAACAAATTACCACAAACTAGGTGGCTTACAACAAAACAAAAACTGTCTCACTGTTCTGGAGGCCACCCAAAATCAATGTGGCAGCAGAGACATTCTCCCTCTGAAGTTTCTGGGAAAGAATTCATTCTTGTTTCTTCCTGGCTTTTTGATGGCTGTAATTCTTGGCATTCCTTGGCTTGCAGTTGTATCACTTCAGTCTCTGCCTTGGTCATCACATGACCTATTTCCCTCTGTGTCTTTAAATCTCTCTCTCTTTATAAAGACACCACTAATTAGATTTAGGACCCACACTAAGCCAGCATGACATCATTTTAACTTGATTATAACTGCAAATATCCTACTTCCAAATGTCAACGTCATGAGTACCAGGGGTTAGAAATTCAATATATTTTTTATGAAGAGGCACAATTTATGTCACATAGGCACCAATTGAATTTTGGGACAAAAGTGAGTACCTAGAATTGGGGTTGTTCTGAAGGGAACTTTGAGGAACCACTATGATCAACTTTGCTTTCTTCATTTTCACACCAAATTTAACCTCTTTATGACAACTGATCCCTCTCCAAATGATATCCTGGATTGAAATAATTTCTGTAAAATAGAGCTACCTGTCACTGCCACTCTGCATCATGAAGATAAATACACAATTAAAAAAAATCCACACTGTCACAGAAACTAATTGTATCGTAGGATGTGACAGGATTCTGTAGTGTGCTCTTTGCAATCACTAGGCTATTTCAGTTGTGTTAAGAGGCTAAGAGTGGCATGTGCTCATTAAGATAAGTGCCACATTTAATTATAGACTAAAAAACACAGGTTTCAGTACATTCTGTGCAGGAGCAAATCACATTTCCTGTACCTTTCAATACAAATATAGATCCTAAATTCGAGTCAAGATAATACTGTCTGTGCAGAACAACCTAAAATTCTCCATTTCACTTAACCAATGGCTTCCTTTCCTACATAAAAGTTAATATTGCCTACAACTGAGAATGAGAAGTAAGAGAATTCTAGTGTTTTCATTTACCAACCAACTTTTATTGAGCAACAGCTATGTGTCAGACCTCATTCTGGGTGCTTGGAATACATAATTGCAAAAACAAAAAGAGCAGATAAAGGTACCCGTTTTTGTGATGCTTACATTATATTTAAATCTTCACTGATTATTCTTTTATTTTTATATTTCTTTTATTAATTTTGGATGTTGTCCATTTGTGGTTAATTGAATTTTTAGCTAGAATAAAAATGTATGATGATCAAGATGTTTTATAGTGGAAAAACTTAATAGCTTTTTTTGTACATGTGAATCTCAAAAATTATATGTGTTGTAACCAAAAAAAATGGCTAATGGAAAAATAAAGCATTTGTCTCTTCCTGGTCTTCTCCAAGACTCGATGGAATGTCTCTCTTAAGTACTGCTTTAAAAAAATCTTGCCCAACCCTTTAGCTACTCCTTATTTAGGGCATTAACAGTAGTGGAAAAATTCATAGATCTGGAGTTTGATTTCTATCAAATTCTTTGGCTTTTCCAGTTGAAAAGAAAGAAAAATGGAACAGACCAATATGCATTAATTACAATGTGACATTTGAATTCATTTTCTCCTGTATTTTGCTCTATTTTACTCTACTCAAAAATGTTATTTTTGAGCCCCATTTCTATAACACTGATTGTAAACTCCATGAAGACAAGAAATTGTGTCTTTTGCTGTTCCTACATTCCCCATTGTAAGAACAGCCTCATACAGTATATATCCAATAAATACTTTTGGAAAATATATTCCATTTGGCAATTCTTAGGATTCTGTAACTATACATATTTTATCAAATGCAATTATTCAGTTTGTGTAATGGACCCAGAGCTATGAATTTGAAATACCTCCCACTATGATTTGAATGTCACACTATGATTTGTGTCATCTCCAAAATTCATGTTGGCATTTAAACCCAATGTGACAGTATTAAGACATGGAGCCTTTAGGTGGTGCATAAGTCATGAAGGTGGAGCTCTCATGAATGGCATTAGTGACCTTATAAAAGAGCTGGAGAGAACTAACTAGGTCATTTTTGATGTTTCACCTTCTGCCATATTAGGATACAGCATTCTTCCCCTCTGGAGGAGACAGCAGCAAATCCCCATCTTGGAAGCAGAAAGCAGCCTCCTCACCAGATAGAATCTGCTGACATCTTGATCTTGGACTTCCCACCCTCCAGAACCATAGGAAATAAATTTCTGTTCTCATTTATCCAGTCTCATATATTTTATCATAGCAGCACAAATAGACTAAGACACTTACAAAACATTATCTTATTTTTCCATGCTAAACACATAGTATGGATGACTTTTTACAATGCTCATAAAGTAGGACAGACTTTTAGGCCCTGAAGGAAACTTCAAGTAGGCTAATGTCAACTCTATTCTATTTCATTAAATTCTTGGAAGTCCTCACTACAAACTGCTATTTAAACTGGCCTGTGAGCATACTTGCTTTACAAGTTGTTCTAATTGCTAAAAATATTTTTCTTAATCAAAGTCAGATGCTATCTCTATGTAATTATTACTAGTGAATCATTTCAGGAATGGTAAGTAGTTTCACCTCATGTGGTGGGCAGATTTTAAGGTGTTTCCTATAATCCCTGCTTCCTAGTTTTCATGCCCTTGCATAATGCCCTGCCTTTAAAGTTCCTGTGGCCTGTGACTTGCTGCTAACCAATAGAATATGGAAAAAGTGACAAGATATATGTTATTACATATATATTATTACATTATATAAGATCATTTACCCATCTTGCAAGGAGAATCTCTTTTCCTTGCTGCATTGAAGTAAAGAAGCTGCCATGTTGGAAAGGTTCATGTGGTAGAGAACTGAGGACAGCTTCAGAAAAATAACAAGAAGTTGAGGACATTGATCCAACAATACATAAGGAACAGATCGCTGTCAACAACCACTTGAGCTTGGAAGTAAATCCTTCTCCATTGGAGCCTCTGGTGACAACCCAGCCTGAGACAACATCTGGATTGAAGCCTTGTGTGGGATATTGAAGAAGAAGGTCCAGCTAAGTTGTGTCCAGGCTCTTGGCCCACAGAAAATGTGTGATAATATGCATGTGTTATTTTAAGTCTGTGATAATATGGCTATTTACACCAGTAAATAGCTAATACACCTCATATGCCAACTATAAGCATTTATTTAAATTGTCTGGATCACTAAGGTTAAGAAGGATTGTGCAACTAGATCTGGACTCAGCAAGAATAAGTGCCATAAGCTATTAGTAATGTTTGTAGTGACCTCGGTCATAAGAAGTAGTGCACCTGACATTTATAATCCATCCTACTCTAATTTATACTCTGTGAGATCATAAAGAACAAGTGAAGTGTTTGCATAAGCAAACTCTTGTACTCAAGATAAATTCTATAGAAAAAGGGCTGTAAAGTGGCTCAGTAGGAAAGGTACATGGGTGCCACAGGCTACACGTAAGTGCTTATGTATATTCGTATAGACTTGTGACTGGAGCAAACTCTCCTCATCTGAAGGATTCAAATCCCAGTCTAAAGTACTCAGCTGCTCCTAGGCTAAATAAAATGGTGGCTATGTAAAATACAGTATAACCAGGTCTGACGATTTTTCAACAGAAGCAGAATATTTCAATTTTTATGTAAAATTTCCTACTTTTTAAACATTGGCTCATTTTTTAATACATAACTATGACATTGATTTTTTCTTTTTACCATTAGTTGTCCTACTGTGGAGCCACAAGCTTCCACAGATGTGCCTTTCTCCACAGAGTTCAGAGTTTGACCCATTGTGTAATATTGAAGTTACCAATGCCTATTCACTTCTATCCATCTGAAAGGCATTTATGATATAATTGTTCATCAATTTAAATTTTCTTTATGCTTATATAATTGGATGGTAGAATGAATATCTAAGGATGTAAAGCATGTAATGCATAATACTGAGTTGATGACATTGAAGACAACACTCTGCCCTCAGTCTTGCAAGGTCAGTGAGAAGTGTTTGTGAATGCATGCACTTGGTTCAAAGAGTTGCTGAAACAGAAATCATGATATGTACATGGTAGTATATAATCCATATCAAAGTCTTGCTTTCTTTTTCAGTGATCACCAAGATAGTCTAGTTTAATGAGTTGATCATTGTCTGGACAACTCTGAGTAATTGCATCTCCAATCTGTCAATAACATCTACAGGGCACAAACTCTGGCATTAACTTGGAGGATCAATAAGAACAAAAGGCATGTTCTTGCCCCTGGAAAGCTTATAATATAGAAGACAATGAATAGAAGATAAATGTCTATTATAATAATATATTACTGGTTTATTACATAGGCTGACCTCAAAAGAATTCTAGCAGAAAACAACTTCATTCTTTCTCTCACTGTCCCTACAAATTCATTTGTGGATTAATTATTTTTGTTCTTATACATGAAATATTTGAGTGGTCTCCAAACTTTTCTGGTGTTCAACTAATAAATAAATTCTCCTTTTACTTTGTCATATACACTAGAAATGTATACATGCCTACCACTGGTGGATCTAGTCTTGACCCATCTCCTTTGTTCTTAATGGATATTATATCACATTACTGTGGAATGTGGGGGGAATTAGTATCTATTGTTTTATTGACATTTGGTGTGTCTGCTAAAACTAAGGAAAAGTTTTTAACATCTTATTACTAATGCAATGGAGACAATATGAAAACAAAGTTTTGGGATGAAAAATTATTTTAAGCTAGAAGAATCTATCTAGATTCAGCTATACAAATAATGAAATTACACTTTAGTAAGCACTTAGAGTATACACTGCTTTTTTCAAATCCTCACAACGATGCTATGAAAATTTAAAATAGAATTTAAAATAACAGTAAAATTGGCTGTGTTCAAATCTTTGTGTATCACAACCTCTGATCTTGGGAGAGTGTTGATATAGTTTCTTCGCATGTAAAATAGAGATATTGATAACTAACACTTGAGTGTGATTAATCTATGCCAAGCACTATTCTATATTTGCATGAGTTATTTCATACAACTTTATAAAGTAAATACTACCATTTTTGTTAATGAGGAGACTTTGCTAGTGAGGAAACTACAGATTAAGGTAGATAAGTAAGCCAAGATGTCACAGATATTTGAACCCCGGAAGTTTGCTTCTAATGCCCAAGACTTTAAATATTTTAAAATACTTCAGAACTACTATGGTTATGATTAAATGTGATAATGCTTCTAAGTTCACAAGAACATAAAAGGTTCTCAATTAATAGTAATAGTATTATAATAGTAGTAATATTAGTTGTAATAGTAGTAATAATATTGAAACATAGGAAAATATAGAAAGACTGAAGAGTTATTTTAAAGGAAAGGGGACTACTGATTTATTTCCTATGTTATCTTATCCAAATCTTTTTTCATTCCCATGTACTCTTATCTTGTCATGAAAAGATCTTTGTTTCAAGAATTACATCTTTAGGGCCCTCCATGAGTTGGATATTAATAGCCAAAGGAAAGTGATGTTCTTCCTGCTCCATCCACTGTCCCCCTTGGAAGTGGAGAATATCTCTTGGGATCAGCAGAACCAATGCCACATAGTTATTCCTAACAGCCGTGCTATTTACACTTGATTTCTTTTGCTTTTAATGATAGGAAACTCCTTTTCAATTTGAACAGCAATTCTCCATGGATCCTGCCTGAAGGGCATGACAGTTAGACCTCACTCCAATTACAAATGGGAAGCTAGTTGCCAGTGAAATTTCAGAGGTCTTGCAAGGTTATGCTGACATTGAAACATAGTGTTCCTTGGCCTTTCCCCTAGACAAAACCCACAGAAACCTTTGGGGAATACAGGGGTTATGGGTACGAGGGCATTCTTTTCTGCATGGTTTCCTATCTGTGTCACTAGTACCAGTACATGCTGGTCAGACCATAGCAAATGCCTGGATCTTTTCTTTATAAATTATAACATCCTAGTTTTCTAAACAACAACAACAGAAAAACTAGTATTTCTCATGCAAGCTACATAGCTTAATCAGAAAAAAAAAGGTAGAAGAAAAGGTATGTATATATTATTGTATGCTATGTCCAGTAGGTAAAATAGAAGATTTCTTATGCATATACTAAATGCAAAATGAGATCAGAGTTGAAATTTAAAATGGTGCAGTAATATAAGATGTCTGAGCATTGTAAAATCATTTGAAATTGTGACTGTAAAAAGAGGCATGAAGATATTACCAACATGAATTCAAAACCTAAAACAATTTTATAGTTGTAGAAATCTTAATTGAAGTAATTTGAATACTAGTTGCCTAAAAATGGAAACAAAAGGAATAAAGTTCCAAAATACCGTATTTTTAATCTATAGTATGAATGTGTGTGTGCAGATATATCTGCATACACTCATGTTTAATGTACAGAAGCAGAGGCAGCTATGACATTGTGGGAAGGGGTAAAAATCTAACGGCTGTGGCAGAACTGAAAGACCTTGGTTTGAGAATCATATTTATTCCTTATTATTAACACTTAGAAAAATCCTGTAATTATATTAGCCTTGTTTTATATCGAATGGAGGTTACAATGCCTACAGTCTTCAGATGTATATGAGATCAAAGACATAAAAATATTTAATATGATAACCTGGTTCATTGTAATGGTAGTTTCTAGAGCTTTCCCTCAGAAAATGAGGGCATGTGATCTACAATGTCCTAAGAGACAGAAAAGGTCAGAGATCCATTATAAGTCAGGGATTTTGTTTATTGTTCTGAAAAATTCAGAAAAGATAACATTGTGCAGTATGGTTCTTGAAATGTTTTGAAAATTTAATAATGACTGACACACAGGTCTCATTACTTCACAGTGTTCTGAGTCTATGGACTCCTCGCCACAACCCTATGAGGTAGCTAAGTATCATTGTTCTCCTTTTGTAGATGAAGGAAACTGTGTCATGAAAAGATAAAATACTTTGCCCAAGATCCTACCTAAGACCACTCATTAAATCTTCTTTAGAGCCTCAGTTTTTCCTTCTGTGAACTGAGTATAGTAATAGTCCCAAATTTTAGGTGAAGTTCAAATGTGAAACTGTTCCTAAATTGTGTAGAATATGGTAAGAATTTAATCAGTATTAACTCTTAATACCAATTCTCAAGATTATAAAAATGACCAGAGGCTAAATGAGACTACCAATCAAAGACTGGATTTGAGCTGCTAGAAACAGTTACCTGTAATAACACTGTCTTTTAGAAAGATGCTTTTCTCTCCCTCTCCCTCTCTTTCTTTCTCTTGCTCTCTGTTGCTCTCTCTCTTTCTCATATAATGAGGAAATTAGAGACAAGCAATCTGAGCTGTTATAAAGTGAACACCCAGGACACTGTAATCTTTTTAAGGGTCTGTTTGTCATCTTATGATCACAAGATGTCTTCTAGGATTCCAACAATCAAGCTCAGATTCCAGGCTGGAAGAAGGGAAGGGGCAAAAATCTAAAGGGCTTGGCAGTTTAGATCTCTCACTTTGAAGATTTACCAAAAGTCCAGCCCAATTTTTGCATTTCATTAATCAAAATTTTGCTGCATGGTCCACATGAATGGTACTATGAATAAAGAGAGGTAGCATTGTTATTGAATAGGCAACAAGCTGTTCCTGCCACCTAAGCTTAAAGGAATCAGTTTCAAAGCAATTATGGGTCAATATTTCTCTAGAGTCAGTGGTGTGACTGTCACTCCAATATACAGGTTGCCTTAAAAGTGCAATACAAAATGTATCAGCGAGTTGATTTTATTTATGAAATGAAAACAATATCATTTAAGTGCTTCAATCATAACGAAGTGACTAGACATCTTTTTCAATAATCACATATTAAATGAGAAGTCCCTATTTGCCAAATATAGTTCTCCGGGCGTTGTTCCAAAGGTGAGGAGGCTGTTATTCCAAGTGTGGAGACAGATACGTGAATAAATTATTGCAATAAAATATTGAAGGCATTAAAATAGGTGTCAGTGTATTTAGCATCAGTTTGTCTAGCATTTAAGTTTAGAAAACATTTGTGACTGAAGCCTGTATCAGTTTCCTAAGGGTGCTGTAATAAAGTACCTCAAGCTGGGTGGATTAAAACAACAGAAATTTATTTTCTCACATTTCTGGAAGCTATATGTTGGAAATCAAGGTATCCTAAAGGAATAAAAGTTTTGGGTGACCGGATCTTCTAAATATTTTTATAAAAGTAGCCAGAAATGTTGGTGGTGGTGTTTTTAAATATGATAATTCTCAGTTCTAAAATATTGGCAATTAATTAGAAATACTTTCCATTTTAATAATCATTGAGCAGATTAATTATGTACAGCCCAAACAAAAATATTGTGGGCTAGATTCAATTTAGTAATCTAGTCCACACTTACAAGTAGGTACATACAGATATATATTTCTGGAAAAAACATCACAACTCTAAATTATAAACCCAGTCACATGCATGTCAAGGAGACAATGACATTCCTGTCTTTAAGGAATCCTATAACATTTGTGTCTTTCTGAGTTCTGCATAACAAGGCCATTTCTTGCCGAAGGAATATTTTTATTATCCAGTCTTGCATGTTGACTTGCTTATAAGAGCCTTGTTGTTAGATGTTTGCTTAAGACTTTTCTTTTACAACTGCAGTTTGATATTAAAATGTGTTACATGGATCAGCTTGGGTGTTGTTAAAGTCACTTTGAGGGGCTTTTTTTAGACTTTATATATTTGGTTGATAGAACATTGCTATTGTCAAAGCCTCTGGGATTCAGTACAAGACCAAAGTCTTAACAAGCCTTCCGTTCATATCCAACCAAGTTTCACATTCTGTGCAGGGTCTCAGTAATGAAATATTTTTCTTTGAGTATTAGTCAATCTTGAATTTTGGTGATACAAATTTTCTCTAAATTCTGGGAATAAAATTCCCTGAATTTCTTGACAAAATAGGGATTGCCGCTTTTATTTCCTGGAGGAAAATGAAGAAGGAAAAAAACCCATTTGAAACTTTATGATACCCTCCTTATATTTGTGCCAGATGTTAAAAAAAGAAAGCATTCAATTCTGTAATCTACCAACAATGTTTTTATTGAATGGCTAATCTGTGCTCAGCTTTGTGCCAGAATCTAAGACATCTTTTCATATTGTCAACTCTTAAAGGCTTGAATCCTTGAGAAAGTGTTTGAGAATTTCCTTAATGGATAATGTACAACCTCAGTGGTCCCTATCTACCCTTCCTCACTCCTACCATGGACATTAACATGCTGACCAATATTCCAACTCAAAATGCCTGCACTTGTAAATCCTGGAATTTCTATCCATAGACCAATGAATGGCAATAGGCTCCACTAACAATCCTAGCAAACAGGTGTGCAGGCCAATTCAAACTTTCCAAACATTTCTAAATATATATTTAATTAGGCAACATGAAAATATTTTAAAGAAGAAACACATATAACAGAACTCCATTGTAACAACCTTAAGGGACTAACGGATTGTCCATGTTTTAGAACGAATGTCAGGATTGGGATAATATTAGAAGATATTATGGTAAGGAAGCACAGAAATTCCAGATTCATGCCTCAGGCTGTCTTGCTGCTCTGCCTCACAGAGTCTTCAAAGAATGTAAAACATAAATTATAGCAAATAAAATTAATTCACAAATGTCTTTGAGCCTCAGAAATCAATGAACATCTCAAATGAGCCAGATTATACTAAATTAATGAGTCTGGGGGGCTAAATCCAGATTAGAATCTAGGAACACACCGCATGCCAACTGCAGCAGAAGCAGAGGAAGATAGAGAAACAGAAGCCCATTGGCATGCGCTGACCCTTTGCAGCCCAGTGATCCCAGCTTTTGGTAAACACAACTGAGTCAGTGTTCTGGGATCTCTCCAATCAAAATCATATTTCTTCCTCTTGGAGAGAAGTTAAGATGGGAACATATAAGAGAGTTTTTGAAAATACACCTTTTTTTACATACGAGCACCACTTTATAGACTCTCTAAGAGATACGACAAATGTACTACATACACATATACATATAAGTGTACATAGAAATATAAAAACATATTTGATTATCAGTGGCCACATAGTTCATATTTTATGAGATAGTCTCAATGGCATATAAGTGTATTATTTAGTAAGAATGAACTATGAAATGTGCGAACTGATTTTGTGTTTATACCCTGTACTTTTTTTCAAATAATCAAATGTATAAACATGAACATTATATGTCTCTTATTAGAAAAAATGTAAACAGATTTAAGAAAATATGTTTCCTAGGCTTATGAATAAATAATTTCAACCTGTGTCGTTGTTATCAGCCTTCAAATGGGAGGCTTTTCCAAGTTCTTGGTGTTCATCAAGAAAGGAATTTCAGGATGCACCACATAAGCCAAGTAAGCAGCAGCTTTTATTGAAATGAAAATGCATCCTCAGGAAAGGGAATGGGCCGGCTGGAAAGAAAGCAGAGGCAGTGGGAAGAGGTGGTTTTAGATCTTTTGTTTTAATAATTGAGGGGAGGAATATTGAAAGTAAAGGGATTGGCTTTTACTAAGAATCTGGGTAGTAATTCCTAGAATTGAGTTCCCTCCTGTTTTCATACTTTACATGGTTGTCTCAGAAATATTATGGTGATTTCAAGGGTGGAGAAATTCTAAAACCACAGTGTAAATGATCTTGCAATTAGCCAAAGTTCATGTAAAGTGGCAGAGGTAGCTGACAAGCTGGTCAAAGCCAGTTCTTGTCTGAGGTCATCAGCCCCTCTCTAGTCAGCTTCTGCTTAAGAGTTGTTCATTTTAACATCTGCACCTGATCTTCAAGCTTCTGCATCTGGTCTCAGCCCTGTCTCTTAGTCTCTTACTCTAACCATCATTGCAGGAACAAAAGTATGTTCAAATAGTGACAGCCCAGAGGAAGAAAATACTAATTCTATGGAAGACACAGAGAAGCCAACCTCAGGAGATTTCACTCAGAAAAGTTTATCTATTTTGAAGGATCAGTAGTTCAGAAGATAGATGTAGGGAGCAAAGCATTCCTGTTGGAGGAAACAAAATGCTCAAAGGCTTAAAAAGGTAAAACAGCATGGCATGTTTGAGTGGGAGCAAATAGTTGATATCTACATGATCTCATATCTTGATACATGTGGGCAGGGAGGAGAGGGATTTATATGGTCCTATAAGAGAATAAGCAGAAGAAAGTATCTAGCACCTTCACAAAAGCCTATCTATTATAATATCTGTGCACTGCGCTTTGATTTGCTTCTCCTAATACTCAGAAATGATTTTTTTCAAGTGATAACCTAATATTTCTTTCCTGATTAATAACCTGAATTATCTATGGAGAATATTCTTACTGGAAACTGGTGATAGTTAATCACCAGCAGGAGGGTGTTCTGTGCATGGCCCGTGCCTGAAGCATACCATACTGGAAAGGAAGCATGTTGGGAAATTAATTATTGGAGGACAAGGAGAGGCTGAGAGATCCTGATGCATGAAATAGGCAGAGCCATGTTTAGGTTCTTTGGGACAGTCGGAGTCTCTTATCATTCATGCAGTTTATTCCACCAGAATTTGTCTAGCACAGTTTGGTAGTGCAAACACTGAACACAGGGGGATCCAAACAAACAAAATAGATTAAGACAGCTATGTTCATTACAATTCAGAACAAGTGTAAAGTCATCCCAGAACATTTTACAATGTGTACCTTCTCCAGGCACAAGATTAAAACAAATACCTTGCTTAGTCTCAATATTAAACTTAAGTCATAGGAATTTTTGCCTGGGCTTTAGCAGACTGTATAGTAACAACCAGATTGTTATTGTAGAACCTTCCAATACTGATCCAATGCCATAGAAAGTTATAATTGGTTTTGTTGCTTTTACAGTGGGACATAAACTTTTTTTGTTGCTGTTGTTATTTTTACTTGTTTACAAATCAAAAAGCAAATTGGAATATAAGACAAAAATTCTCGTCTTCATCCATATCTTCTCCTCATATGCTTTTATTTCTCGTGTATCCTTCCAGATATATTTTATGCAAATATGAAAAGCTAAAACACAATCTTTTTCTTTTTTTATACAAATAGTAGAATACAAAATGCGCTTCATGAAACTTTCATGTTTAATCAGTTCTTATTGATAATGATTTAAAATGCTTCCAAATTTTTGCCTTTACAAATAATGCTGCAATAAATAGCTTTGTTCACATGTAATTTTGAACATATGCAAGTTTATTTCTGGGGTAATATTTAAAAGTGTAAATGTAGGATTAAAAGATATGCCGAATTATAAATTTAGTAAATATTGCCAGGTTACCTCCATTTTTCTTTTTGTTTTACAAATTTATACTTCCATTGGCAGTGAATAAGAGTGTCTTCTTCCCTATACTTGGGGTCTCCAAATCTGATACGTAAAAATGGTGAAGTTTTAATTCTTTTCCTCAATGTGTTTCACAGCCAGAAGATAAACGACAATTCTCACATGTTTGCAATAAAAATGAAAACATGCAACTTTAATGAAAAATAGAAAGATTCTTCTTCTGTTAGGAAAATGATAATCTAAAAGAAAAACAAAAATGAAGTGAATTTTCTAATTCCCATTCTAGCAGAAAATATTTGTTTTGTTTTGTGAGAATTCTGCTAATGACTAAAATTATTGAAAGTAAATCTGAGGTTGACAAAAGTAGATTAATACAGCCGGAACTTCCCTAGGCTTATTTTTGCATGTTTTATGAGTTTTCTCCTCACTTTTAATTGATTTCATTTATTTATCCAGAGTCTTAAAATATCTACATTTTATAGCACCAAACCGGAAATATGTCACAAGTCTTCTTGCATATGGCAATGGTAAACAAAAGGCTTTTCCTAGTTTTGAGAAGCCATTTATTAAAATCCAAGTAACAAGTAGGCAGGAAAAAAATCACAGTGAAACAATTAAGAACAATTATCATGTTATTGAGTTTTGAGAGGCATTTCAGTTCAGGTAATTGATTTCAAACCAGCTGTGCTTGTGACCTGTTAAATATTTCTAGTGCTTCCAACAGGCTAGCTCCAGTAGTCCAAAATATTATTTTAGGAATTTCCAAAAATAAGAAAAAAGGTAAATTATAAGAGGTTGTTTCTTTTTTTCCTTGGGGCAGGCAGGCATCTTGTTTTAATATGTTAATTACCTAAGGTATTTGTTAAAATGGAATTCTGATTCAGTACTACTGGGGCAAGGCCTGAAATTCTACCTTTTTAACCAACTGCCAGATAAACTGCTGGTTTATGAACCACACCTATAATAGTAAAAGTGTAGGGAAGAGAAATATGAACTAAATTAGTAAAAATTCAATCCCTGTATTAGACTCCGAGTATACCGTGGTGTTATAAACTCTTGCTGCATGCATAGAGTTTATACAACAAAAGGTTATAAGAAGTTCAACTATAATCAATGCCATTTTCAAAAAAAAAAACCAAAAACAAAACAGAAAAGTAAAACAAGTTTAACATCTCTCCCTATTATTAGAAAAGCATCAGAGAGAAAATTCACAGCATCTTCCTAAAAAGGATAATGTAGAGAGGGAAGATGGCTGACCAGAGACACCAGCTGCCAGAGCATCTCAGTAAGAAGGAACGTTTTAGATGAAAGAGAAGCAAAGAAACAAACAAACACAGATTGGGTGTAATTCTGAAGGAGGGGTGCCAGAACCCACAAGAGACCCCATGGGAAGAAGTTGTGGAGCAAAACAAGAAAGAGCCAAATATCAGCAGAGATCAAACCCCAAAAAGCTTGGAGTCCAGGGAAAAGGATAGGTGGAGTGGTTTGTTTCTCCCTCCCTCACATCTCTGGCAGTCAGTAGGCACCTGAGCTGCTGGAGGGACTTTCTACCCCCACAAGCCCCAAAGCTGCTGCCACCAGTGATCTGGGAGCCTCTTGTGGTCAAAGCACCAGGCCTCCCAGCCCACCTGGGGCACTTCCCATTACCACAGACACGAGCCAGGTTGGCAGACCTCATACTGCTTTGTTACCCACCATGCACCTTTGCCATCCCCAGGGAGCTTCAACTCCTCAGGTTTCATCTTGCTTGTTCCCACACACACATTTTCCAACTCCGGCCCAGACTGCAGGAGCCACAGGGGTCTTGTGGGTCTTGGGGAATCTGAGTGATTCCAGAGCCTGGACAATCTGGGTTGGTGCCTCCTGTAGGGAAGGACAGAGACGACCAGAGTGCTAGCTTTCCTCCATCTAGACTCTTTTCCTCCTCTCCCCCTCCCATGCCCATGGCTGCTGAAAGAGAAAATTGAGCCACCACATAGAGGCTTCTATGGAAAGTGGGGCTCAAATCTTTTCTCTGAAGGTCCTACAGTGGCCTGAGGAGTGCTCAGACTGTGAGCTCCCTGATCACTGGCCCTCCCTGGTGCTGCTGCTTATTCAGTAGCTCCATCAGAGAGGTAACACTCCAAAATAGAGGGGCATCAAACCTGCTTTAGCACTTCACAGGCAACTCAGAGGCAGCATGCTTCTCCATGGCACAATCAGGTATTGATATTTAGGGACCTGGGAACAGGCCTAGAGGACAGATCCTGTATCCCCATGTCTTGATCATGTTGCTTGGGGACACAGAGTGGGGATGTGTGAACTAATCTCAAGATGCTAGGAAGCCTGCATGGGCAGAACTGAGAGGACAGTGCAGAGTGTGTCCTAGCCAGCACACTCGTGGAGCACCCCTCCCCCCACAGGAAGGCTGTGCTCAAAGCCTAGGCCAGGATTCTGGGTGGAAAACCTCACTGGTCCACAGCACAACCATAGGAGAGCTCACATAGTTTGAGCTCCTGCCTGCCAGCAGTTGCCGGAAAGAAACTGTGGAGCAGGGGAGAAGAGTGAAATCTGCTAGTGACAGTCAGATTGTGAATCGCAGACAGCACCACCTCCAAAAGCAGACTTTCTGATTGATTGGGGCATCTTCACCCCTCCCTGGCAGCTTATGCAGAAGCTGGGAGCAGACCTTTGACCTCTGCCAAAACAGCTACCTTGCCAGCTTTTGGGGAGCCTGAGGTCAAGCTCACCAAACCCAGCCCCACACAGCCCTACCCCTACCTCTCCTGTGGCAGAGAATAAGGACTCACCTGGAAGTTTCAGGGCCCCACCCACCATCTGAGGAATTCAAGTGCTTCTCCTGAAGGTCTAGAGCTGGTCACAGTTCCTAGAAAGAACACTGCAGCTTGTTCCTTCTGGCAAGCACCACCTACTGACAGGGAGGTCAATTTTCACACCCTTCACAGGATTTACTGGCACAAGCATACAAAGTGTGGTTGATTCTCACCCACAAGCACCACGTACCATCTCAGAGATTAAACTGGGCATGCTAATACAATTCACACTGTTAAGGAGACCATGGAGCTGGGGAAAGAGAATGAATTTCAAAGACCTCCATCCTCCCTCATAAAAGGGAGACAGGGAAACTGCCCACACATATAGCTCACTGCTGTTATGACCTAAAAAACATAGCAACTGACAAAACCTAGATTTCCATCAAAGCACCCACAAGCAAAGCCAAATATTCTTACCCAACATAAGTTACACATACACCTGGACAAGTGAGGGAGAGAAAGCCCCATCTAAACAAAAGAAAATCCAAAAATAAGATGCAATACTTGCTCCAAATGAGAAGGAATCAGTGAAACATCTCCAGAAGTATGAAAATTCAGAGTGAAAGGACAGTCCCAAAGGGAACATCATCTCTCTAGCAATGGATACCAACCAAAACAAAAATACTGAAATGATGGCTAAAGAATTGCAAAAATGGATGGTAAGGAAGCTCAACAAAATCTAAGAGAAAATGAAAAACCAACTCAAGAAACCAGAAAAGCAATTCGGGAAGTGAATGAAAAATTCACTAAAGAGATCAACATATTAAAAAAAAAATGGAACCTCTGGAAATGACAAATTCATTTAAAGAAATACAAAACACAATGGTAAGTTTTAAGAATACACTAGAATGGGCAGAAGAAAGAATCTCAGAGCCTGAAGAAAACTTTGTCAAATTAATTTAGTCAGTCAAAAATAAAGAACAGAGAATTAAGAGGAATGAACAAAGCCTACAAGAAACATGGGATTATGTAAAATGACCAGATATATGAATCACAGGCCTCCCTGAGGATGAAGAATAAAATGCACAAGGGCTAGAAAATCTATTGGAGGGAATAATCAAGGAAAACTTCCCTGGTCTTGCTAGAGATTTAGACATCCAGGTACAAGAAGCTCAACGAACACCTGGGAGATTTATCACAAAGAGGCAATCACAAAGACACAGAGTCATCAGACTGGCCAAAGTCAACACAAAAGAGGAATTCCTGCAAGCATTAAGGTGAAAACATCAAGTAATATACAAAGGAAAACCCATTAGGCTAACTGCAGACTTCTCGCCAGAGACCTTACAAGCCAGAAGGGATTAGGGCCTCATCTTCAGTCTTTTTAAACAGAACAAATGGCAGCCTAGAATTTTGTGTTCTGCAAAACTAAGTTTCATATATGACGGAGAAATACTTTTCCAGATAAGCAAACACTGAGGGAATTTGTCAAGACTAGATCTACCCAGTAGGAAAGACTCAGAACTGCATTATACATGGGTCAATGCAATGGTCACCCACCAGAGTAAAACCACCCAAAAGCTCATAGCTCATATAAAACAGCAGTATAAGAGGTAAAACAAAGCAATAACACACTACCCAACAGGATGAATGGAACAGCATACCACATATAAATTCTATCAATAAGCTTGAATGTTTTGAATACCACACTCAAGAGATACAGCTGGCTGAATGGGTAAAAAAAAATACAAACCAAGTATTTTCTGTCCCCAGAAAACACACTTAAACCATAAGTACTCATACAGACTTAAGATGAAGAGATGGAAGAAAAGATCCCATGCCAATGGAAACCAAAAGAAAGCAGGTATAGCCATTCTCATATCAGATAAAATTAACTTTAAATCAACAATAGTAAAGAAAGACAAAGATACTCATTATATAATGGTAAAGGGAGAAATTCAACAAGAAGACATAATAATCCTAAATATTTATGCACCTAGCACAGGAGTACCCAGATTCATAAAGTAAATCCTACTAGATCTAAGCAAAGAGATAAATAGCAACAGTATAATTGAAGGCAGCTTCAATACCCCACTGACAGAACTGAAAAGATCATCCAAGCAGAAAATAAATAAAGAAACACTGGACTAAAATGAGACTTCAGAACAAATGGATCTTATAGACATTTATAGAACATTTTACACAAAATCTACTGAATATACATTCTTGTTATCACCACATGGAACATTCTCCAAGATTGATCATATTTTAGACCACAAAGCTTGTTTCAACAAATTCAGAAAAGTAGAAATCATACCATGTGTCTTCTCAGACCACAGTGGAATAAAAATAGAAATCAACTCTAAGATAAACACACAATTCTACACATCATGGAAATTAAACAACCTGCTGCTTAGCAATTATTGGATCAATAATGAAATTTAAAAAGAAATTAATAGATGCATTGAACTGAATGACAAAGGGGATACAAGGTATCAAAAATCTATGTGATTCATCAAAAGCATCCTAAGGGGAAAATTCATAGACTTAAATGTCTACATAAGATAGAAAGATCACAAATTAACAATCTAATGACGTGTCTCAATAGGAAAGGAAGAGCAAACCAAATCCAAAGCCAGGAGAAGAAAAGAAATAACTAAGGTTAGAGCAAAACGAAATGAAATCAAAACCAAGAAAATAATATGGAAGATGAATGAAATGAAAAGTTTGTTCCTTGAAAAGATAAAAAAAAAAAATTGATAGACCTCTTTGTAGATTAACCAGGAATCGAAAAAAAAGGACTCAAATAAGCTCAATCAAAAATGAAAAAGAAGATATTACAATTGATACCACAGAAAATATCATCTATGAATACTATGAAAATCTCTATAAACATAAACTCAAAAATGTAGAGGAAATGGACAATTTTATGGAAATACACAACCACTCAAGACTCAATCAGGAAGAAATAGAATTCCTGAACAAACCAGTAAAGAATGAGATTGAAGCAGCAATAAAAAAATCTTCCAAAAACAAAAAAAATGCCCTAGAGCAGATGAATTCACAGCGAAACTATACTAGACCTACATGCCAGGAGTGCAAGGATTGTTCAACATACATAAATTACTAAATGCGATTCAGCACATAAGCAGAAGCAAAAACAAAGATCATATTACCATCTCAATAGATGTAGAGAAAGCATTCAACAAAATTCAGCACCCTTTCATGATAAAAACTCTCAACACACTAGGCATAGAAGGAACATATCTCAGAGTTATAAATATCTCATATATGGCAAACCTACAGCCAGCATCATACTGAACGGGGAAAATTTCAGAGCATTCCCACTAAGAACTGAAACAAGACCAGGATGTCCACTATCACTACTTCTATTCAATATAGTGCTGGAAGTCCTAGCCAGAGAAATCAGGCAAGAAAAAGAAATTAAGAGTATCTAAATCAGAAAAGAGGAGGTCAAACAATCACTTTTTACATTTGATATGATCTTATATCTAGAAAACCCCAGCAATTCCACCAAGAAACTCCTAGAAGTAATGAATAAATCCATGCAAGTCTCAGGTTAAAAAATCAATGTACACAAATGTAGCATTCCTATACACCAGTAACAGTCATGTTGAGAGTCAAATCAAAGACTCAATACCATTCACAATTGCTGCAAAGAAAATAAAATACCTAGGAATACACTTAACCAAGGAGGTGAAAGATCTCTACAAAGAAAACTACAAAACACTGAGGAATGAAGTCACAGATGATATAAACAAGTAGAAAAACATATCATGCTCATGGATTGGTAGAATCAACATTGTTAAAATGTCCATACTACCCAAAATGATTTACAAGTTCAATGCAATCCCCATCAAAATACCAACATCATATTTCACAGATCTAGAAAAAATAACTCTGTGTTTGTTGGGAACCAGAAAAGAATTCAAATAGCCAAAGCAATTTTAAGCAAAAGGAACAAACTGGGAGGCATTTCATTACCAGACTTCCAACTATACTACAAGCCTATAGTAACTAAAACAGCAAGGTGTTAGAATAAAAATAAACACATAGACCAATGGAACAGAACAGAAAACCCAGATATAAAACCATCCACATACAGCCAACTGATATTTGGCAAAGCAGACAACAATATACACTGGGAGAAGGAATCCCTATTCAATAAATGGTGGTGGGAAAATTAGATAGCCACATGCCCAGAAGAATAGAACAGGATTCATATCTCTCACCACTCATAAAAATTAAAGATGGATAAATAACTTTAATGTAAGGCATGAAACTGTAAGAATTCTAGAGGAAAATGTTGGAAAAACTCTTCTAGATATTGGCCTAGGCAAGGAATTAATAAAGATGACCCCAAAAGCAATCACAGCAACAACAAAAATAAATAAATAGGACTTGATTAAATTAGAAAGCTTCTGCACAGCCAAGGAAATAATCAACAGAGCACATAGATAACCTATAGAATGGGAGAAAATATTTGCAGGCTATACAACAGACAAAGAACTAATAACCAGAATCTACAAAGAACTCAAGCAAATTGGCAAGAAAAAATAAAACAAAGTGGGCAAAAGACATAAACAAATGCTCCTCAAAAGAAAATAGACAATAAACACATAAAAAATGCAAATTAAAACTACAAGTGGCATTACATCACCCTAGTTAGAATGGCTTTTACTAAAAAATCTAAAGACAATAGATGCTGGCATGAATGTAGAGAGAAAAGAACATTTATACACCATTGATAGGACTGCAAATTAGTACAACCTCTATGGAAAACTGTATGGAGATTCCTCAAAGAACTAAAAGTAGCTTACCATATGATCCAGCAATCCCACTACTGGGTATCTATCTACCCAAAGGAAAAGAAGTCATTTATGAAAAAGACACCTGTACTTGAATGTTTATTGCAGCACAATTCGCAATTGCAAAGATGTGTGATCAACCCAAGTGCCCATCAATTCGTGAGTGGATTAACAAAATGTGGTATATGTATACCATGGAATACTACTCAGCCAAAAAGAAGGATGACTTAATGCCTTTTGCAACAATTTGGATGGAACTGGAGACCATTATACTAAGTGAAGTATCTAAAGAATGGGCAAACAACCACCACATGTAGTCACTATTAAATTGGAACTAACCTATGAGCACCTATGAGCATAAAGGGAAGTAAATCTCCATAGAAATCAAGCACAGGGGTGAGGGGATGGGCAAAAGCCTACCTAACAGGTATAATGAACACTATCTGAGTGACAGGCACACTTTTAACCCTGACTCAAACATTATACAAGCGATCGATGTAAACAAAAATATTTGTATCCTGGTAATACCTTGAAATAATAATAGAAAAAGATAAGACTTGCTAGTAATCACATTAGTTTGCTGGGACTGCCTTAAAGTATCACAGACTGGGTTACTTAAACTGCAATCCTTTTCTTACAGTTCTAAAAGCTAGAAGTCCAAAATCAAAGTGTTGGCAGCTTTAGTTTTATTCCCCACCCCTCCCACAGGGCTATAAAGAATGAATTTTCCAGGCCTCTCTCCATAGTTTATAGATGGTTACCTTATTTGATGTCTCTTCATATTATCTTTCCTCTATGTACATGTATGTCCAATTTCCTCTTTCTATAAGAACATCAGCTGTGTTGGATTAGGATCCATCCTAATGATTTTACATTAACTTGACTACCTCTATAAAGGCCCTATCTCCAAATAAGTTCACATTTTCAAGTATTGGGGGGTTAAGACTTCCATTATGAAATTTGGGGTAGACATAATTCAGCCCAAAAGAGTAATTTTCCCCTTACTGTCATTTTATTCTTCCAAAATCTTCTACCCGTAAAATGGGGAAAGCATGCTACAGAAACAATGAACTACTTACATTCAGTAGGCATGAACAGCAGAAGCAGGCACCACTCCACCAGCTGATTACCTTGTGTAATTACAACCATGTATAGTAATTATTTAGAGTAAATGTTGAAATCACCTTCCATTTAGTGGCTGGAAAGACAGGGAAAAATTAAGTGCTTGAAAGTACAAACATGAGATCTACTTTTGCATCAACCCTCCATTACTCACTAGGTCTGTAACTTTTCCCTCACTACTTGGATTCCTTAAGAAAGATTCTTATCTATGAAATGGGATTAAATAGTTTCTCATAGGGTAGCTTGAGGATTAAATTATCTTGTGTAATATATTGTACTATTGTCCTCAATTGTATTAATCAGGATCTAGCCAGGACAAAAAGACCACATCAGCAATTTGAACATAAATATTTTAGTATATATAACTGTAAACTAATATAAAGTAGTTAACTAGGAAAAAGTACAAAATATTCAGGGAGCAACTACCACCTGTAAGGTCGAAGGAGAGCAAACAAGGAAGGGACATACTGCTTAGAAGAGCTTCTCTCCTCAAGGATGAGATCCAAATGCTTTGGAGAGGGTGTACTTGCCCACCACAGAAACATGCACAGTACTTCTGGTGAAGAAAACTGCCTGTGGGTCTGCTCTGGGGCAGGTGTATAGAGAAACTTGCTGGAGGATGATGCTGTAGCTGGCTCATGGGCGTCTGATGTGACTGCTATAATACCATGCCTACTACATAATGTTCTTCTGACTGCTGCACCAAAGACAACAACTCACTGGAACCAGAATAGGGTTGCTAGACAAAATACAGGACATCCAGTTAAATGTGAAGTTCAAATAAATAATGAATAATTTTTTAGTATAATAGTATATACACATAGTATATATAATAGTATATACATCCCACGCATTATTTGGGGCATACTTTTACTACAAAGAAATCATTCATTATTTATCTGACATTCAAATTTAACTGAGCATTCTTTATTTTATTTGCTAAATCTGGCAGCCTTAATCAGCAAGGAAAACCCTTGGCTCCTGCTATGGCTTTGTGGTGAACATCCTCTGTTGACAAAGCCTAACATTGAGCCAACTGGCTAAAGAGAAATGTTACATGACCCAGCTCTAGTATCACAAAGAAAGACAGTAAATGAAAATTTGAAGCTCAGTCAATACACTGATAATGTGAACATCAATTATTCCCCTCTTCCAACGTTTCCTCTTAGATGACTATAACATACTTTGCTGTTGATCGGTGATTTGTTGTGTCCACCCCACTGCAGAATATTGTACATCCTCGCTCCACTGATGTCAGGTTTGGCCATGTCACTTGAATTGGCCAATGGAATATGAGCATATGTAACATATGCATCATTAGAGCAAAAGCTTTAAAAAGCTTTGTGGGTTTCCACAAGTTATTACTCTTTCCCTCTGCCAGGAAAATGATATATCCTAAATATTAGCCATTTCTTCAGCTTAGATTTCAAAATGAGAAAGCTCATGCAACATAGAACCAGCAGCTCACTCACAATGGCTGACAAGTAATGCAAAGAAAAGGAAATGTTTGTTCTGATAAGCAACTGATTTTTTTTTAACGAACAACAAAGCTGGCTAATATATTTAACATATGTAAAACTCTGGTTACAGTTCTTAGCATTTCGTTTAGCTTTGAATAAGATAAACAACATGGCATATGGAAAATAACACGTATTTTAAAGAAGAAAGATTTAAATTTCAAATAAAGTTTTATTATATATTAATGTTATTGTAATAGTACACCATAAAGAGAACAGATAACCACTGAAGGATACTAGGCAGGATAATGATGCAGTCAGACTACGTTGTAGAAAGATTAAAGTTCAGCAAACTTTTTCCGTGAATGGTCAGGTAGTAAATATTTTGGGCTTTGCAGGACATATAGTCTTTGTTGCAATAACTAAACTTTGTTGCAGTAGTGAGAAAAGAACCAATATGGAACAAATAAGAAGTGTGCCTGTGTTCCAAGAAAATTTTATTTTTTAAAACAGGAGATGGGCTGAATTTGACCCAGGGTCATAATTTGCTGACAGCTGCTCTGATGGAACTGTTCCACTCTTACCCCTTGACATGCAATTCTCTAGACGAAATCCAGAGTAATCTATTTTAAATATAAAACAGATTACGTTTTACCCTGATTAATAACCTCCCGTGTTTTTCCAACATACTTAGAACAAAATCTACACTTTGTACCATGACCTCTAATACCACATAAGTTCTAGGTTTTGCTTAATTTTCCTAAGCTATTTTGAATGTCACTCTCCCTGCAATAAATGACTTAAACACCATTCCTGATCCTTTTCAACTCTTGTTCTAGCCATCATTGTGGATGCCGGCTCTTGCTAGGCCCTGACTGAATTCATACAGGTGCAACTTGATAAAAACTTCCACACGCTTCGCAGTGTGCCTCACACCTCCTGCCCTGAGCTTCTCTATTGACTCTGAGCCATGGAAAAACAAGACTCCCACTTGTTGCCAAAGCGTGTACAGCCCAGATGTGCAGGGGATGGATACCCTGTGGTTCAAGTTCTTCATCAGTGTACAAGGTTAGCTGCTGGGTGGTTTTGCTTACATCCTCTTTTTTGAGACACAGTTCATATAATTTCTCGGAGGAGTCCTCAAGATCAAGCAAACAATCCCTCTTACCAATCAGTCTGATAACACATCCTCATATTGGCTCTCCTGCCTGTCATGTTCCTCTGCACTTGTGCCTTTTTCTGCTTTCTGGTTTCTACTTTTTAGTAGTGTCCCATATCCTTTGCCTAGAGCCTGGTATATGGGAACAAAGACCAAAGCACCCCATCTCCCTCATACTTTTCTAGCCACAGAGCCCTTTTATTGTAATTGGAATTTGCAAGCTTGTTCCTATCCCAGGGCATTTGTACTTGCTGTTCTATCTGTGCCCAGATCTTTGCATGGATGCCTCTTTCATGTCCTTCAGACTTCAGGTCAAATATCACCACCTCAGAAAACCTCCCCTGACTGTTAAATCTAAATAAACACCCTCCTATTATGTACTATATTATCAAGTTTAATTATTTTCATAGCACTTAGAACTCTATGAAAAATTGGTTGCTGTATTCGATTGTTCTGCTTATTATCTGTCTTTTGTCACTCCCTCTGGTGAATCTCCAGCAGATTATAAGCTCCATTAGGATGAAACCGTTGTCCACCATGCTCACTGATGCACCCTTGCACCTACAACAGTATCGGGCAACTAAACGGTACACAGCATACATTGATTAATGAATAAGTATGAATTCAAACTCGGGAGGAGGGCTAGTGATCTGAAATATTAATTCACTAGAAATCACTCTTATCAGTCATCTTTGTAACACATCCTCATGTTGTCTCAATGCAGCTTGAGAGAATCATAAAGATGTAAAACAGGAAGAAAGTGAAGTTTATCTTTGGAAAGCAGAACCATTGTCTCTGAGATGGGCACAGGTACAGCTAGATCTACAGAGTCTCTAAAATGATCAGCGGATATTTATAAACCTAAAAGATACAAAAAACATTTTTAAAATTTCTTTAAAGGAAATTGAGTCATCCATTGGAATGTCTAATCAATAATATACACAATAGAAGATTAGCCAAGTATGTTAACTCATTTATACTGGAGTAAATAAATGAATACAGGAGGCAGGAGAAGCAGCTTAAAATATAAAGTATTAAATCTTTCTGGATCAATTAAATACATCTTGTAGGCATATTAGATAATAGTTGTGAAATCAACCCAAGCATTTGATCACTTTTAGAGAAACACTGTAAAAACAATATTTAAGTTCATATCCCTCTCATTTTGATGAGAGATAAGCTATGGTAAGGTATCTGTCATCACTTTGAGAAACAAAGTTCTAGATACAGGAAAATAATTAATTGCAACCCCAAAATGCATAAGAGATCTTTCTGTAAAATCTGCCACTGGACCCCTTATTTTATCCCAGACTTAAATAAGGGAGAGTGATACAGAGCACAAATTGCCCATAACTCTTCAAATATAACAAAATAAAAATCCAACAAAATCAAAATATTTACACATTGTCTTATTTTATTACAATAGTTTATATCCTAACACTGAAGAGTTGTCACAGAGAATCTGTTTCATTTTCAATGAGATTATAGCTTTATTTCCCTTACTTCCTTATTTTCATCAAATTATACTTTCTTTATTATATACTTGGCTTCAAGTATAACATTGCATCTGGTATGCAGCAGTCACTCAATAAATTTCTAAAATCAAGAAGTCCTTATGCAGCCTTGATTGATGTATCACTGCCACTGTCTTTGGCCAGGCCTGCTGCTGTAACAAAATAGCATAAACTGGACAGCTTATAAAGGACTGAAATTTATTTCTCACATTGCTGGAGGCTAGGAAGTCTAAGATCAAGGCACCAGCAAATGTGATGTCTGGCGAGGGACCCATTAGTCATACGTAGCACTTGCTTGCTGTGTCTTTACATGATAAAAGGGGCAAAGATGTTCCCCTGGGCCACTTTTATAAGGGCACTAATCCCATTCATGAAGGCAGTGCCCTCATGACCTCCTCACCTCCCAAAGGCCCTACCTCTTAATGCTATCATCTTGGGGGTTAGGTTTTAACATACAGATTTTGGAGAGACACAAACATTCAAATCACAGTAGCTACCAAGGGACAGTTTGGGGATTGGCATGCTAGAATCCTCTCCCATAATATCATCTTTATGTATCAGGATGCTATTTGAACTCTTTTCCAAAAACACACAAATAATTCCCTATGGCAAGGAATAAACATATGACTATTTGTGCACCAAAATATAAGCTTCTCGATTGCAGCTGTTACTGTGACTTTTAAATGCCCTGGGATACAGAGCATCTCTCTTTATTGCGTACTGTGGCTCAAGTCCATCTGTTCCTAAAGACAATAGCAACCTGTCCTAAATTAAAACTCAGTCTTATTAGCTGGGCTACATATAGGATGTGAATTCACTGGAGAAATCCTAGAGACCATCTTTACTTAGAAGAGACATTTTTTTTTACTCCTTCCTATTCCCACTTTTTCTGAAAGAAATAAAAGGCCTTTAAAATATGGAGGTAACATCCATAGCCTATAATGAAAAAACTGTTTAGGTCTCAGAAAGAGAGGAAAGGTGATTTCTCATCTGAGAGTTTCACTCCTGGTAGCACTGAAAGTAGGAAAAAACTTAAAACAAAAATTGAAGAAAAGCCTTCCTTTTTTTGATGTTTGGCCCTAATCTGAGTATAAGATTCAAAAGACCTAGAAAGAAAGGGCAATGAATCATTCATAAAGCTCTTTAAAAAACCCTACCAACACCACCTGAGAGGAGAAAAAAGTCATCCAAACCTAAAGCTCTTGAATGAAACTTGGCTGAACTATAATGATCCCACACAGCATGTGCTAAAAGCAAGAACCTAAGACAGCCTCACATGGGAAATTGAAGAAAATCCTTGTGGAAAATGTGGGAGTCATTCTTGGGTGTCACGCTTTTTCTCCTCTAAGAAACTCATATTAATCCTTGAAACAGAGCCTTCCCTTTAGTCTGTCTTGAGTATCCTGTCCTCAGCTAGTTAAATACTGCTACCAACATTTTTTTTATTATTAAAGCCCTGTTTAACTGTGGAGATTGGATAGCTTATCCTAGTCATAGAGATCAGTAGGAGAATTTAATCAATTTCTAAATAATAAATCAACTTTTTGTGCCCTTTGTAATCTCCACGTAACACATTGCAATTCAAAGCCATTACACTACATTTATCTTTAATGAATAATAAATGGTACATTGGTATTGACTGAACAACTGATTAAATATTCCATCAGTAGCAGAACACAGAAATATTTTTAATTATTAATAAACCACAAGCTTTGCTTGTCAGGTACAATCATCTTTTGGTGGGAACAACTTATTTTCTTTTTTATTATCATGGACAAGTGCAATCAAATGTCATTTCAAACCACTTTGGTCATTCTCCAACATAGAAATGATAGCTTCTAGCTTTATTTCTTACCATCTATGAAGGGCAATAGGTTTCACAAAACAACAATAAATATGAAAAAGGTGTATAGTTCATGTAAAAATCCAAGAAAGAGTGTTGAAAAGAAAATTGTGTTCTTAGATTTCCCTATACTGATTTCAAAGGATAGGTTCAATAAAGAACTTGTGAAATGTTAGGAGACATTACATACATAAAATTGTCAAGACTTTAAAAAATAGACCGATCATATGCACAGAAGAGTTTATCCTTGTCAAGAAGAGAGAGACAGAAATTAAAACTATGTATAGAATATGGTGGCAAGCTTTTAAATGAATTAAAAGGGCAGAAAATATAAAAAGAAAACATTGGAGAAGTTTGATAAAAGTAACTTAACTGCTATGATTTGAATATATGTCTTCTACAAAATTCACAATCCTGATTGTGGTGGTATTAAGAGGTAGGGCCTCTTGAGGAAATAATTAAGTCATGATAGCTCCACCCTTATAAAAGTGTTGGAGGGAACTAGCTCAAGATCTTTTTCCCTTTCTGCCTCCACCAGCCATGTGAAGACACACTGTTTGGTCCCTGTGGAGGACACAGCAATACGGCACCATCTTGGAAGCAGAAAAAGTTGTCTTCACCAGACACTAAACCCGCCGGCTAGTAATCTTGGACATCCCATCCTTCAGAACTATGAGAAACAAATTTATATTGTTTATAAATTACCCAGTCTGTAGTATTTGTTGTAACAGCACAAATGGATTAAAATATCAACCAAACAAAACATAAGGACAATAATTTCCTAAGGTAATTTCCGCAGAGTTCAGTTACAATAGTGAGGTGGGCAGTTCTGGAGACATTTATTTGACATACATTTAAAAAATTCTATTGGACTTTTAAGATCTTAGAAATACAAGGCCGTACGCTAATAACTTTATGGTCTATATGGATGAATCAGAGAGAGACCTTGCCCTCAAAGTTTTATAGTGTTTTTGGAAAAGAAAAAAGTAAGGAAATATAATTTAAATTATAAAACACATCATTAAGTAAAATCATTAATATTATATTTATATTTATGTCTTTGGCATCTAACACAATTTCTGGCACAGCAAGAAAAAATATAAGTTAATTCATTTAAGAAGTTTTTACTGATTATCTATTATATATTTCATCAAAATGCTGGACATGCAAAGATAAATACAAGATCGTCCATGATCAACTCACAGTCCCATGGAGGAATGAGATAGCAAACATTTGTTGAATTAGGTTGAAAAAAATATGATCTCTGTCTACCAGAAAAATCTCAATCCAAAGAATTCTAAAATGGAAAAAATATCATAAGAGTCATGAGACATGGCAGAGAAATGGCACAATAACTGGATAACCACACATCATCCATTAATCATCATGTAGTTTGGCTCCAAGTGACAACAAACCTGACTACAAAATTTGAAAGTTGACGGTTACTGGCAAAGGTTCATTGGCTCAAGAAGGCTGGAGCCTCCAGTGGCCTATCTGCGATTTGTCTGGCCTTTCCGCCGTGATTGAAAATGATTGTAGCAGCTCTAAATATCTCATCTTCACACTGAAGTCATGGCAGGACACCGAGGCTGATTCAAAATATACAAAAACACCTCACATTCTTTGAACAAAAGTCTTTCTCAGCCCCTCCCCCCAAGGGAATGCTCTTAAGTCTCATTGGTCAGAATTTGGCTACCTGACCACGTTTACTCCAGTCACCCAGTCTACCTATTCTGCAAAAAATATCAGGTTATTATTTTAGAAAAGAAGACAGAAGAGCGATGTTTTGGGAATGTGAAACAAATAATGCCTGCGTCAGATCCTTAGGAAAAGGAAAAGGAGCTGTGTACAGAAACAAATGAGGCTGTACATATCTGGTAACTATCAACCTGAAAATGGCAGGTATAAATGACAAGAGAGGAGTACACTACAGTGGATCAATGGTCCTCACCTGAAGGCACCTGCAATGTGCCAGAGTCAGTGTTTGAAGGGCATTTCCAGCTCTATCCATATAAAAAGGAAAAAAAGAATAGGAAGGAAACCACTAGACAGATGATATACTTTAAGTATATCAGGTATTTATTGAGCATCTATTACTGGTAAAGGTTTTTGATAAGGCCTTGAGGACCAATCAGAAATTTGTCCTCCTCTAATATTTTGGCTCTTCTGCTGCCTTTTGATTTCCTAAAACTCAATATATACTGGAAAGGATGTATCTGAAATTTGAGACAACATTATTTAAAGGTGGCTAAATAGTCAATAATTTAAAAAAATGAGAGGGCAGGTTCCTGAACTGTCATAGCATAATGAAAGCTCCCTGTCTGGATGCCTAACGTCCTGGTACAATGGGTGATGGATGAGCTGATACACTGTTTACCTCAACCCCTGGGGCAGCAAAGCAGGGCCAAGGGCCAATTATTGCCAGAAGCCTCTTCTGTTTACCTCATTGTGCCTTATACATATTATTACTTTCAATGATATGTGATGGGAAGAGTTTGATAACCTTGCTATTAATATAAATGATAGTCTGATATTGGTCCCTGGAAAACTTCTGGATGGATTATTAACTCCATAGTTTGCAGGCAACTTGAAAATAGAGACATGATCATTAAGGGTCAGCATGTATTCATTCACTAGGACATATTCCCAAACAAATATTGTTTTCTTTTTCTTTTAACTTTTAAATAGGTAGATACCAAAGGTAGATTCTCTAATAATGTAATTGAAATCAAGATGAGACAATGCTCTCTAAATCCTACCATCATAACTTATATATTAACTGAAACAATTTGAGAAGTTGCACTCCCTCATTTTTTTTCAATCAACAAACAGTTTTTGAGCACCTAAAATATCTGGGTCGTTGTCCTAAGATCTTGGAGTACAAACCATGTGTGCAGGTTTTTCTATGGAATAGAAAGATTGTACACTGTCTCCCTTACCACGTATCTTCATGGAAGAAGTGGCATTTGAGTGGAGTCATAAGAAATGCATTTCTGTTTTATGGAACTGGGAAGAGAGTTCAAGTTGTACTACTCTTAGCAGTCAGGATGTTCGCCTTCCATAAGAAGAAGGTGCTTATCAGAGTCTGTTGGATATTGGAGCCTGCAGGGCTAAGACAACATCTAGCCTATATAAGAAGCTAGAAAGAAAAGTCTGTTACATAGTTAGGGTATTGAATTTTCTCTGTTTCCTTGAGTAACTCTCAAGAAAAGTGTTAGAAAACTGGGGGCTGTGTCACTACAGGGACTGCCTAGAGGTGTCCCAGAGCTTGCAGTCACCCAATAATTGAGTGCTAGATTCCTGCTCCAAAGGCAGCTTCCTCAGTAAGGGTTTAGGTGACCCATGACATGGCCTGCTAAGAAAGGGTCTGCCAAATTAAAGGGATAAGAAATGAGATTTGCATACCACTCTGGCTCCAACTGCAAGCTGGTCTAGCAAATACAGAAAAAATGCCCCAAACAGGAGTGAGAGAGCTCAGTGGTGGATAGAGACATCAGAAGTAGAGAGGGAAATAACAGTGTGATTTATAATGGCCGTTCCATTTTACCAGAAGTTGAACTGAATCTGTATAATTAACCTCTTTTTCATAAGATGGCTAAAATCGGTTGCTCCCTCTCCTAAGGAAGAGAGCCTAGGAGAGCAGTGCTGCAAGGGTGAGAGAGGAAGGGAAGGATGCTGTGTGCAGGGAAAAGAGCAGAGATTAGCCTGAGCAGTGGGTGGGAATGCAGTATTTCTGGTAGGCTTGGGCTGTACTCAAACATACACATAGACGCACAAATTCATGATACCTTTTAAAGTTAGATTTGGTTCTGAATCTAATGAGCCAAGCATACAAAATTTTTGGAAGCAAAGAGACTATAGAGGCAGGGAAGAAGCAGATGAAGTAAAGTCTCTCAGGAAAGCTTTCCTTATTCCCCAAAGTTCCCAAAGAATACATGTGGCTGCCAGTGACACTGTCCAGGAAAGGCAATTATCTTTCCACTCTTGGATTGTTCAATAATTATTGTGGTCCTGTCCTTCTCTACCTAGGGATGATATTGCTGTTCTGGAACATAAGTGATAATTAAGAGCAGCGGCTGTACAAACCTTTATTCGGTGCATGATTATGCATGTGTTTCTTAACCTACATGTGCCTTAGTTTCTTCATCCATAAAATAGGGAAAACACCATTATATCTACCCTACTCTTTTTATAACAGAAACAAACCTAGCTTACCTTTGTTTTGTTCTCCATTGTTAATTTCAACTCTGACTTATTTCCCTCTTCAATTGAAAAGGCACTTTCACATATTTTGCCACATTTTCACTCAAAATCATCCTGCAATAAGGACATTATTCCCAGTATATGGATCAGGAATATGCAAGTCTGAGCAGTGCTTCTAAAACAATGTATTAATACAAGCATTATAAGCCACCTGGAGATCTTGTGAATATTCTGATTCTAATTCAGTAGGTCTGATGCTGGATCTGAGGATTTGCATGTCTAATGTCCTCTCAGATACCTTGAGGCTGCTGACCCAGGGACTAAACATGTTCCATTTGTGTTTCCCATAGCAAATCATCATTCAGTTCACATATTTATACCTACCATAACTTTTTATGAAAATAATAATTCTGTACTATTATTTTTAGACCCTATTTGTATTTATTGGATTAAGTATAAAATAGAAAGTAGAGCATTTCCCTTACATATTAGTGGCTAATACTATAATGTATATATGTGATTCATATATATATATATGTATATATATATATATGATTCTTAGGTTCCTATTTCCTAGTAAAAGAAGATTTAATTTAAAGGTCATTGTAAGGTAAGCATGAGATTTAGAGATGCCACCATCTCTTCTCCTAATGTTTAGCTCTGGTTTTGATTCTCAGATTTGACCTATGCTTAGACAGCAGAAAGTTATGTCATTAAAATGCAGTTGTGGTCTCAAAAGTGCCACTCTTCTATTTGTTCCAAAGTGCAGTTTAGTGCTACAATTGCTGACTTTACCTACAAAAATACACTGTTCTCCTGCTAGCATTGCAAATTCTAAAGAGCAATGGGCTGGCGACACCAAATTCCATTCTGAATTAGAATTGTCAGCACAGTTCTGATGGCTGAATCTCTGCAACTTGACCAAAGGTACCTCATTGGACAGCTTTGCTGTAAAGTAGGGAGCAGTGTGGCTTAGGAAGACTAATTTTTAGATTGCAAACTCAGCTCATTAGGGGTGGATGGATGCTTCTGATTCAATGCAGACAGAGTAAATGTCATCATTTTTATTTGTACTTTTTGAAGAGAGAAAATGCATTTAAAAGCACATTTTAAAAAATCTTCAGTCACAATCTTTGTTTATCATGCTTTAGTGTAAATAATTTCATACGCCCTGTTATGCACCATTAATTTAACTGCTACCATTATAAGAAAAATACATAATGGATTCATACTTCATCTCTCTGTTCAAAAATTATACAAAATGCTATCAAAGTGTTATATACTTTATGTAGATTTACTTAATAAACAGAGATAATTAAACATTGATTTTAATTTTACCATGGCAGGTTTTACCAATATTCAATCATTCTAAGATTAATCAATCTGAAGGCTATCCTGACAATACCAGAACACTTTGTTGACCTTTATGAATGTTTGGAGGTTTTTTTGAACTAAAACTAACAGATATTGAATGTATTTCTTCTAAATCTGCTGTTGGTGCCCATCGTTACATAGTATATTATTTCAAAAAAGAGGCCATACTATAGTCTCCTAATTTTAAAATGGAATCACTCTCCCACATCATATTAATGTATCACCATGCCTTTCAAATCCTTTTTAAAATGTCAATAACTTCTGTTTTGCCTCTATCTGGAATGTCCTTTTCTGCCATCCATATTTTCATCATTGTTTTTTAATTTTAGATTCATATGCAGCCCTATAAAATAATACAGAGAGGTCTCATGTACCTTTTACCAAGTCTCCCAGTGGAAACATATTGCAAAACTATAGGACAATATCCCAACCAAAATAATGACATTGATGCAGCCAAGATGTAGAAAATTTCCATCACCGCAAAGATCTTTTATGATGCCTTTTATAGCCATGATCATTTCCTCCCCTTCTCTTCCTTAAGCCTAGCAAGCAGTCCTGTGTTCTTCATTTCTATAATTTTGTCATTTCAAGACTGTTACATAAATGGAATATATACACATACACACAATCTATACTATATGTAACATATCTATAAAATATCTATATTATATGTAATATAGTATGTAACTTTGGGGGAATGGCTTTTTTTTACTCAAAATAATTCTCTGAAGACTCATACAAGTTGTTGTGTGTATTAATGCTTTGTTCTTTAAAATGCTGAGTAGTAACCTTGGCGTATATTACCAGGTTGTTTAGCCTTTCACCAGTTAAAGGCCTTTGGGTTGTTTCCAGTTTAAAGCTATTGTGAATAAAGCTCCTATGAACATTTGTAGTTAGGTTTTTGTGTGAATATAGGTGCATGTCTCTGGAATATATGCCCAGGAGTGTAATTGTTGGATGCTATAACAGTAGTGTGGTTAGGTTTTTAAAGAAACTGATGAATTGTTTTATAACGTGCCTGTACCATTTTACGTTCCCATCAGCAATGTATGAGCATCTAGTTTCTATGCATCCACACCAACATTTGGTATCATCACTATTTTTTATTTTAGCTATTCTGATAGATATGTAGTGATATCTATTGTGGTTTTAATTTGTATTTCTCTAGTGGCTAATGATGTTGAACATCTGTTCATGTATTTTGTGCCACCTCTATACCCTCTGGTGAATTAGAAAAATGTTTGTCTGTGTCATTTGCCCATTTTCTGATTGGATTATTATTTTTTTATTATACTTTTGAGTTTTGAGAGTTTTTTATATATATACTATACACTAGCCTTTTGTTAGATATGCAGTTTACAAATATTTTCTCTTAGGCTGTAGTTTTTCTTTTTGTCCTCTCACTGGAGTTTTCTAGAAAGCAAAGGTTTTTTATTTTTATTTTAACGAAGTGTAAATTATTAATGTTTTTCCCTTTGTGGACCATGTTTGTAATATTGAGTCTCTTTTGACTACACATAGACACAAAAAATTTTTGCAAAATTATTCTTTTCTAAACGTTTTAGAATTTTACATGTAAGTCCATGTTTCATTTTGACTAAATTTTTGTAGGTGTGATATTTAGGTCGAGGTTGTGTGTATGTGTGTGTGTGCATGCACGCTTGTGTGTGTTGATGTGTATGTGTGTATTTTGCTTTGTTTTATGGTTATGGGTACCTAATTGCTCTCACATCATTTGTTGATAAGGCTATCATATCTTCATTAAATAGGTTTTGTACCTTTGTCAAAAATCAGTTGGGCATACTTATGTGCATTGATTTCTGGCTTTTCTATTTAGTTCTTGTGATCTATGTGTTTATCTCTTCACCAATATTATGAAGTCTTGTTTACATTAGTTCTATAATAAATATTGAAATCAGGTAGAATGATTCTTCACACTCTATTTTTCTTTTTTCAAAATTATCCTCATTCTAGTTTCTTTGTTTTTCCATATAAATTTTATAATAACATTGCCTATATGTGCAAAATAACTTGCTGGGATTTTGATAGGATTGTGTTAAACCTGCATATCAATTGGGGAAAGCTAGCATCTTTACTAAGTTTGGTCTGCCAACCCATGAACATGGTATGTCTCTCCATTTATTTAGATCTAGATTCCTTTGGCAAGCAGTTAGCATGCAAATTCTTCATATGTTTTGTTATGTTTATAGCTAAGTATTCCATTTTTGTCATCAGTTGTAAATGGTGATGATTTTTAATCTGGCTATCCTCATGTTCACTGCCAGTCGATAGCAATACAATTGATTTTTGTGTGTTTATCTTGTATTCTTTGACTTTGATGATTCACTGTTTATTTCTTAATGTTTTATTGTAGATTTCTTGTTATTTTCTACAAAGAAAATAATTCCATCTGCAAAGACAGTTTTATTTCTTCTTCTATTATTTGTTTGTCTTTTATTTCCTTTTTTTACCTTCTTGCACTGACAAGAACTTCCAGCCCAATATTGATTAAGGGTGATGAAAGCAGACATCCTGATCCCAGGGGAAAATAATTCAGTGTTACTGCTAAATATAATGTTAACCATGTACTTTTTATAACTGCTATTTATCATCTTATGAAAGTTTTCCTCTATTTCTATTTGTCTAATACTATTTAGGTATTGAACAGTCATAAAAATTTTTGAATTTTGTCAAATATATTTCTACATTGAATGATGTGATTATATGATTTTCCTTTTTTAGCTTGCTCTATATGGTGGATTATATTGATTGATTTTTAAATATTGAACCAATCTTAAATTCCTGGAATAAACTCCACTTGGTTATGGTATATAATCCTTTATATATATTGAAAAATTCAATTTATTAATATTTTGTTAAAAATTTTTACATTTATATTTATGAGCATATTAGGCTATGGTTTTATCTATTTTTGGTACTCTCTTTGTCTGGATTTTTATCAGGTTAATTATAGCTTTTTAAAATGAATTGGGAAGAAGTCCTTCCATTCCTATTTTGTGGAAGACATTGTGTAGAATTGGTTTTAATTCTTCTTTAAATATTTTGAACAATTCTTTAGTGAAGCCATCAAGGTCTGGAAATTTCCTTTGTGACAGTTTTTAAATTACAAACCCAATTCTTTAATAGTTGTAGGTCTATTTAAATTATCTATTTCATGATAGTCTATTATCTATTGTATGAATTGTATTAATTTATGCATTTCAAGAACTTGGTCCCTTTCATATATTACCAATGTTTTGTGTGTAGTGTCCTTGATGGAATTTCTTTATAATCGTTTTTACAGGTTGATTTCATTATTCTAGAACAGGTAAAATTAATCTTTGCTGACACAAATCAGATCAGTGGTTGCCTGGGGAAAAAGATAAACTACAAAAGGATACAAGGGAATTTCCTGGGGTTTTGTAAATGTTCTATATTTTGATTGTGGAGTTGTTAGCACAGGTATACACATTTATTAAAACTTATTGAACTGTGCCCTTATAATTTGTGCATGTTATTTTAAATAGATTATTCTTCAATAGTTTATTCTAAAAATAATGCTGATAAAATGTATATATGAGTCATTTTGTACATGTACATTTTTATTGTAAATTGACAATTGATAAATATAGAAATGTATGGGGTATAAAATAATGTTATGATTTATGAATACAATGTCGAATAATTGAAACAAGCAACTTAATATAACCATAACCCCAAATACTTTATATTTTTTGTGGTGAGAACTTTTTTTTTAATTTCCTCTTATTATGGGGGTACAAGTATTGTTAGGGATGCATATATTGCCCCTGCCACCCCTCCCCCACCCCGCTGTGCCAGAGTTTCAAGTGTGTCCAACCCTCAGGTGGTGCGTACCTCACCCATTATGTAAATATACACCTTTCCCCTCCTCCCCCCTCCCACCTATCCACCACCTGATAAAAGGTTTTTGGTTTTTTTTGACATTTTGGTTACAATGTATATCTTTACCTCTCCCTAAGAAGGGTTAGAGGTAATCCCTTCCCTCCACAATGTATGTCACATCCCTAAGATGTGGGTCTCCCCACCAACCCCAGAATCCCTGGTGAACACTACCACTATTTGAGCATCATAGTTTAAATCAGTCAGTACCAATTTGATGGCGAGTAGATGTGCAGCCCATTTTCCAGATCTTGTGTCGCCTCACTTTGGATAATGGGCTTAAGCTTTATCCAGGATAGCACAAACAGTGCTAGCTCACTGTTGTGAGCTCAATTTCTTAGAATTGAGTAATATTCCATTGTGAGCATATACCATTGAGAACTTTTAAAATTAACTCTTAAATTTTGACAAGTACTATACTCTGTTATCAATTATATTCACCACTCTGTGCAATAGAACTCAAAAAAAGAAAAAAATATATTCCTACTGTCTAACTGAGATTTTGTATAGTTTAACCATCATCTTTCCATTCCTTCCACCACCCCAGCTGCAACCATCATTCTACTCTCTGCTTCTATGAAATCAATTGTTTTACAGTCCACATATAATGAGAATATATGATACTTGTTGTTCTGAGCCTGAATTATTTCATTTAACATAATGTTCTCCAATCCCATCCATGTTGTCACAAATGACAGCATTTCCTTATTTTCAAAGGATAAATGGTGTTACATTGTCTATATATACTGTATTTTCTTTATTTATCTGTTGATGGACAGATAATTTAGGTTATTCCATAACTTGGCTACTGTGAAGAGTGCTGCAATAATCATAGGGATGCAGACAACTTTTCAACAAATTGATTTTAAATGTTTTGTGTAAATACCCAGAAGTGGTATTGCTGGATCACACAGTAATTCTAGTTTTAGTATTTTGAGGAACCTCCATACTGTTTTCCATAATGGCTGTACTAATTTCATTCACAACAACAATGCACAAGTATTCCTTTTCCTCCACATCCTGTCAAAACTTATGTTTCTTCTTTTTGACAAAAGCCATTCTGATAGCTGTGAGATGATATCATGTGATTTTAATTTACATTTCCATGATGATTAACAATGTTGAAGAACTTTTCTTATATCTGTTGGCCATTTGTATATCTTCTCTTGAGAAATTTCTATTCAGATCTCTTGCCCATTTTTAATTTTTTTTCTTGCTATTGAGTTGCTAATATTTTGGATATAAACCCCTTATTGGATATATAGTTTGCAAATATTTTCTCCCAATCCATAGGTTGCTCTGAAAACTGTTGATCGTTCGTTTTGTTGTACAGAAGCTTTTTAGTATGATATAATTCCATTTGTCTATTTTTGCTTTTTTTGCCTGTACTTTTGGGTTGAAATTTAAAAAAAAAACATTATTCAGACCAATGTCATGTAGTTTTTCCCTTATGTTTTTTTTCTAGTAGTTTTAGAGTTTCTGGCCTTACTTTTAAGTTTTTAATGCATTAATATTTGTATATGGCGTGACATAAGGGACCAATTCCATTCTTCTGTATATGGAAATCCAGTTTTCCCAGCACCATTTATTGAAGAGACTGTCCTTTTCCCATTGCATATTCTCAGCCCTTTTGTCAAAAATCAATTAGCCCTATATGCATGTGTTCATTTCCAGGCTATTTTGTTCCATTGATTGATATATCTATTTTTTCCCATGCTGTTTCAGTTATTATTATATAACTTTGTAGCCAGCTATAGTATAGATTTCAAATAAGTTTGAAATTAAGTGTTTGCTCATAATTGCCTTGGCTGTTTGGGATTTTTCTGTGGTTCAATATGAATTTTTGGATTTTTTTCCATTTCCGTAAAAAATGGTGTTGGAATTTTGATAAGAATTGCATTGAATCTGTAATTTGCTTTGAGCACCATGGATGTTTTAACAATATTCTTTCAATCTGTGAACATAGGATGTCTTTCTATTTATTTGTATCTTTTTCAATTTCTCTCACCAATGTTTTATGGTTTTTAACGTACGGGGTCTTTTACCTCCTTCGTTAAATTTATTCCTAAGTATTTTATTTTTTGTAGCTATTTTAAATGGAATGATACTCTTGCTTTCTTTTTTGGATGCTTTGTTGATAGTGTATAGAAACTGCTGATTTTTGTGTGTTAATGTTTTATTCTGCAACTTTTTTACTGCCTTTCTTTGGGTTACTTGAACATTTATTAGTGTTTCATGTTGGTTTTATATGGTATTTTTTAGTGTATTTCTTCATTTAGCTTTATTAGTGGTTGTTCTTAGTATTACATTATGTGTATTACTGTATTATTATTAGTTCTGACAGTATTTTGGTGGAGTCTGTAGGATCTTATTCTATGTATAGGATTATGTTGTTAGAAAACAATGGCAATTTTACTTTTTCCTTTTCAATTTGGATGCCTTTTATTTCTTTCTCTTGTTTCATTGCTCTGGCAAGAACTTCCAATACTATGTTGAATAGAAATGGTGAGAGTGCAAATCCTTGTCTTATTCCAAATCTTAAAGGAAAGACTTTCAATTTTTACCATTAATACCATTATTAAATACAATGTTAGCTATGAGTTTCTCCTATATGGCCATTATTGTGTTAAGGTACATTCCTTCTATACTTAATTTGGTGAGACTTTATATCATGAAAGCATGTTAAATTTTGTCAAATGCTTTTACTACATCTAAAGAGATGATCATATGGTTTTTGTCCTGCATTCTGTTAATGTAATGTACCTGCAGGATCTGTAGTTATATACTTTGGCCTGTTCATGATATTGGTAATTTGTGTCTTTATTTTTTTCTTTGCCATTCTCGCTAGAGATTTGTCAATTGTATTAAATTTTTAAGTGAACTAGCTCTTTGTTTCATTGATTTCCTATATTGTTTTTTTTCAATTTCCTTATTTGTTTGTTTGTAGTTTTGTTTTTCATTGTGGTTAAAATATACATAACATAAAATTTATCATTTTAACCATTCATAAGTATAGAGTTCATGGTACTAGGTACATTAATGTTATTGTGTAAGCATCATCACCATCCATCCCAAGAACTTTTTTATCTTCCCTAACTGAAACTTTGTACCCATTAAACCGTAACTTTTCATTTTTCTTTACCCAACTGATAGAAACCACTATGTTATTTTTGGTCTCTATGAACTTGACTACTTCAGGTAGTAGTCATATAAATGGATCCATAAAATATTTTTCTTTGTGACTGGCTTATTTCACTTAGCATAACATCAACAAGGTTCATCCATGTTGTAACATGTGTCAGAATTTTCAGCTTCCTTGATTTCTGATCTTATCTTAATTATTCTTTCTTTCTGATTTATTTGTGTTTATTCTCCTTTTCTTTTTCTGGGTTCTGTGGGGAGCCTTCAATTATTAATTTGAGTCATATTTTCTTCTTTTCTGATTAAGCAGTCATTGGTATATAATGTAAGCATTTGCAGCTCATATTAATATCACTCATAACCCATGTCCCCTAAATTTTGATATGTTATATTTTCATTTATTTTAGTGTATTTTAAATATTTCCCTCGAGAGGTTTTATTTGATCAATAGATTATTTAAAAGCATATTCTTTAAGGCCTAAGTGTTGGGAGATTTTCCTATTTTTTTTTGTTATTGATTTCAAGTTCAATTCTATTGTGGTAAGAGAACACTCTGATTTAATTTTTTTTTTAATTTGTCAAGTTTTTGGGTTTTCTTTTTCCATGATAGTCTATCTTGCTATATGTACTATGGGTACTTGAAAAGATTCTGTATGCCACTACTGTTGGGTGAGTTTTCTATAAATGTTGATTACATCCAAGAGTTTGATGGAATTTATGTATCTTTATTTTTCTATTAACTTTTTCTATCAACTATTAAGAGAGGAGTATTGAAGCCTCCAACCATAATTGTGGATTTGCCTATTTCTCCTTTAAGTTCTATCCATTTGTGCTTTATATATTTTGCAGCTTTGTTGTTTGGTACATACATGTTTAGAATATGTTTTTTTATGGTAGATTGATTTCTTTATCATTATGTAATGCCCTTGTCTATGTCTGGTAATTTTCTTTGCTCTAATATCTACGTTATCTGATATTAATATGGATACTCTTATTTTTTAATTAATGTTTGCATGACATATCTTTTCCCATCTTTCTATTTCATATATATTATTTTATTTGATATAAGTTTCTTATAGGATGTATATTGTTGGGTTTAGTTTTTTAGTACAATGTGACAATCTGTTTTTTATTACTGTATTTATATCATTGATATTTAATGTAATGATTGCTATATTAGAGCTTAAGACTACTCTTTGATTAGTTTGGTTGTTTCTCTGTTTTAGTTTTCCTGCCTTTCTTTGGGTTACTTAAACATTTATTAGTGTTCCATGTTGGTTTTATATGATATTTTTTAGTGTATTTCTTCATTCAGCTTTATTAGTCGTTGTTCTTAGTATCACATTATGTGTACATAAATCATCACAGACTTCTGGTGTTATTATTATACCAGTCAAATGAACTATGGAAATCAGAAATCTGACCTTCCTTTATATACCTTTACCTTTCACATTTATAACTATCTTAAATATATTTTCTACATACATTGAGAACCATAATATGAACTATTTTAATTTTTGTTTCAAGTAACAAATATAACTTAGAAAACTCAAGAGGAGAAGAAACATGTGTGGTATTTACTCATATTTTCATTTTTTTCTTCCTTTTTAATGTCTCAAGCTTCTTTCATCTATTATTTCCTTTATGTTTAGAAAACCTTTTTAGTTTTCCTTAAACATAGGCCTTTGATTATAAATTCCCTTAGTTCTTAATCTGAGAATGTTTTGATTTACTCTTCATTCTGGAAGGATATTTGTGCTGGATATAGAATTATAAGTTGATAGTTCTTTTCTTTGAGCACTTGAAAAATATTATGCCACTTCCTTTTGGTCTTCGTGGTTTATGGCAAGAAATCCACTGTCTTTCAAATTGTTTGTTTATTGGTTTTTCTGGGTAAGATATCATTCTTGTCTTATTGCTTTCAATTTTTTCTTTGTTTTTTTAATTTTATTTTTTATTTCTTTATTTTTCTAATTCAGGATGTTATGGGCGTACATTTTGGTTACATTTAATGCATTGGCCTCTCCCAAGCCAGGACTACAAGCATGTCCTTCCCCCATACAGTATGCTCTGCTTCCATTAGCTGTGGGTTTATCCCTCACCTCCCCACCCCGCCACACCCCTCCCACCATCACCCCACCACCACCCCACCACCCTGACCTGACCAGCATCCAGTGAGTATTATTTCTTTGTTTTATTGTTCAGATTTTTGTCTCTTTTGTATCTTGCTATGAATTTCTGGGGGTTTATCCACCATGACGTATTCTGGCTTTTTATACTAGGTATATTCTTTGGCTTAATTCTAGGAAGTTTCTAGCCATTATTTCTTCAAATACTTTTTCAATCCACACTCTTTCTCATCTTCTAAAACTTATATGACACAAAACTTGGATCTTTTGTTATAGTGCTACAGGTCGCTGAAGCTCTATTTCTCTATTTATGTTGTTGTTTATTCTATATTTTTTAAAAGGAGGTTAATTCCTATTATTCTATCATCACATTCACTGAATTTTCCTTTGTCATTTCATTCTGCTTTTCTTCCTATCCATAGAGTTATTTATTGTGGTTATTGTCATTTTCAGTTCTAAATTTCCTATGTACTTCTTCTTTATGCCTTTTATTTCTTTGTGGAAACTTTCTATTTTTCCATTTGCTTCAGTCATGTTTGTTAAGGCTTATTGTGCATTGTGTTATATAAACAGATGAAAGATAGCCCTTGTAAGTTGGCCTTATGTTTACTTTTTTACAGAGGGCTGGGACCTGTTCACTCAAAAGCCTACCATCACCAAACTTAAATTTTTATACATCCAAATGGTTTTAATATTCCAAAATAAACATATTTTAATCATTTATAGATTTTGTGCTTTGCACAGCCCCTTGAAGTGCACTAGCTTCTTCTGACATGGCTCTGACAGAGGGAGGGAAGATCATATTGAGGTGGAGATAGAAGCCAAGATTCCCTACTGAGCTTCTATTGACAATTGAAGAGTAGCTCCTTCTTTCTGCTGGGTGGATTCAGAGTTCTGGCTCCCTGATACATCTCTGCTTAGAGGAAAGTGCTTAGAAGGGGCATGAATGACATATTACTGCTACCCTTGTAGCATTCACTGACACTATAGAAGTGGCTTTGTTACTGCTGGACAATGGCAAAGGTCTCAACTTTCTACTAGCCCTCCTTTGTCACCACCTAGCAGGGAGAATGGGGACAGAATGTCATTGCTTTCTACTTGAACTTCCCTGACATTCCTTGGTGGGCAGTTTAGGGCACCTTGTTACAATATGGTGATTGTGGAAATGTTGGCTTCCCTCTTAAACTTTCCTGGGTGGCTGAAAGGGACACTATAGTTTTATCTGTGGTATTTCATTGGAATAGAATACTTATTGTCTTAAAGATTTTTATCTTACTAGAATGGTTTGGGCGAGCATTTTTAAAGGCAGCTGTTAATGTTTCTGAGTTGCCAGCTTATTCACCTTCAAGTCTGGGGTATATGAGGAAAAAAAAACTCAGTGAACTTACTACCTTGCCATTTCTTGGGACCTGAGAGCTCTAGCCTATTTGCCTTCTGCTCTTCACTTTTTGGATTATTATTATGATGATGTTTGTTTTAGTAATATGTAGTGGGAGGAATCTCAAAAAAGATATTTACTCCATCTCTTAATATTCCCTGAACCCGAAGTTTCTGTTTTCTTTGTCCTTTAAGACCTGAATATAAAGACCTTACCTTTGTGAATCTTCCCAACCACTTCATTTCCCTTGATTGGGGATGCTCCTTTCTTTGTAGGTTTCTGGTAACTTTTATCACAAATTCTTTCCTCTCATGACTGTCTTCATAAACTAGGCATATTAGACTATTAAGTCCTGAGGGCACAGGCTTTACCTTATTCTTTTCTATGTTCTTCTGAGGCTGGCATAATAGTTAAATTTAGCAGCCAATTGTGTTAAATTCATGAAAATATGGGCCACATCCTTTTAATAAAGGGATTTGTTCTGTGACATTTGGATTTGGTTTAGCGGCCACACTTTGGGATCTGGAAGGCCACATGTGGCTTTGTGGCTGCAGGTTTACCACCTGTGGGGTCATTATTTTAGGATTCATGTCTCACCTCTTGCAGAGAGCTGTCTATGAACTCTCTAAACTGGGATAATGTCCTACAAAATGCTCTTACACTGTCCCTCATGTTCCTCTAACATTGCATCCCATTATCATTTGATTTGTTTCCCCTAGACAGAGTGAGGACCATATATTTGACTCCATCTTGAATTTCTAGTGGAAACCATTGGTCATAGATTATAAGTTGTATGAAATCAGGGACCGTGTTGGTTTTCGCTTATGGTTCACAGGTATTTCTAGAACTTATCACAGTCCTCAAATACATAGTAGATATTACAAAATTAACTAAATGAATGGATTTTAAAAATTAATAAAAAGATAATAGGAAGTCAACATATTGTGAATGAGTACATTTATCTGCCGCATATGTTACATGAAAAAAAATTTAATCAATTTGCCTTCCCAAATTGTCAAATTTGTCTTTGTATTTCAATATCTATGAATTACACATTTTTCTAATTATATTAACATAACTTTTGCTGCATAAACTTTTTCATGACCCATTTCAGAAACTTAATGATAAATGTGTTTATGAGTTACCTACATAGGTTTTCTCCAAATGCCTTAAAGAACTTTATTGTGTATCTGTAATAGTTTATGAGACAGCATGAAATGGAATGGAAAGGGAGATAGCTTTTTCATGTGATAAGTGTCAGTAAACTGCACCTGAAGGGCTCTATTGTAGGACAATCTGGATATATGGCTGTACTTACTAGTCCCATAAATGGTCAGACCTATTGTTGTTCCCTTAATAACTGAATAACACTTCCTAAATGGTGTCTTAGTATTTTATCTCTAAGTCTAAAATGCATATATAAAGCTCCAAAACTTAAATCTAAAAAATCTTCTAGAAGAGTAATTTTATGTGAAAATTCCCATATAAACATTCATCTAGTTAATTTATAGTTAAATTATTTCATCCCTTCTTTGCATGCCAGTTTGCTAAGTGGGGCTGAGACTGAGGCAGATGAAAATAGCTGTAAGGCAAAAATATTTCTTCTTTACATGCAGCTCCAATGAGAGACAATGAATGGCAAAATGTTATAGAAGGAGAGGAAAAAGATTCCTCTGAAATCACAATGTCACAAAAATAGAGACAGATTCTGTTGCCCGAACATAATCCATTGACAGTCATTCTATTATATGAAATTGAGGTTAGGGCTTGGTATTTGACATATGCTCTAGAGGTTATATTTTAGAAGCTCTATCTTAAACTCATAACATGGGAGAAATATAGATGTTTTGATACTGCCATAATTGTTATGAAGTTGATGTCCTATGGGGTTCCATGAAGTTGGACCATATGAATCATATGTGATAAAATAAAGATGATATTTTCCAAAGAATCATTTATGCAGGTCTAACATGGCACACCAAATTTCTAAAAACCAATGTACAGAAATGAAAAAAGAAAGAAGAATTCATCTGCAATTTGTATCTTATGAGAGTTGATTTGTAAAAGAATTAATGAAGACTTATTCAGCATTTAACTATTAGAAACTACAGGCATAGCTAGTATTATATAATAAAAAAGTGCAATCAAATAGGAGCAACATTATCTTAGCCAAAAATGTCATGTTGCCTTTTTTTCCAGTATATCGCAACTGAATCTACTTATAAGTATTGATTAGTGACTAACAGGTCCTAAAAATTGTAACAAATATTCTTCATATGATTCACATTATAATATTACCTTATCCATTGATAGCTTCCCACTCAAAGATAGCTGTGCCTTTCTGCAAATGGTATACCGAATACTCAAGTTTTGTTTAAAATATATTTATTGTGTATTTATCATTTGAGAATTCAGCCTAGATCAAAGTCAGAAACAATTAGCTAAACACATTAATCTCAAGCCTTTGCTAAAGATTTTGGCACTACATGAACTATAAGCTCCTCTAGGTTGAGAACCTTGTTTCAATCATTAATGGAACTTCTGATATCTAACTTACTACCAGGCAAAAAGTTGGTGCTCCATAAAAGTGATTTGTTTAGTTTAACCAAATTACCAATAATGGCTCTCTGAACCTGGCATGGGCCTACATGGCCATCTGAAGAATTAAAGAAATGTGTGTGATGCAATGAAATATTTTCATTCAATCCATAGAGAATACCTTGTTTCTACTTCCTCTTTCTGTTTTGGAGAAAATTTTCTACCTTATTTGGTAAACCATCACCATGGTCAACAAACCTATTATTCTCTCATACTGTTGAGGATTTTCTTTGAGATTTGAAAAACTAGATATTTGTGTAATAGAGGTTGATTCGTTTGAAAACCAGCACAATAACTCAGCCTATATATATATTTAATGAGTAGCCACCACACAGCTGATTCATTCTATATTTAATCATCATACTAACCACACTGTCATAATTTTAAGCCAAACATTGGCATTAAAGTAGGGAGACAAAACTTATGATTTTACCATCATAAAACATTTGGAAACAATCTTTTTTTCTCAGTTTTTAGTCATTCTTCTAAGTTAAATCATTCCTTCCTTTATACTATATAAGAAGTCTTTTTTTTTTTTTTTTCTGGTCTTTACAGGCTCCTTCAATTACCTACAGGACATTGTCTCCAAGTCAGATTCCCCTAGACTACCATGGCTAAGCATGATACATAAGCTTCTAATGTAGAAAGCATTCTTGTAATCAAATACTCTCACATACCTAGTCCTGCAAGAAAATGTCACAGGAAGACTACTGTCCATAGTATATCTTCAGTCATTATTTTAGATGTAATGCTTGTAAATATAAGATGTCTTTTATTGCCAAAGGCATAGTTTATCTATGACCCAAAAGGAATCACTAAGGCCTTCATACTAAGCCTAGCAATAATCAAATATGTGAGTCACCAACATAAAATCTATATAATAACTAATTTGTACCATAGCAAAGGACTCTTCTGCAAAAGAACACTGGGAACAAACTGATCTAACACTGTCTGTTCCATGAAATTCTTTCTTATTGAACTTTCCAATATTCATCCTCTTCTTTCAGAAACTGAGCATCCCAGTTAGAAAAAAAAAATGACATGAATATGAGCCTCCTTTTTATATGGAAAGACCAGTTCGTTTTGACTATCTGAGTTTAACCACTGGTGGAAGACTCCTGTTTGGAGATGCTAGCTGTTTAGCACTCAAATGTAGAATGAAATTCTATCCTTGAAGTTCCACTTATGTTTAATTTAGGCAAGGTATCTAATAATATTTCAGAGAGACACCTAGTGGAGGAACACAGGGCTTCTTCAGCTGAAACTCTTGGGAAGACTCCATCAAAGTATTGATATACCACTAAATAGATTTACCTGCATCAAAGTATAGCCATTTATTTTGCCTAAGTTCTTAAAAAAGACAGAAAATTCAACTGAGATTTTGTCAGCTCCTCCTCTCTAAACTGGGGTCTAAGTTAGATTCCAGATAAATGTGGCTGACGAAGACTTAAGTCTTAGGAATAGTGCTGATTAATACTTCTAAAATATACATTTATTTATGTAAATGTATCTGAGAGAAGTGCTGTATTGTCCACCGAGTCTTGGCCTTGTGATTGGGTATTGAGAGAGTCCTCTGTCTTAAAGTAGCTGGCAAAAGGTTGATTTTTTACTTTGACTTCTATTTTAAAAGACAAGAAAAATAGGGAGATTCGTTCTGACATGTGTACCCATAAATTATTTTCAAAAATCAATGATGTTTTACATATTTTACCATCAAAACACAGCCTATTCTTTTTTGTATGTGGCAGAGTAACAATTGGCAATAGTCATTTTTATGCCTACATACTATAAGCAATGATTTTTGCTTTTTTTACTTGTTGTTTATTATCAGTGTAATATATATTTATTGTAGAAGTTCAGAAAGTTTAGAAAAACAAAAGGAATATTGAGGGAAAAATATTCTTACTCCATAATCATACTATACAAGGTAATACTACTATTTGGTGTGTCTTTATTTAGTCTATTTTACTGTACATATGATTCACATATTGAGCTCAAATTGGGTATACATCTTTTGTCCTGTCTTTTTAAAACTTAACATATTTTTAGCATTTCCATGTTATTATAATAAAACTTTTTATAAACACCATTTTATGGGCCTCATCTTTCTGACACTAAGCTGTATTAGTGTTCTCATATTTTAAATACTGTTTCACATGAATTATTTTGTTAACTAAAATATCAGTAAGCATTTTATATTTTAAATCACATAATCAAAATACAAAAATATCAAAGAATATAGAATATGTGTCATATACATTAGTTTTTTATTATTAATATGAGAGAGCAAAGGTTAAAAAAGAGCTGCAATTCAGGGGTTTTCAGACTAAGAGGATTTTTCTTTTTCTTCAGCAATACTAAATTCATCTGAAATGTTGTTAAAAGGCAGCAGATAAAATAATTTATTTTCTCTCTGATGAGTTCTCAGTAGAAAGGCTGAAAAGTCAAGAACTCCCTGAAAAGTAATAGAGCCATTTTATTTGTGAAATGACTTCCATTCCAGTGTAGTACTTTATTTTACACATTTTAACAGGGCATTATTAGGTATTCTGCAATCTACTCGACTGCCTGGCTCATTTCTCCAAATGAAAGGGGCTACTCATAAAGAAGAAACAGTTATTTTCAATGATTTTTACTTAGTACTAAGGCATGAGTAGGATCCAACTTCTCTTGGATTCTGTGTTTTTTCAAGAATAAGACCTACTATTCTACTTTTATTAATATCATGCTAAGATTCTCTGATATTGAAATAAGGATCATCAGAAATGAATAAAAATGTTACTAACAAATTGTTATTACTATTCCAGAAATTCTCATTTGTGTTATTTTATTTGTTCATGTGTCTGTTGGGGAGAAGAAAGGAGGTACCCTTTTTCTAGCTTGCAATGAAGCATTGTAAAAGCAGCAATGTTCATATGAAGGTAAGAGTATGTAAACTGGATGGCTAAATTCAAATGAGACAAAATAAGCAGGAAAAAGGGGAAAATAGCAAGCTTAAGTGCCAGGGACTGAAAGTAGAAAGTATCTGAAGAGGATCTAAGGTAGGTGGAAGGAAAGTAATCCAGAGGAATTTCTTGAATTTCAGGCTAAGTTAATTATGGTAGGTTTGTTCACAGTTCTGTAAGTTTTTAGTGTGAAACACAGGGAGCTATTGAAGGGCTTAACAAGAACAAACCACAAACAATCCTCAGGTTATCTCTACCTTCACCCCTAGATGAAACTTTAACTAAGGTCATCAAAAGGTAGCGGAGGCATTTAGAAAGGAAGCGATTTAATAGTCTTAGATAAGCAAAGAAGCTAGGAAAAGATGTGATGCCTAACTGTGGCAGAAATCTGAACACATCAGTATAAAATAGAATTCGGGGCACGTTACAGAAATTTGATGTATTAAAAACACACATAAGAGAATAACAATTTAATTAGGTTGCTTCTAACAAAATCCTTTACAACTCTACTGGTGCATTACAAAAGTAGTAACATCATGACTATTTAGCACAAAAACTACCATCTATAGAGGACAGAGCAATAATGGATGGGAAGCATTTCAACCCAGTAACGATGAACCAGCAAAGTGATCTTGCAAACTGTAGCAATTTTCCGTTTCACAAATGCATTTGTCTTCCCCGTGTTGAAAATAATATTGTAAATAGAATTTAAAAAGTGAAGTGAGGGGATTGCAGACTCAACTCCCCCAAAACTGCATCATCACATTTTTCCATGGCAAAACACACAATGCCTTTTTAAGCTCTTTCTGTACTGTTCCTCATTCTGTATGGAGAGAAAGAAAAACTAAGGTCGACCTTATGGTCAAGAGAGATACTCCTTAAAATTAAAGGAGACATTGATTCAAAGCATTGCTCTGCTCCTTTTCAACGTTTTCCTGTGCTCTCTTATTTACCAGTCCTACATCTCAGTTTTAAAATCAGTACTATTGATAAAACAAGAAAAGAGTGAAAGCTTTTCGTTAGAGTTGTTATTAAAGTACAATATTCATAAGGAAAAATGCCCATATTCAATTGCATGACTCATCAAATAATTACAAACTGAAAACATCTGCACAACCAGCATTCAGAGCAAAGAAGAGATCATTACCAGCACCCCAGAAGCATCCCTTCCAATCAGTCCCCACTCCAAAGGAGACAGTTTTACTAACTTCTCAAAGAAAAAAACAGTTTTTACTGTAATTGAACTTTATGTAAAGAGAATCATACAATATGTGCTACTTTTTATTAGGCTTCTTTTGCTCAAATTATGTATGTCGAATTTCTCCATATTCTTGGAATTGTGAACATTTTTAACAGGAGAATTTTTGTGACAGTGACCAGGACAATGCTTGAGACAGAGAAAAATGAATTTAGTACTTATTGCTGTTGCTACAGGTATTAAATTATAATAAGTAAGAATAAATAATATATTTTTTAAAGTAAGTAGTAGCAATAGTTCAAGAGTAACCCATGAGAAATGTCATTCTATTGAGGACATCCCTGGCTATTACTATAATTTCTAATCAGTGTATTCTACAAGTTATTCTCTAAGAATAGTTTTTGAGCATGATGAGTGTGTATTCTCAGACAGGTAAATGCATGTGGTGCCATTTTCATATCCAAGCAGGGGCTCAGTCTACACCACAAGAATCCTGACATTTAAAGATATAGTACACATTTATCACAATTGTCACTTGCCATTAATTTACCTTCACTTTATGCATCTGTTGAAAAAATAATTAGGATTTTATGCTGCAGTAAATATGCTTGTTCATCCATTAGTGCAAAGCAAAAGATTAATTGCATTACAATGGGAATCGGGACTACAACACTTCAAGCCACAGTGATAACAGTGACAGCTGGGCTGCCCACACAGTACTTTGCTCTGATAAGCTTCAAAAACAAGTGTAGATGGGAAAATAATTAAATCACTGACAAGGCATCACCAGCTTTATTTTCCCTATTCTTGCATTCAGCTCACAAGCACCAAACAAAAACATTCTCACTGCAAATTAGAAAAGGGCCTTTTTTACCCCCAATCTCCAAATGTCCTAGTTTAATGTTAGTTATAAACTGGATTGTTACAAATCTCACTTTTATTTAACTCCTACCACTTATCTCAGCAAGCTAAAGAAGAGAGCAGAGTTGACCTGATCGAGTTTCTTTAACTACTGTCTACTAAGAAGCCAATAGAGCTGGCTTCAAGGTCACAAGACTAGTGCAGCCACACAGGGACTGGTGCTTGGTTTAATGCACTGTTTGTCACCATTTTGAAATTCTTAATAGTTTTTTAACAAGGGGCCCCACATTTTCCTTTTGCTCTGGGCTTCATAAATCATGTACCCAGTCCTTCCATAACTATATATCTCTACATTTCTATGTCTATGTAGATATAGAAAGATATCTACATAAATATATCTATGTAGTTGTATCTACATACATCTGTATATATGTATATATAGCAAGAGAGATGAGTCAGATATATGTCAGTGAATACATACACAAATACTCATTGCTGCTTTTCCAGAAAAGAAAATAAAAACAAACAGCAAACAAGCTGCCATTTTTTTCTGCTTTTTCCAGGTCAATTAAAAAAAAAAAAAACAGTGTTATCGAGTAGAAACATTGCATCTGTTTTTTGAGTAAATATCTGAGGAGGAAGAGATATGCTATACTTGCATTTCAATTGTCTTCTGACTTTGGATACTTATCTGTGGTCCAGAATATACTGATCATTGTTTTAGCACCAATGGGAGTTAACAAAGTTTTTAACCTTGGGTAGGAGTTTACATCACTCAAGAAAACATCTGTGCAATGATTTGTGTAATGATCTAGCCTACAACTGCCACCAACACCCACCAAGAAAAAAAAGAAATGAAATGGCTGCAGAATTGCTCAACTCAAGACTTCATTCTTTGATGCCTAATCAACAACAAAAAGCAGAGAACTACCCTCAGTTCTGACATTCCCACAAAAAGAAGTAACAGATGGCCATGATTGTAACCAAAATGTATGGATAATCATCTCTGATGAATCATTTATCATGGTAGCTTCTCTTATGGCAGTGACTTCGTTAGAGCCCCTAAAAACCTCACCCTTTAAGGAATTGGCTGGTGACACGATGTATCTACTACTCAGCTGGAAACTTCCCAGAGCTTATCCTTCTAGGTGATTTTTATATCATATTTTTTTAAAAACCCTTGGATTTTTTAAATATTATTAATCAAAATTTTTCTGCTTTAAGTTGGATAACAAGAGAGAGACTTTTATATGTTGATAGGGGTAGAGGACCTCAAAAATAGGTCAGGTACCAGAACAGAACAAGACAGTCTGCTTAAGGGGAAGGGAAATGCAAATTAACTGCTACAGACATGGGTATGTTTTAGCCTAGGCAGCAGCTGCTGAATAATTAGGGCCCAAAGGCCTTCATAAAGGTTATAAGTCTTGTTACTGTGGCTAACCAAATCTGCTTGAGTAATTTTCCTTTTGCTATTGCAATTATGGGGTTTTAACTCACTAGGTAGCTGATTTTGTGGCATGTACATACTTGATGTGTTGGGGAAAATGAGCTTCCAGGGCTTCCCTCTGGACTGCTTTAGAGGAATGATCATAAATCCTCACTAAAAGGAAACTGGTTCTTAGGCGAAACTGCTTTGGGGATGGGAGTGGAGATAACTGTAGGAGGAAGTAGACAAATACTTCATAAGCAATGGTTCTGCAAAACTAGCTTATAATACAATACAATGCAATACAATGACGTCATATAATATAATACCACATAATGGAATGTTTTCTATTTTGATGCCATCTAATATGCATTTTATATTTATTATTATTATTACAAATAAGAATGCATCCTGAACTTTGCTAGATAATTTTGATACTATTTAGATATACTTTCTCCATAAGTAACCCTTACTTTTCAACATGTCTGCTCTCAGAATTGTGAAATCATGATCCTTTTATCTTTTACCTTTTCTTATGGAGCCTTGTGCATTGACTCTTTGTTGTACTTGTCTCATTGTCAAGTTTGTCTCTTCTTATCCTGACACAACATCTGATATTAAGGTGAGATAGAGGAAGGAGTAGGAGCAAGATGGAAAAATAAAACCCTCTAGCAATATTCCTCCACAGGAAAACAAAATTGAACAACTGTCCATGTAGGAAAACAACTTCATAAGAACCAAAAAAATCAAATGAGCAATCACAGTACCTATTTGTAACATGATAACAAGGAAATAGGCATTAAAGAGAGTAGGAAGAACAGTCTTCCACTGCCTACACCATCTCTCTCCCAAACATAGGCATCAGTGTGGAGAGAAAATCTGTATGATTCAGGGAGGAAGAGCAAAGTAAGTATGGGACTTTGCATTGGAACTCACTGCCACCCTGTCACAACAGAATACAGTATCAGACAGAATTCCACCGGTGCTCATGGAGGAAGCATTTAAACAAGCTCTGGGCCAGAATAAAGTTCCCTCACTCCAGTGGGAGGAACTCAAGTACCAGCTGGCTTCACCACTGGCTGACTAAATGGTCTGGGGCCCCAAATAAATTTGAGTGGCTGTTGAGTCACTCTGACTACAGTCTTAGGACTTAGTAATAGGAAAAGCCCTATTGCTTCACTGGTCTTAGAAGTAGTAGGCTTGGAGTGTGACCCAGTGCAATGCCAGCTGTGGTGGCCATGGGAGTGTTGTGTCATCCCTCCTCCAACTCCAGGAGTTGGCAATGCAATGCAGTACGGGGAGGGAATCCTTCTGCTCAGGAGAAGTAGAGCAAATAGTAGAGAGGACTTTGTCTTGCAACTTCAGTACTAGCTTAGCCACAGTAAAATATAGCAGCAGGCAGATTCCTGAGGTGCCAAATTTTAGAACATTGCTCCTGGAAGGCATTTCTAGACCTACCCAGGGACAGAAGGGAAACTACTGCCCTAGTGGGATGAACACAGTCCTGGCAGGATTCACCACTCACTGACTAATGTGGCCTAGGGCCTTGAAAAGACATTAGTGGCAGCCAGAGAGTAGCAGCTGTGCTCCCAGAGTGAGCACCAGTACTGTCCTGGTGTGGGAGGCCATGAGCTTCAGTGTGATGCAGAGAAGTGCCAACTGTGGTAGCTGACACATCACCCCTCCTCCATTTCCAGGGAGCCCAGTATAGAGATAGATTCCTTGTGGTTAGAATAAAAGGAGGGAATAGATTTAAAGACTTTGCCTGGGAACTCAGGGAAGTCTCCCTTTCCTTCCTCAAGTCCACAAAGGCTGTGTATCTAGGTTCTCTGTAAGAGTCACGTTGTTCCTAGGCTTAGGGCACCTTCTAGTTCTGAAATGACTGCAGTGATCACAGGCTTAGGTCACAATACTCAATTTGAATTCTTAGAAAGCCCTCTCAAGACAGATGGGCACAAACAAGTCCAGATTGGGAAGATTAGAATCAATACCTAACTCTTCAATGTCCACAAGCATGAAGAACATCCAGAAATATACAGCCTTATCAGACTAAATAAGGGGCCAGTGACCAATCCTGGCACAGAGGAGATATGAGACTGATAGATAGGGAATTTAAAATAGATGTCTTGAGGAAGCTCAACAAACTTTAAGGTAAAACAGTGAAGGAATTCAGAATTCTGACAGAAAAAAAATTAGAAAGATTGAAATAATAAAAAATCAAGCAGAAATTCTGGAGCTGAAAATTCAATTGACAAACAGAAAAATGTATCAGAGTCTCTCAATAGCATATCAAGTAGAAGAAAAAAAACTAAGCTCAAAGGCCATATGAAAATACATAGTAGCAAAAAAAGAGTAAAAAAATACAAATTAAATATACGAGATCTAGAAAATAAGCTTAAAAGGACAAATCTAAGAGATACTGTCCTTAAAGAGGATGTAGAGAAGGAGATCAAGGTACAAACTTTATTCAAATAAATGATATCAGAAAAAGACCAAATATGCTGCCTACAAGAAACTCATTTCACCTTTAATGATACATATAAGTTGAAAATGAAGGGATGAACAAAAAAAAGAAAGAAAGGATATTCCTGTAGTACCAACTACCTGGAAGGATGAGGCAAAAGGATCATTTAAACTCAGGAGTTTGAGGCTGCAGCTATGATTACACCACTGCACTTGAGCCTAGGTGATATGGCAAGACCCCATCTCTTAAAAAAAAAAAAGATATTCCATGAAAATGAAAACCCCAAAAGACCAGGAATGAAATAGCTATACTTATACCACCTAAACTAGATTTCAAGACAAAAATTACAAAAAATGGCATAGAAGGCCATTATATAATGATTACAATGATAAAGGGGTCAGTTCACCAAGAGGATTTAACAATTGTAAATATATATGCACCCAACACTGAAGCACCCAGGCATATAAAACAAATATCATTAGAACTAAAGAGAGAGATAGATCCCAATACCATAATAGTTAGGGACTCAATATGCTACTTTCAGCATTAAACATATCATATACATAAAAATATAAACAAAAAAATTCAGACATAATCTGCATTATAGAACAACTAGATCTATAGACATCTGTAGAACATTTCACCCAAAAGCTTCAGGATACCCAGTCTTCCTCTGGAATATGGAATATTCCATTCCATTCCATGGAATATTCTCAAGGATAGACCATATGTTATGCTGTAAAAAGGGGTCAAAAATTCCAAAATTTGAAATCATATCACATATCTTTTCTGACCACAATGGACTAAAACAGGAAATCAATAATAAGACAACTTAGGATACTATATAAATCCATCGAAATTAAACAATATACTCCTGAACAACTATTAAGTTAATGAAAATTAAGAAAGAAATTGTAAAATTTCTTGAAACAAATGAAAATAGAAACACAACATACCAAAATCTATGGGATACAATAAAAGCAATGCTAAGAGAGAAGTTTATAGCAAAAATAGCTACACCAACAAATGGAAAGACTTCAGGCCAGGTATGGTGACTCACACCTGAAATCCTAGTGCTTTGGGAGGCCAAGATGAAAGAATCACTTCAGGCCAGGAGTTCAAGACCAGCCTGAGCAACATAGTGAAATCCCATCTCTACAAAAAAAAAAAAAAATAGAGAAATTAGGGGCATGGTGGTGTGTGCCTGTAGTCCCAGCTACATAGAAGGATTGTGTGAGCCCAGGAGTTAGAGGTTGCAGTGAGCTATGATGACAGAGTGTGTCCCACCTAGGTGACAGAGTGAGTCTCTGTCTCTTAACAAATAAAAAGGAAAGAAAGAAAAACTTCAAACAAACAAGCTAATGATGTATGCTTAAGATCAAAAAAAGCAAGAGCAAACCTAAACCAAAATTAGTAGAAGAAATGAAGTAGTAAAGATCACAGCAGAAAGTGGGACTAAAGAACAAATACAAAAGGTTAATAAAATAAACAAACTTGTGGTTTTTTGAAATGAAAAACAAAATGACAAACTTTTAGCCAGACTGAAAAAAATAATAGAAGACTCAAATAAATAAAATCAAAGATGAAAAAAGAGACATTACAACTGATATCACAGAAATTCAAAGAATCATTAGAGACTATTGTGAGCAACTATAATACTAATATATTAGGAAATCTATAAGAAGTGGATAAATTCCTAGAATCCCATAACCTACCAAATTTGAAACAGGGAGAAATACAAAGGTAATAACAACAAAGAAAATAAAATACCTAAGAATATATTTAACTTAGGAGATAAAAGACCTCTACAGGGAGAACTATGAAACAGTGAGGAAGGAAACAGCAGAGGACATAAACAGGTGAAAAACCATACCATGCTCATAGGTCGGCAGAATCAACATTGTTAAAATGTCTATACTACCCAAAGTGACCTACAGATTCAATGCAATCCCTATTAAAATACCAACATCATTTTTCACAGATCTAGAAAAAATAATTCTATGCTTCATATGGAACAAGAAAAGACCCCGTATAGCAAAAGCAATCTTAAGCAAAAAGAACAAATTGGGAGTACCAATTTACCAGACTTCAAGCTATACTACAAGGCTATAGTAACTAAAACAGCATAGAACTGGCAGAAGAACAGAGACATAGATCAATGGAACAGAACTGAGAACCAAGATATTGTTCTTCCATTCTTGTGATACTTCACTTAAAAGGATGGTCTCCAGTTCAATCCAGGTTGTTACAAAAGGTTCACCATTTTTTTATGGCTGAGTAATACTCCATGGCATACATATACCCCATGTTATCGATCCACTCATGTATTGATGGGCACTTAGGTTGTTCCTGCATCTTTGAGATCACACATGTTTTCTTTAAACTAGCTAATCCATACCCTCCAGGGGAAGCCAAAGGGATAAATTCCATGAACTTCAATAAAGGGATGGTCTCACAGGTTCTCTCTCTTTCTCTCTTTCCTCTGTCTTTCTCTCTCTCTCTCATTCCTCACCCTCTGGCTGAGCTCCCTTCTACCTCAGGACTTCCTGTCGACTGTAGGTGGCAGCCCTCTTCTCTCACGGATTAGTGAGTAAGAAAATGCTTCTATTATCTCATGTTCTCTGTGTCTTTCCTAACCTACACATCAAAACCTGACTCTCCTACCAGTCAGGACTCTCCTGGAGAGTGGCTACCTTGGTAAGAATAAACTGGACACAGGTCAGAAAGAGAAACGTGGGTGTCTGCCAGTATAAACAAATTTCCTGTGTGATAGACACCTGGTCACAAATTGGACACTTAGGCATTAGGCTGTCTACCAGGATAAAGAGGTATCCCATGAAAAGTACATTGTAAACATCCAGGACTACATCCCCTTGAGCCTTGTCAGGACAGGGCTAGAATTTATAGCCACTCTCCAGAGATAGCCCTCAAGACTAAGTTAAAGAAAATCACAACACTGACCCTTGCAGATGGGGTCAACTCTGATTAAGTCAATATGGGTTAAAGAGTGAAGTTCAGAGCAGAGACAAGTAAGATACTTTTATCAGGTAACTCTTCATCTAACTTCTAGTTGCTCAAGTATAGAATTGGGTTCATGCCTCCTCTCTTGTGGCAGTTGCAAAAGAATGGAAAAGCAATATGGAATATTAGGGGAGAGTTCAAAGGCTAGTGGTAGACAAATAAGGACTTGGACTTCTTTCAGTTGATTTACTTGAGAAAGTTATTTTTTTGAACCTCAGATAAAATGAACTTAAAAATGGAGATAATAAAGATATCTATTTAGAATGGCTCTTGTCAGAATGGAGAAAATAGGCATAACATTATTTGCATAGTATTTAATATAAAATAATACTCTACAATGTTAATTACTGTTATTATTATTATTGTAAGAAGAAAATATCAAATATGGTACATAATCACACTGACTCTAATGCTCTGTAATTTGGGGAAAATATTTTTAGCATAATATTCAAGTTTCCCATAAATGTTTTGATCTGAAATGCGTAGGCCAAAAGCATAAGACCTGCATTTAGACATCCATCTTTTATTTTATTTTAATTTTCTGAGCTAAAACAAACGGACATGTGTGTGGATACATTTGTTTTCTAGTCCTTTATGAAATCTTCCCTGGCAACTTTATTTAACTGTAATGGTACAGAATATGTTAGCACAATTTATTTATCTCTTCATCACAGTTTCTCCCTTGGTCTCATGTGTATATTGCCTTTTTAATACATCTGTTAAATTCCTGGAAAACAGGAATTGTATCTTATGTTTCCTCTAAATATACCATGCCACATAACTAGCATATTCTGGAAACATTCTAAGTTATGTTAAATCCTAATTCCTTTATGCTTTCCACATACTGTTTATTTTGGTACTGTTCCAAGTTGAATTTCAACTCTGTCCTTAAAAAATACAGTTTCCGGAATAGTAAACAGTGCTTTCATAATGTACCGACCAATGCTACTTCAGAGTAATGCCTATTAAACACTGGTTTCTAAATTTCAGAGTCATAAAGTGTTTTCCTTTTGCACTTTTTAAAATTGTTAAACTATTATGACTTCTTAATATTCATGAGTTATTCAGTTTATGGTCCATTTTGATATCTGGATTTTAGATTATCACAATGTAGTCATTCTAAAATATCCCCTTCTTTTATCATTTATGGAATATGTTATGATTATTATTCAAGATATATCATGCTAATTTTTTCAAGAATTACACATTTCAAAATTAATCAAGTTTTTAAATCTGTATTTCTTACCACATCAGCCTCAAATCAAACTCAATTATTAATAGTTGTTTGACCATGCTATTATTTTGAAAACTCGTGGCTGAATTCGCAAGAAACATGTGTTTGGGTGGCATTTAGTTATTTTTTATTTTACCATATAAATTATTTTTATTTCAAAGGATTAAATGTTTATTGAAGGAAATTTAGAAAATACAGAGAAGTAAATAAAATAAACACATAAAATCCTATGAAATCTTCTATCTAGAAATATTCACTATGAAATCTGTTTTAAATTTTAAACTAAGTTTAGACTTACAGAAAATTTGTGAAAATAGTCCACAGTTTTAATATGTCCCTAAACCAACTTCCCCTAATGTTAGCATTCTGTACAACCACAGTATCAGTCATCAGAATCAGGGAATTTCTATCTCTACTAACAATTCAGGAAGCTAAATAATAACTTCCATAACAATCAGCCCCATATGGTCAGAACTAGATTAATGACTGACAGCTTTCCCAATTTTTGTTCCTGCTTCCAACCGCAGAAAGCCAAATGTGCACCGGTAATCAATCATATAGGATGCCCCACTTCTGGTTAGCTTCCCCATGCCAGCAGCCTCTAATCTAGGTATACCTGAAGCCTTCTTTTCCAGCTCCCTACACACTATAATGATTTCTCACTCCTTTGCCTGCCTTGGAGTCTTTGACAAAATGCAAGTGACAGTGGCTTCTTCCCTTGCTATAGCAAGCAGCCTTTGTTTTTCTCATTTGGCTGGTCTTTTATTTCTACATAACTTTCTGCAGTAGGGAACATGCCTTCATCTTTCAATTTCTATGCTAATAGAATACCCTTAAATTTATATATATATATACACATAGTAAGTGTGTGTGTGTGCATTTGTGTGTGCACATGCATTATATATATTCAAGCTTTTTCCTTAAGATTTGGTTGAGTCTAGAGGATAAATGTATGTTTTTGCATATAGCTATTAATGATTTATATTCCTCAAAGACTGAGTCGTAAGCTCTCTTCTCTTTTCCTCTCTATATTTCTTTCCTCTGTAACTCTACCTCTCTGCAGATGACTCTTGATTCTATATTTTTGTGCCCAGATCCTTCAGTTTCAGACTTTATATCCTACTACATCTTGAGTTTTATAAAGACACCCCCAACTCAACATGGATTAGTGATCTTCCTCTAGAAACCTAGTACCCTTTTAATGTTTCTAATGTTAGTCAATGGCACCACCATTCACCAAGTTGGGAACGCTAGAACCCTAGCTGTCATCACTGATACCTTTCCTTATCCTCCACGTCACATACTATCATCTATCCCTGACCATTTTACCTTCTAAATATCTACTAGTATTCTGAGAGTTAAGAACAATTTCTCTGCCTCATTGCCGTTTCCATTCTAGTCTGAGCTACCTTTATCTTTTACCTGATCTTCTGTGATAGCACCTGTATTAGTTTTCTAAGGCTGCTGTAACACATTGCCAAAAACTGGATAGTTTAAAACCACAGAAATTTATCTCACAGTTCTGGAGGATAGAAGTGGGAAATCAAGGTGTTGCAGGGCCATGATCTCTTGGACAGCTATAGGGGAGAATCCTTCCTAGACTTTTCTAGTCCCTGGCATTTGCTGGCAATCTTTGACATTCCTCACTTTGTATATACATCACTTCAATCATATGGCTGTCTCCTCCCCGTGTGCCTTCACATTACCTTCCCTTTGTTCATGTCTATCTCTGTATCCAAATTTCCCTCTTTTATAAGGACACCAACGAGGTTGGATTAGAGTCCACCTTAATGACTTCATTTTAACACGATTAACTTGATTACCTCTGTAAAGACCATATCTCCATGTAAGTTCACATTCTGAGTACACATTCAGGAGGTTAAGACTTCAACATCTTTTTTGGGGGACACAATTCCACCCATAAAAATTCTAAACCTCTTTAATTCTCCCTATATGCCCCCAAATTAATTTTTATGTAGCAACCAGAATAAACTTTTCAAAATTTAATCTTATCAGTTCATGTCTCTAGTTAAAGTTCTCCCATGCTCTTCTACTAGACTTTGGATAAAAGCAACAATCCTTTAATATGAACCACAAGGGTCTTCTTGGTCTAGTCCAGCATGCCTCTTATACCATGCCCTGCTCCTACAGAGCTATGTGTTTAAACCAAAGCATTATATTTTCTCTTTTTATTGCCTGTCATGCTCCCTTTTGCCCCAAGGCTCTTTTATAATATATAATGTTTCTCCTGATTGGAATGTTCTTTGTTCCCTCCTTTTATCTAGTCTACTTATATATATTTTCAGATTATGTTTTTAGAAAACCCTTCCCTAGCTCTATATCACTCTTTATGTCTTCTTTCCAGAATTTTGTATCTATATATATAAAAAAAAGTGATGAATATTTGTTCCTTCAGTTGGACTTTGAGTTCTACTAAGGGCAAGAAATCATAACTGGCTTTGTTCACTATTCTATCTCCAATCTGTAGCACAATGGCTGGCACATCATGGGCGTTCAAAATAGTTTTTTGACTTGAAGAATAAATGATTAAATGAATTAGATGCATATAATCTAGAGTAATTCTTCTCAAACTCTCAATGGTAAAACGGTAGTTACTTTTTTTTAATCTTTGTAAAATTTTAAAAAATTCAAATTGTTATAAAAATCTTAAATGCTTTCACTTCTGATACTTATGTCATCATGGGTTGATAGTCAATAATTTGCTGACTAATGCCAGCCCATGGACCATGCTTAGAATAGCACTGATCTTTATGTTTTCCCTAACTTAGTGATTCTGTCATTGTAACGGATTTGAAACTAAACTGATCTCTTTTCAAGACAAGGGATTTATATGTTCAATTTTTAAAAATAAGAATGCATGCATAATAAAGCATTGCTATTTAACTTATGCATTTGCCCAGAACACTGCAACATGAACAGAAGGTAGTCTTCAATCAAAGTTAACTGCCAGTTTTCTTTATCCTTTTTCTACTCCCTCCCTGGCCTTTTTAAGGGGAAGTAACTCAATCATAAAGTGTGCCCAGAGTAGCTATCTGCCACTTTGATCAACTTAGCCTGTTAATATTTGACTGGCTCAGTTACCAAGAGTTTCCATGTTTATGCAGGTGGGCACTTCTCATTTGAAAATGGTAGTGATGAATGGCTTGTCTCCCGTCTTGTCAAAGGTACTGATTACTAACCTAAGAGTAACTGTTGTAGTCTCATTTTCTCTAGGAAAAGATGGAAAATCTAACTGAACACTTAAACCAACTGCTTTAGACAGGAAAGATTTTATCAGCCAATACTCCAAATTACCAATAATGACTAAAAAAACACGTTATTTTGAATCTTAGGACTCTATATCCTAGAAATATTCATTTATATGTTTTGTAAACTTTGTTTTGTTATTATCAGAGTGTCCCTGAAACCGAGACAGTTTACCAGTCATTTGAGTAGGGATTCTCTTTGTCACCTGGAGTCCTGGTAAAGTCTCTGTTATATATTTTTCCCCCCTCTGGGATCCCTACTTATTTGAAAATATATCAGAATTATCTGGCACAAAATTACTTTAGCGGCAAGTGGTGCATTATCTAAAACATTCATGGCAATAGCTATTAGCTAAACTTCCAAATTCAAAGAAAATAAAAGGAAAAATTTTATGTCTACAACAATTTTTAAGTCTTGATGTAAACCAAGATTTCTGCCCAGAAGATCTAGACATCACATCAACTATGGATTTCACCAATAAATATGCCATGCATCATTGAACTCTGAAACCTTCTGGGTGAGAGGTGACACATCAGCCAGGTCTAGAAAGGAAAAAGAAGACCTATTCCGTCATAGACTGCCAAACAGGGGCCCCATGCTTTAGAGGGCTCTGTTCTGGTCCTCTTCCACTCACATCCCATCCCAGAAAACAAAGAGTCTGAAGTCTAAGGTGTTGTGTTCTTCGGGAACCCATGTCCTTCTTCTTCACCATGCTACAGGTACTTGGTATCCCTGGAATTTCCTGCCCCTATATTCTGTACCCACTTGGCAGTTCTACATGGGTCTCTTTAAAGATTCAACTTGCCAAAAAGCAGAACACACCACAAGTATGTAAACCCATAAGCTCAAGGGGTGGCCAAGAGATGGCTGTGTGTCTGCAGAGCTTAAATATATGAATTGAGATATCTACATACATGTGCATGAGGCCCCTCAAGGTGTAAGATAGGGTGCATATGGAAGAGGAAAGAGAGGCAAGCCGAGGTGCTCCATGTTCTAGCACAGAACCCCAAAGGGTTCAATAATCCTATATTTGGAATTCATCTCCCAGGTCATTTGTAATAATATATTTGTCAAGGTAGGAGAGTGGACATTTCATTAAATAGTTTAGTGGAATGATTTCCATCTCCAAAATATTTAGATACACATTATATGTGTCTCCATTTTCCCCTGCCCTGTTGTACATGTTTAGGGAAGATTTGCAGAGGACACACTGAAAAGGGATGTACAAAGAGAAGTTAATGCAAGAACATATTTATAAATGTGTTTAAAGGTTAAGAGAAATCAATTGCTAGTGACAGCAAGAATCTACTACCAATCAAGGACTGATAGCAAAGATTGGGGGAACTTGTTACTAGAACCTGGAAAGAAATCAGCTAAGACGAAGGCTTACCTATACTATAGCTACTGTGGCCTTCAATAAGAGCAATGTAGTCATTGCTAACCCACAGCCTGGTGGAGAGAGACACCACAAACTCCTCTCTTGTTCTGCCCTCTGATCTGCTGGTAACTTATATTTGCTAAACTCAATCAGAAACCAGATGAAAAGAGGGCCTGATTGATATAATCCATAGAGTGCAGACTTCCAGCTTGAAGTGCTGATTGGTGAAGGGTAGAGGGAAGGGAGGGTTAAATGGTCCAGAAGGGAGGGTTAAATGTCAAACAAGGTTCACATTCAAATTCTTTCCGTTAATAACTATGAGACCTTGAATAAGCTATTTATTAATCCCAATTGTCCATTTTCTCATCTGTAGAATGGATTTCTTAATAATTTACATTACAGGGATATATGAATTAAATAAGAACACTGTTAAGCATTTAGCACAGTATCAAGCAACTAGCAGATGCTTAATAAACATTAACTTGTATTAGGTGCTTGTGGAATTATACAAATAAAATCAGTGCTCTCAGTACTTCTAATCATATGGGCTATCAAGTATTCATTCACCAAACACACATTTGTTTAGTGCCTACTATGTATCACCCACTGTGCTGGACTATAGGGTACAGAAGTTAAAAAAGATAAAACAGATAAATTCTTGCTCTCTTGGAATGAGTAAGAAAAATCCATGTTCTAACATAGTTTATAAGTTGGCTGGGTGTTTAAACAAATAAATAGGCATTTTCTATATAGAAAACTAAGCATAAGTGATGTGGTACATAAAGGACTTTGGAATTAAGCTTTTTAGATTTGAATCTCAGATCTTCTATTTACTAGATTTTTTACCTGGGCAATTTTTCAGTCACAACAAAGCTTAACCGCTTAAAGCAGTCATTTTATTATCCTCACAAATTGTGTGGTCATGGATTTAGAAAAGGCGTAATAATAATTTGTTTCTGCTACATATGTTTGTAACTGCATCTAAGAGGACTCAAAAATCTCAAGATTACTTTACAGCTGAGGGCTAGAAACTTCAAGAGTGTTTTCATTCACGTGTTTAGCAGTAGACACTGGCTGAGACCATGGCTGTGGCTGCTGGCCAGACGTTATCTATGCCCAGTCTACGTTACCTTACAGAATGGCAGCCTCAGTTTTTTATTTGACTACTCCAAGGTCCAAAAATAAATGTCTCCAGAGAACTATCTGGGATCTGTTGATACAGCTTCCAATCTAGCCTGGGAAGTCATAAAGTGTCTCTTCTGTAGTGACAAACCACCCAGATTCAGGGAGAGGAAACACAGACTCTGTCTTTCAATGAGAGATGTGTTAAAGTCACGTTATAACAGCACATACATAAGATAAGAAATATTGTTGCAACTATCTTTTGGAAAATAGTCATAGTTGATTTTTCTGTAACTAACTCTGTTTTCTCATCTATAATATGGAGATTATATTAGTGTCTATGCAATAATAATATCCCATGAAATAAGATGACACATATATGCTTTAAATTGTGTCTGACATATAACATATGTTCAATAAATATTAGGTAACAGCTTAAAGAATCAGATACCATTAGAAGAACATAGATAAGATCCCTGGACTTGAGGTGAGGGTCAGTCAGGCAAGATATATAAATTTAGATGTAAAGAATAAGCAAGAATTACTCAAGTGAAGTACAGAGAAGAAAAAAGGAAGATTGTTTCTTTATTAAGCAAAGGCTGAGATGCTACAACAAAGAGGCTCAACAACACAATAACTTTAAAAACCATGTCTACTTCTCTTTTACAGACCAAATGTGAATTACTAGGTCAGCAACCTAGCTTTTCTGTTCATTGTCAGTTATAGGCTTGAGGCCCTTTCAAGTCTTTTCTTCGTAACTTCCTAAGGCATAGTTGTTGTCCAATATTATTTCCAAACCTGGCCACATAGTTTCTGTGTTCTAATCACAGTGGAAGATGTGAAGAGAATATGCAAGAGGCATACCCAACGTATTCCGACCCAGGCCAGGAGGCAATACATATCGCTTCTTCACCCATTCCTAGTTCTCACATGGCAATAACTAGGCCATGTGACTTTAACTAATTGCAAAAATAAAGGGAAATACAAACTACCTGGGCAGTCATATGCCCCAAAAGAATAGTGAAATAAATATTATTGAAAGAGAGCTCTCTTATACCCAGACTAAGGAAAAATGGCCCAGGGGCAAGAGAGACCTGGTGACTACAAGTCACAAGTAATTTAGCAAATGGGATGGAGCATAGAGCAGGATGAGGGGAGGAAGGAAACAAAATTGGTGAGAGAGGAAAGAGATCATGAAGATTATTGTGAGTCAAGTGAAAAAGTTTGTATTATACATACAGTGGGAAACAAGTGCAGGGTTTTGCCATGGGAAAAACATCATCAGACCTGTGTCTTCAAAGAACACTCTGGAAAGAATGTGGAGAATGAATTAGAGGGGTTAATATTTGGAGTCATACAGATGAATTATGGCATTGTTATGATAGCTGGAAACTCACTTCATCTGTACTTCTTAACATGGCATAAGAGAGCAGGTATGGGCAGCATATGCTTGCAAAATAAGCGAATGAAGGAAGTATGACTTTAGTCATTTATTGCACATAATTTTCATGTCTTTTATGTACTTAACAATATCAATTAACTGATGTTCATACATCAGAATTGATGGACATATTAAATCCACAGTTATTTGGTTTTTTTTATTTTTTTGAAAATTTCTGTACTCTAATTCCAACATTTGGCAATACTATAACTGATTTTATATATAAAATATACGCCCATTCTCCATGAAGTGAGTTCCCAGAAAGATGACTTTATTTTAGCAAATAACAGCCTGATTTGTTTTCAGTTCTTGCATATAAATAAATTAATATACTTCGGTTGTCCTAAAATTTTCCGAAAAATTAATTTTTTTTTTTACCTTTCACTAACATTTGTGAATATCTACAAACATTAAGTCAAGCACAAAGTTGTCAAAATGACCCCATGACAATGATTAGAATGTAATAATAATTTTATAACAGGTAGCTGAAATTCTAGAAGAGCCTAGATTTGCTTATAGTTGTACAAGTGATGAATACTTGCAAAGAACATAGACCTAACTGAGATTTGGAAGTTGAGAAAGGTATCTAAAAAGAGAACTGAAAGTTTGGGCAAGTTAGAGAGGCATGAGCTTTGGAAACAGAGCTATCTGAGTTTTTAAGCCCAACTCTGCCACTTTCTAGCTGTGTTACTCTGAAAAAGTCCTCTAACTTCTATGAGTCTATTTTTCCCTTTAAATTTATAGTATATATCATACATGAAAGGAATATTATAGCTGTAATGTCAATTTATACACAATAAATTGAGTAATCAAGTATCAAGTCATAGTATGTGCTTCCTAGTGAAAGTCTATCTCCCTCAGGGCAACTTTTCCTCCGACATTTTGTTGACTACCCAGCCCACAACCCAATGGGAACTCTACAAAATACATCGAAATATATCACCAGCCAAAGGTTAAGGGTTTCCTCCTTGCATCGAGAGTGACGAGTCAACATGGGAAGAGAACATTGTATAGAAATACAAAATCTAATGAACTTTCTTAATTCATTTTCTTAATTCATAAGAAAGTGATCATCTAAAATAAGGTGATCTGACAAATAATTGAAAAATAATGATTTGCCATTTTAGGAAATATAGGATGATACAAAATCAACAATATGTTAAAGCACATTTATATAAATGCCTTACAAGAGCAAATCTGCTAAAAGAATAAGTGCAAGATGTACCCTTTTATTTTTCTTTGTAAAGTGAATTTACTTTTTTTTTTGCACCTGAAGATATGAGAATGAAAGAATTCACTTTTAAATGAAAATGTGTAGAACAGTATTCAAAATCTGTCGCAGATAATGTGTCAAAAAACCTAGAAGACAACAGAAGTGCTCTAATTGGAGACAGCAGGAAAGAAAAGAAATGTAAGATGTAGCAGTAAAGTTTTATGAATCCACACGTTACTATGTGTTTTGAAAAATACATTCTTTAGTATTTAGTAAGGTTATCATACTTTGATGTTAATGATTGGAAATGAAGCTTTATGAAAAGAATATTCACCCAGTTTAACATCTGCCCCATTTTTTCTAGATCAATGGAGTAGTGAGGGTAATAAAATTTTTTCTTTGGTAATTTCTCTGTATTACAACAGTTATTATAAATAAAATTTAATCAACATTTATTTTTTAAATGTTACATGAAAAGCACAAAGGTAGAAGAAACTGAGGGGATAAATAAGCAAATAAACCACCATGCCTTCTTCATGTTACAAGTTCAAGGGAGGTAAGCCACTGACACATTTTGAGAAATTCTTCTAAGATTGACTTCACTTTTATTTTTAAAACAAAACAAAAATTAAGATCAGACTTAATATTTTTAAAACAATGAAATTTGTTTTAAAATAAGAGTTTTGGGCAAAAATGTGTTTGATTACATGAAAGAAGGACATTTTAATTTTACGGTACGTGGTACTAAAGCAATTCTTTGGAAAAAGGAGCTCTTAATCCTGGCCTCAAGAGATGTATAGGAATTCAAGAGGTAGAGGTTGTATAATACAACTGGCAGAGAAAAAACGCCACAAATAAAGGCATGGAGGAAGTGGATCTTGAGGGAAAAATAGGCAGTCTTATGTGCTTACAGTAGAGTATGTGTGTTAGAATGAGGAATGAGAAATAATTTGTTAGAAACAATATGTGAAAAGGGAGGTTTTTTAAAATAACAACTTTATTGAGATATAATTCAATATCATACAATTTACCCATCTAAAGTGTACAATTCAATGTTTTTCACTATATTCACTGTGCAATCATTAGTACAATCATCTTAGAACATTTTCGTCACTATGAAAAGAAATCTTGTGCCCATTAGCAGTTACTACAGATCTTTTGCCTGTGCAGAAAAGGAAGTTGGACCTATTCTGTGAAACACCTAGATCTTGACTAACTAGGCTATCAGTGCAAAAATTACAAAGTTTTTTAATAATAGCATGACATGATCACCGTATATTTATGGAAACTTATTCTGGTAGCAGTGTGTAGTATGGAAAGGAAGCATTTGAATAGGAGGAATCTATTTTTACTCTCTTTCTCATGTTCTCTAAATCTACTCTAATTCCATATACACAAAACATCTTTACACTGCTCTATGGATTACATTCTATAAAAATTCTTTCCTTTACAACATTTCAGAAAAAACAGTAAATATTTACTAAGTACCAAAGGCTTACAACTGGGCTATTCTCTTTTCCCTTGGTTCAATTTGATTTTCCTTAGAACATGACTTTAGAGCACAGTAAGGATCATTTTATATACTTCTCAAAGCTACCTGAAAAATTAATATGGTGGGATTATTATATCTATTGTTAAAGTAAAAAAAACTCCCACTTGGAAACATCAGTGCTTTCTCGGAAGACGCACAACTACTAAGTGACAGAAATATGATTGAATCACTGTCTTCTATCTTTAAGATCAGGCCTTTTCCCACCATAGCACAGCTACCTACTCAGCTATTAACCATAACTAATAACTAATTTGCTATTTAGTCCCTAAAAGTAAAACCCCTCCCTTGACCCTGAAGTATGTAAAATCTAAACAATTTGGGAGGAATTAGGAATATATGATGTTTATACTGACCTTCTTCAGATTTGTTTAAAAATGTTTTAGAAACCTAATTATAGAATTAGAAATGGCTTAGAAAATGGATTTTATTTTAAAAAAAACTTTGACTATAGAATATTCTTATAAGAAATTGTATGAGAAAAGCATATGAGCAATAAACCTGAACATATGATACTTTAAACCCTATGTAATACTAACTAGTCCATAGACAATAAGCAGTCTAGAAGCAGAAACTCTTAAACTGACTATTCTTAAAAATAGCTTTTAAGTAATAACCAATTCTGTTATCTATGTGGCCACCAAGCAATAAAATTTTGCATGTTACAAAGGCCATTTTCATGCACCATCTGGGAGCAATTCCGTGAGGTAGAAAGGTGAGAATAAGAGAGGTACAAAAATTTGTCCTTGTCAGTCAAGTCCAGGTTTTCTGACTGCAAATGACAAGGGCATTTGAAAGAGCTAAAACACAGCATGCACAGTTTCTAGTTTTCCTGGCCTTCTAAGGAAAGGCCTCTTCTTTTAACAAAGTTTAGACAAAGTTCTATTCTCAGTGCAAGTTCCTGCTATTGTGCCCTGACCTGTCACAAGCTTGAAATCCCAAAGGGGTGTGTTTTTCTCCTTCTAAAGAGCCATGTCAAGTATAAGTGACATGAAGACAAATTATTCATCCCTACTCGAGCCCTGCATCTGAACATCAGCCTTTCTACTGTACCAACCATATTCTTAGTTGAAGTTTCCAGCATTCATGAATGATTGTTTCCTCAATACAAGTTGTTTTTCTGACCTGCTGACTTTCATCCTTAGGCCTAATTACCCTTCTTCTTGAACACTAGTGGAGGGTGGAGGGATATATGGAGATGGGAGGACCTCTGGATTTTGTGTGACCTCTTGCACTCTTGATGCTTCATTTCAGTGCCACCCTGCTATGTACTAAGCTTTGAGAAAAATAGATCATGATGTTTCATTCACTATCTTCCAAAAGATTGCTAAGTATTTATTGTCAAACATAAAAACCAATTTAAAGAGAAAGGCCCAGAGTAGATACATAGGATCCAAACACATGGAAAGAACCTCTTTGGGGTGAGATGATGCCCTATAAAAAGGATATCAGGGTGATTTGTAAATCAACATTCATGCTGCATAATATAGCTTCCTCCTTTTGCCATTAAAAGGTGGATGGCAAAGATGAATTTCTCCAGGTACACCCTTAACATTGGCAAGAATACAAATGGAGAATTGTTTGCCATATGTCTAAATATTTAAGAGATGTAAATCACACTAACTGCTAAAAAAAAATAGAAGAAGAAGAAAAAGAAAAAGAAAATTCTATCCCTGAACTTTGTAGTGATGTGGAAGGCCAGATTTGACTTTAGAGTTGCCAGATACCTTAGAGTTCCATGCTGGACTTGGCTGTATGGGGAGGCTTGGCCTGGGTTCAGCAACATTTTTTCTTCCCCATACCTTGCTCCATGGCTTTTAGAGGCCTCACATGCATTGAGGGATTCCTCAGCCCATAGTCCCAAGCTCCATACATGTGCCCTTTCTCAAATAACCTTACCTTGAAGACTAGAGGCTGGGACACCACCAATGAAGCCCACCAGACAGGTCCAGCCTTGGAAGCTAAGTCAGTGTCAAAGGAGGCAGGACATTCTTGTGTTCTGGGTATCCACAGAGTGATCTAGAAAAGAACACATGCTAAGTATGGGCACATTTCTGGGGGCCCAGAGAATTCTTTCCTAGTGGGAAAAGGTGTTGCTACAGGAGTGTTAGAGCAGACCCTTTAAAGAGTAGGATGCAAGGGTTGGGCCCCCTTGCTAAGGTCTAAGAGAGGCACTGTCCCCCTACATACATACTCTAAGCAAACAAAATATTTCATTAGCTGCCCACCTTGAAATGTCATCATGTAACTAACTTTAGCTTTTCACAAAAATTGGGTGGTAAAAATGTTGTCTGAGCACCCTTCAAGTTCCAGGCCCTGTACTAAAGACTTGGAAATGCAGAGATTTAAGATGACACCATGACCCTCAATGAACTCAGTCAACCAGAACAGATAGATATAAGGACATGGGATTCCTATCAAATTTAATATGCTGATCAAAGGCATAAAATAGTATAGGGAAGTTAACTCCTAAATTATCAATAAATAGGGAAATAACAAATAATACCTATTCACAGAGGAGAGGACATTGATTCAGAGAAGTTAAGTAACTTGCCAAAAGTTGCACTATTAGTAACCAAGTCAGCGAGTCAGTCCCAGGTCTATCCATTTCCAAAACCCCAGGTTATTTCTACTTCTTGGAAACCTTCTTTTGAAGTATGAAGTTTCTGTCGTAGCTATCTGCTTGCATCCTTTTCTCCTTTATTTTCTTGTACAACTATTTTATACGGCCTTTTCTAAGACAGCATCCTCTCATATGCACTCTTTATCCCGTTTTCTCACTAATTTCTTTCAGAAACAGCCAGGATGACTTATTTTAGTTTGGTCCATTTTCCCTTTGCCACAATTTATTGGTCCCTGTTCTCCACTTCTTATCTTCTTAACCCATTGTCTTTACAACTACTTCCAGAATTCTGATCAGTCTGTGAAGCTCAGCAGGGAATACTGCTTATCTGGGCATTTCGTAAGGAGGGGGAAATTTGCAACTGAATACCTATCTCTATCCCCACTGCATGCCTCACTTGGCTCATTACCCATTTTTTTTTTTTTTCAAAGTCCTTCCTTGCGAAAGTTTCACCCTAGGTGATTATGAAGAGAATTAAGTGAGTGAATTTCTTAATCAATTTCATGCTGAGAGGATCAGCAAGTTATAACGGAAAGAAAATTTTAAGGAAATTAATACCCTATCTAGTGTGAACCTTTCTCTGTATCCACCAGGCAGGGTGGATACTCAACATTGTCAGCAAAAATAAACAATAAATCAATGTATAAATAAAAACATTCATCCTCAGTTAAGACATCTTCTCAAATACTAGTTATCAGAGGCTATATGTGGAATGATAGTAGAGTGTATTTAAAACTCCTCTGGAATGTTATGTCTTCATAAGACAAAATAAAAAACTCCAGTTCATAATGCCCTATTAGGTTCCAAGTGTTTTATATTTATAATTTCCAATCTCTGCATTTCTCTATGAATTTGTTCTCTCCTCATGTAAGAGATAAAAATAAAAGATACTGAGAGGTAGTGAAACTTCTGCGAGGCCACACAGCTGATGAGAGTTAGAGCTAAGATTTGAAAACATTTATGTATGAATCTAGCTTGCTACTGAGCCATCCTGTTCCTCCAAGGTAAGACAAAGATAAATATCACCAGGAAATTTAAGAGAAAATAATCCTCCTAAAACTTAGGTGACAATAATTTGTCCCACCCCTGTAATGGTCCCAGCTCATTATTTTTCTATGGACCAGACATCTCAGTAGTTTCTAGAGTGATAGCTTAATATGGTAGAAAGGGTGGTGTTCTTGGAATGAGATAGACCTAGGTTAGAATCTCAGTACTCTTGCCTCTGCCTTTATATGAACTTTTCCACTTCTCTATATGTCTCTCTCCTGTGTGTTTCTTATAAGGGTAATTGTCATTGGATTTCAGGTCCCCCTCACTCAGTAATCCAGGATGGTCTCATCTCAAGATCCTTAATTACATCTGCAGAGATTCTTTTTCCAAATAGGATAACATTCACAGGTTGTGGGAATTAGGACATGGTCATATCTTTTGGGGGGACTACCATTAACCCACTACAGAGAGAATGGAAAAACTGGGATTTCACTGTAAAACTTCTATGCAGAATACAATATGTAATAAAAGATAAGTTTAACAAAAGTATGAACTAAGTGTAAGTTTATGTAAATATTATTAAAACTCAACATCAACTACAGCAATTATTTAGAACTTAGACTAAGAAAATATTTTTATTTGGAAGAAGCATTTTATTACTGACATTGTTTGTAATAAGCTGCACATGATGATAATAAAAAGTAGCCTTCTAGTTGGTTTTATTGCAGTTGTTAAATTTTTGTCAGACGTTGCACTCCTTTATTGCTTATGCCCAGGGTAGAACCAGCACCCCTACTTCTCCTCCAATTGGCCTTGTTACTTCACTGCAGGGCACAAGACTTGACTTTCCAATCCTATAAATGTATCTGCCGGTTTATCATCTCCTGGTGCTTGGCTCAGGGAGGTGTGCCCCCTTCCTCTGGGATTTACCCCCATTTCTCCTCTCATGTTTTCTCCGAATCTCATTTTTCTCCACCCTCCCAGAGAATCGGTTCTAATCTGAAGGACAGAGCATAACGAGTGGATGGAAGCAAGTAACACCTAACTTTCTCATACTGTTTTCTCCCCCATTTCTTCCTGTATGCCAACAGTTAGCTTCCCTTAGGAGCCTAAGCATTTTAAACCATATGGTGGAAAAAAGAATCTTTCCTGCTTTGTGTTTCACATGCCTTCCCTAAGGCATAGCATACTATGGGAACACTGCTATAGAAAGTGAAAGTCTTTATCTAGGGCTCTTTCGGGTTAGTTACTATGTTTCCCCACTAGCAGAAGCAGAAATATCTCCTTATGGCTCACTTATTTCCCAAGCGTCTCGTTTGACCAGAGGTTTAAGATATTTTTTCTTAGGCCATAAGTTTCAGAATCTGCTTAGTTCATTCAGCCTGAGCAAGCTATGGATGGTGTCTAGGCATCCGTCATAATAACCATATAAGGGGCAGAAAGTTATGATGCAGTGCTGCCTCCTTCTCTCCAAACAAAAGAAAATTCAATTTCATTATGTTTCTCAGACACTACCCCTACTCATCAGCATCTTAGCTGCCTTTTTATAATGTGACTGTTAGATCAACATGATGTGTGACCTACCCTATTGCAAAATTAAAAAGAATTCTCTTTTAAAGGCAAATTTTCTTTTCTTTTGTTTTCTTTTCTTTTACTTTTATTTAAATTCTGATAGATTGCCCAAGAAACATCTGTGAATTTTTGAAAAGTGAGTTATTACATTTCCTCATTTGCTCATGTTTCATTAATCATTCACCTCAAAGAGAACTAGGTAAGGCCTGAGAATTCTGTTTCTACCACTGAATTTCCTTTCATCTTTCACATCCCAGTTGCAATTTCTCTCTTTCTACACTGAAGTTTATTATAAAGTTTCTGTACAGTTTTAGATATTGTATTTATTTTAAAATTGTATTTGTGGGAAGTTTCTTTCAAGATTGCTTTTGTCTTACACACGTTTTCCAGCAAGATTTAAACTCTGCTTCATAAGAGAATGGGAAAATGAGTTTGCTAAATGGCAACCTTCTGGATTAAATTTTTTAAAGTACAGTTTTGAGGATAGAGCAAGAGGGAAAGATGCAAATGCCCCCATTGGGAACAATGAAGAATGCAGTATGCAGATCAAATACGACCAGTAGCATTTCTTCCTGGTAAAGACCATTTATAGTACTTCAGAATCCTGCAGTAAGTAAGAAAAATTGTATGAAAATTCATGCACTGCATTTAGTTGCATTTAGAAGAATAGAGAAAACGGAAAGTGAAAATGTGTGCAGCCTTTATTTTATGTCACCTATTAATACATATTATTTCTTTTCATCTTCACAGTAATCCTGGGAGATGTGTATCATATCACTCCTATTTTATAGATGAGAGTCTCACTAGGTCAATTCCTCCTATAATATGTTGTCCTTGGTAATGTTTACCACAGTTGAGACTGTTCATTTATTTGTTGATTCTTTGATTTTTGGTTTCCCCTAAAATAGTCTATAAGCTTAGTGAGGTCAAGGCTACGTATGTCCTTGCTTACTTGTCTGTTTGGTTCCAAAGTGTTCCCAGTAAAAAAA
>VBSM01001265.1:5193779-5223972 GCA_008086735.1 Cheirogaleus medius | reverse complement strand
ATGATAAACTGGCTTAATTCCTTAGTATTAGAAAATCACAGTACTGAGATCGGGACCGCTGTCTCTGATGAGAAAGCTCACAATAATAATTATTCTATGGTTTTCTTGCTCATTTGCATCTAACAATTGTTTCATTTCTGCAAGAGAGGTTTCTAGATAGTGTTGTCAAAGGACATAACAATATGCATATAATCTGATCTCTGGGCCATTTGACAGTCCCTTGATGACATGTTCCAACAATCCCAGAATCTTGCCATTAATCATATAGCATATTCCAAAGCTCACCTGCTTTATCTACAGTTTGTCGTTATTACTCATTTGCTTGATTTGGGTCACAATATTGAAACCTTGGGAACCTTAAAAGAGACCTATTTCAGCAATAATGCATATGCAGATTTTCCCCCTGACATCTACAAATGGAGTAACACATGCCTTCTAAATTTGACAGCATAAAAAATATATATAGCTATTTAAATATTTCATCATATCATTATAGTGGTTAAGAGGGCACTCTCATTAACTGAGGTCAAACAGCACAGGAGCTTCATAAATTCTGTCGTGTTGATTGATTTATATTAAAGGACTCAGATTTAACTACATTTTAGTTTGTGCACACACAGACTCCCTCCAGCATAAAGTCATGATGGTGCTCTAAACACTTATAGAATTAAGAGATGTGTACCATTTCTGGTCATATTATCACCCTTCTCCTAGTCCTGTCTTTCTAGGTTTATACTCCAGCTTCTTAGGCTTTCTGTGTAGAGAAAGACTCTCCATCAAAGATCAACCACTGAACGAATAGAAGAATGACTCCTTGCCAAGTTTATTTTCTTCCACCCTAACTCTTAACTTATAATAAGTTGAAGGTATAAACAAATAAGTCAAACACCAGACTAGTTTAAAATATACTTTAAAATTATACTGTAAGGAAATTAGTATAAAATTATATGTAAAATAAGGTCCAAAGCTGGCCTGTAATACACACAAGGGAAGAGCGGTGGTGCTGGAGGAAAGATGGGCAATGCCGAGAACCCATCCACACTCATTCTTTGATAGACATAAAAATCCAATAAAACTGACATTCACCTCAAATAATAATCTTTCCTGGATTCTTGTAATGCTTCACATAGATATACTGATTATATTTCCACACCCTTCAATAGTCCTTAGCAATAGACGAAATGATGTAATGTTAGAGCTATCTTAACTTTTTGAGTCCATTTGAATGAGATGGGATTAACATTTTTCACCATGAAGTATAGTTAACACAATTTAAATAACCATTTCCAGAGGTTTAAATCTGTAACGCAGACAGCATACAGCTTCAGATCATCATTCTTCAGAATCAAATCTTAAGAAAACGAGTGAACTTTATTTATAATGATTGCTAGGCTGACTTTGTTTACCATTTCTCATACCCATGTGTAGAGATAAGAATGAGCCAGGTTATGCTGCTGTAACAACAACAAATATCATCAACTTAACACAACAGTCATGTGTACCTCACTTACATGTCAATCTCTGTTGGCTGGGCACTCACTGTGCTCATTATCATTACATTTCATCCTTATGGAAGAGCTATTATCTGGGAATTGAAAGCTGTCATTAAAAAAAAAATAAAAGAGAAAGCTCTGGTGTGTCATGCATAAGCAATTAAATTATCCTCCTGGAAATAATACACACTACTTGTCCTCATTACTGTTGGCTAGGACTGCCACTTGCCCTAGCCAAACAAGAGGGTCCAAGAAATATAATTCTATCTGGTGGTTGGAAGGTGACAAGGTAGAAATGGTTAATGAGCAGCATTAATAACTGCATGAGGCTTTATAACTTCAAGAGGGAAAGAAGGATAAAGAGGTGAGAAGACCTCCAAAGGGGATCCTCAAATAAAATAAGGCTTAGCAGTATGAAGCTTATCTCAGTCAGCCTTATTGTCAGGCTCTTATAATTACAGACCTCTTTGTTTTTGTTCATTTTCCTTTTTTATTATCAACATTCCCAGTGATATTCTATTGCATTTCATCCTAGAATGTGTCGTAGGTTCCACTGGTGATAGGGTATAGCTGATTGTTTGTCCTTCCCCTTACGTGCTATGTAGGATATAAAATATTCCTTTGATGATTATCTTCTCTGTTGTCTCTGAAATTTGAGGTGGGGGGACACCTTTAACTCAGAGCAAAACATCTGGTACCTACAAATGAAGAGAACTCCGATTTAAAAGGTTATCTTATTACTGAATGACCATTTTATATCAAAGCTCCATATAAACATTGGATGATTTCCTTGATAAAATACTATGGGAATGGCAAGATAGATTTGTCCATCTCTTCAGATAACATGAATCTTTAGGGGAGAGAAATTGCTGTTATTAGAAAAGAAATCCGCCATTATAAATGGGAAAAAGTATGTCTTTGAACTCCATTTGAAAGGCCATATTCCCTCCCCCTATAATGTTGCCTGAAAGCACAAGATAGAAGCATTTTCTAAGATTCTACAAGGAAGAGGAAGACTGATCTTTGTTCTGCATAAAATACTGGGTCACCATAAAGAGTTCAAGGTTACCAAGGAGATGTGGCATCAACAAACAGGAAACAGAGAAGAGGAGGGGGCAATAAAAATAGGGATATAATAGAAGGGAAAAGAAAACGCACAGAAGGAAATACAACAGGTTAAATGCATTCCTTTCTCCCCATATCAATATTGGCACGGAGGACCAATATTGTCATTGGTGTCAGAAGTGAAGGTGGTCTTGGGAACCACTAAATTTCCAGCTGGTGTCAGAAGTTAAGGTGATTTTGGGGACGTCTACTAAACTTTCACACAGACCTTTTCCACAATCATAGGTCATTGTACTGAAGGCCCTCCATCATATAGTTCTAGGCTATTTAGGCTCTTTCAGGACAGAAGGACAGGTAATAAGGGCCATTTAATCATTGAGGCTTGATAGTGTGTATATATTGGAAATGAAATGTAATAAACTATAGTGTTGACTTCATGTAAAGCAGACCTTCATAGAGAACCAGAATATGCTTCAGGAAACAATGCATTTGATTGTTTTAACAAGACATTATCTTTTCTCTTACTTGACAACAAAACATTTTTCGTTGCTCCATTGCAATACCGTATCATCAGTATAGAACTAAATATATATATATATATCAGGTCCTCATCTCCATATGTGTTTCTACTAATCCTACTCTAACTACTAAGTTGTCTGTACTCTTTCTACTACATGGATTATGCTTGTTCATGCATCTGATAAATACAACTGCTGTTCTCACACCTGCTTAGTGTCTATTCTCTGTGTGCTTTCTGGCTTTCACCTATGCTACTTAATTCTGCTATGCTTTATATGTCATGCACAAAAAACTTTCTGAGATAGAATCTAGTTGAGTAAATTTCTCCCTGTTTGGATTATCTACACTAGAGAGCACTCCCCATACCAACTCACCTCAGAGGCCAATAGACAGCCTAGTCAATGCTTCCAATGGAAATATAATAGAAGACACATATGTAAGTTTTAAAAATTTAATAGGTACATTTTTAAAAAGAGAGAAGAAACATATATAATATTATATCTAATTTATATCTAAAACATCATTTCAACATATAGCACTAGCTACTTATAAAGAGCTTAGTAGCGACACGTGGCTGGTGACTACCTCATTGGATAATAGAAATTCTGATGATAGTTGAGATCCAGGTAGAATAATGGTGAACCCCATACTTCAAAACCTGGTTGTTGAGAAGAAATATAGTATGATAATTATTATAGAAGATTCTGGAGGCCAATATACTTACTTATTATATTTTAGCCATATCACTTACATGCAGTGTAGCCTTGGGAAAAAATACTTTATACACTTTTAACTATAATTTTCTCATATATAAAATAAGTTTATGTAATATCTTCCTTATTGGGTTATGTATGTATCACAGCCTTGGTAGGAAGCAAATTGTACACTCAAAGGAAAAGTTAATAAAGTGACTATTTACAGAAAATGTATGCAAGGTTAAGGGTATCAGTAAATAGGCCTCCAGGGACTAAAGACAGTGACAAGCCACTCCATTTTACCACTCCATTTCCTCTTCCAGCCTTAAGGGATGTTGTTACCACAGTTGGATTGAAAGTTTGGAGGTTTAGAAAAGTGGCCACCTCACAGGAATGGACAGAGCCCAGGCACTGGCAGAAAGGGAGCGAAGGCAGGAGGGAGCAGGTTCTACGCAGGTCAGGCTACGTCTCTGAACTCTTCTTCTTTCATTCTCCCATCTCCTACTAATGATTCTCATTGCTCAAACCCAACAAGCAGTCAGGGCAAGGGATGAAAGTTGTAGAAGTCAATCCTCTGGGGACCAGAGCAGGCTAGAGGCTGAATGTAGATAATGGAGGCCCACTGACAATATGCAACACAGGTTATTATGAGGGTTAAATGAAAAGGAAATCTATGTTCAGAACTTAGCATAGTCCCTGGCACATAGTATATTCAATACATATTAGCTATTATTATTAATAAAATTGTTTGAAGTCTATACTTATCTTTGGTCCCAGCAGTTGTGATTAAGGTAGTGAGGCTATGGGTAGGTTAAGTACTTAAAGGCCAATAGTCTCTTGAATAACATGGGCCCCAATCTCTATAACACACCAACATTTCCTACCAGATACTAAACATTCAGCCGAGCCAAACCTACTGTTCTCCTAACTTCTCTATTTGCACAACTTTGCTTGGAAGCAGTCCAACTTGAGGATAATCAATTCGCTGACAGCCCCCTATTCCATTAGCCAAAAGATCAATTTGTCAATGACAATTTGCCAAATTCACCAAAGATACTGATTTCTCTAAACACTTATTTCTTCATTGCTTTTCTTTATAATGTTTACAGGAATTTTTATTTAATGACTTGACAGATTCTAGGAGGATTACAAAGAGTTAGAACATCATGCTCAGAAACCCCTGCCCCTCTGTTTCTCTCAGCTGCATGCTTCATTTTTCTTTCTCTCTGTCCTTTATCTTCTTTCCTTGCTCCTTGTGTTCCCTGCCCTCCTCTCTGAGTTGTCTACTACTTGATCTTCCCTCTCTGTGCTCCTCCCCTGTTTTCCCATGTTTTCTTTGTGTCAAACATCTTCCATTTGCTTCTCTAGACCAGGATTCTCCTTCTCCATTCTCCTCTCTGCCCTGTCCACAGACCTGACCTCTGTCAGGTAACTCTCTCTACACAGCTCCCCACCTCCAGCTTCCAGAAACTTCTTCCTTCCCTTACACTTTCAAAACTTGGGGTGATCTACCCTTAGAATACCAGTTCTGAAGTATTCTTGTCAATGAATACCATTGGTACTAGTCTGTGTGATTTCCTTACACTCTATTGACACCTTTGCAACCCTTTTTGGATTACCCTAATTTGAAAGTGCCACCGTTTTTCTCTTTACTGCACACTGCCCCTTAGTGTCCCTTACTCAGTGTTCCTCAGTCTCTAGTTTCTTCTTTGCTCTGTATTTTCCATACTCTTCAAAGAGTGGTGGCTAAGACTTGCCTATGAGTGCATCTTCCACTGTACCAGCTTCTGTACTTGCAAGAGGAGACATTAGGGTGAGAGAGGAGTTGAGGGGTGCACAGGAAGAGAATAGATGTGAGAGATGAGATAGGGGAGGGCAGAAGAAGGACCGAGGGACAAAGGGATAAAGAGATGGTCAGTCTGAGAAGGAAAGAGAAGTCATGAGAAGAGCAGGAAGTCCTGGAAGCCTTGTACTAGTGGAGTTCTGGCTGTGACAGCCTCCATCATGCATCCATCCATTGCAAATGGATAGAAGCTCAAAATTTAGTTTTGCACATTTTTTTTTCCTTTGGTGAAAATCCTTTGTCAAATTGGTTTTTGGCCAATTGATGAGTTATATATTTTTTTATCTTTGTTTACTTTTCCATTTGAAAAGATCACGCATTAAAATCCAAACATTTGGCTTAAGTTCCCCTAGAGTTTTGAAACCTTCCATAATTTCCCCAACAAGATGTATATTCTTCTGACATTGAGCTTTCCAGGTTATGTATCTTAGTGCTGTGAAAGCAAAAATTGCATTGGATAAGATTAAACAGGTAGGAAGATGTAACTGAAGGCTAGTGCAATAGGAAAGAGAAACCAGAATGTAGTCTGAATTTAACTCTGCTCAAAAAAAGGCCAGGTAAGCTTTTAAGATCTGGGATAGGGGTGGGAGTCCCAGGCTTAAATTCCAGGCTGCCTGTGCTTGCTAATTGACCTTAGTCAAAGAAAAAGTAAACTGTCTTACATCTTCATGACAGGAGGTAATTTTACAACTTGGAGCAAGGTACCCACCTATGGTAGGCTTCTACCCTCCCACAGAGACTGGGAGATAGGAGCTGCATCTTCCTTGGTAATTACATTTCAAGAAGATGGGTCCCAAGTTCTTGAGAAAGACAATCCTGGGTTGTAAAACTGGCAAAAAGACTTTTAAAAAGATTTGCATCTCAGAGGGGCAGAGAAATAATTTACAATTACAATGATAAGTTTTCTAAAGGAAATGCTCTATGTAAAGGGAGGGGAGAGGCCTCAGTGTTTAGGCCATCTGGATTTTGTATAGGCCAGTGTAGAAGGGAGGTCAGGGACCTAGAAGCAAAAAGAAGCCTGTCTAATGTTTGGTCAAGTGAGGGAAATGCTAGGGCCTTCTTGGTCAGTGTCCTATCTCCTTTAAAGACACTTACGTGTCTGCCATATTTCTTGTATTGCACTGTGAGCCTAATGAATGCCTGAAATGTGCCTTGTCTCTGTTTATACCTCTTGAATGAGGTATTGTAATTAAAAGTGAATAATAGAGTATGAATTAAATCAAAGTAAATACTAGGCAATATTAATTGTGTGTGAATGTGTGTGTGTATGTATGTGTTGGTGTATAGGTTTATATCTGAATTCATCCAATCACTATCCCTTTTGAGGAGCTTAATTTGCCCTCCATAGCATGGAATTCTAATAATTTTGAAGAACTCACTCTCATCTTCTGACCCTAAGATATGCCAACAACCCACATTAATTACCCATTTTGCTGACATTTCTCTGGAAGTAGATGCCATTTTCTCACAGAAAGACTCTGTCAAAAGAGGCAGTAAAGGCTGGGCAAGGTGGCTTATGCCTGTAATCCCAGCACTTTGAGAAGCCGAGGCAGGAAGATCGCTTGAGGTCAGGAGTTTGAGACCATCCTGAACAACATAGCAAGACCCTGTCTCTACAAAAAAATTGTTTTTAAAAATTAGCCAGTGTGCTGGTGCACATCTGTAGTTCCAGCTACTGGGGTGGCTGAGGCAGGAGGAGTGCTTGAGTCCAGGAATTCACCGCTACAGTGAGTTATGATTGTGCCACTGCATTCCAACCTGGGTGACAGAGCAAGGCCCTATCTATATTAAAAAAGAAAAAAAAAGAAACAGTAAGGAGAGGCACTCTGCATGAAGCACTAAGAGCAAGCACATTTCTTTTCTATTAGGAGATAAACTCTCCACATTCTAAAATGTCAGTCTTAGAAATCAGACCTGTGCAGAAAACAGTGTAGTAGGACTGGGGACAGTGTGCCGAGCCTACTGGGGGCCCTGAGAAACTGCTCCATTGTTTGCTGTGACTAATCTCTTATCTAAAGGAACAATCAGCAAATAGCACCTATATTGCTTATTCCCTCAAGCTTATACCTCAAAGATACTGAGCATAAATTATTTGCCCCTGAAATAATAAAGCCAGGATTGACAGAGCGGTTGAAATCCCTATACCACAAATGCAAGAGAAAGACAAATAAAAAAGGGAACTAAACAAAAATAAGTAAGTCAATAAATAAACAAATAAATTTCAAGGAGTCATATGCCTTCCTTAGGACTATCTTTTCAAGGCAGAACTGAAAGTGCTTTTGCTCCAGCTACGATCATTAAAGTCTTTGTTTACCATAAATAATTATAAAAAAAAAACCAGAAAGTGCAATAGAAAGTCAATCATTCTAGAGGGTCTTGCAAATATGTTGGTCATTTGAAAAGATAAATCACCTGCAATAGCAACCTGGATTCAAAGCAGAGGCAATCTCATTTGAAGCATTCTCATCTCCAAAATGGCAATATATTGAGTAGCTTTTCTCGGTAAGATGGCCAGGAAGGACTTACTCAACATTTTATTCATACAGTAAACACAGCCAAGCTTTTCTGAGGCAATAATCCCATTGTAGCTCTTTGTCTAGAGTGAATGCAAATGCAGGAGACCCTGGACTCCAGCAAGACAATAAAAATCGCCTTTTTTAAAGAAACAAACCGTGGCCCTTCTTTCTACTTTATTTCCTTTTCTCTTTTTCTTCCATTGAAACAGATCCACATGGTGAAAGTATGTTTATGTATATCCTATTTGCAGGGTAAATCAAGAAATATAAATGGTGTTATGGTTTGAATGGTGTTCCCTAAGAAGATACATTGAAATCCTCATCCTCATACCTGTGAATGTGACTTTATTTGGATAGGTTCTTTGTAAATGTAATCTGGTTAAAATGAGGTCATACTTGATTAGGGTACTTCATAATCTAATATGACTAGTGTCCGTATAAGAAGAGAAAACAGAGACACAGGAAAGAGAACACCGCGGGAAGACCCAGTGAGACACACACAGAAGATGGGGGCAGAGATTGGAGTTGTGCTTCTACAAAACAAAGAATCTCTGGGGCTATTAGAAGCTGGCAGAAGCAAGGAAGAGTCCTTCCCTAAAGGCTCCAGAGGGAGCATGACCCTGAGAACACCTTGATTTTGGATATCTAGCCTCCAGAATTGTCAGATGATAATTTATATACTTTTAAGCCAACATGTTAGTGGTACTTTGTTACGGCAAACAGAGTAAACTAATGCAAATTGTTAGTTGCCTTTCAGAAAAAGAAGCCAGAAAATGCCACAGTATTTCTAGCACTAAATATAAAATATTGCTTTTCAGGACCTGAAATTTCCCCTTGGCCTTTGGCAGTGGACACTACCCAGTGAAAGGAAGAAGGCTGACAAATCTCTGTTCAAGTTCCAGCTCTGATCCTTACTGGCTGAATTATCTTAGATTCATGATTTAACCTCCATAAACTTTATTCCTCTCTGTAAAAATGGATGTAATAATAGCTACCATGCAGTATGTTTTTTGTTTGTTTGTTTTAGGATTAGAGGGGATAGCATATGTAAAGCACTTGACGTATTATACTTTTAGTTAATCTAGGTCTCTTCCTTTTCTCTCTTCTTTTTCTTCCTGAGCACATACCTTCCCAACAACCAGCCATCTACTAATCCCCCCTGAGGTTCAAGCTGATAATAGCTTCACATTTTATATATCCCAGAGATATCTGTAATTTAACAGACAACCCTTAAAGGCTGTAAAGCCCTGGAGGCCAAAGCAATGAATTCTAATAGAAAACTTTAGGCTTTTTGATAGGCATTGGAGTAGTTATTTTTTGAGCTGGAGAACTCTGCAGAAGGCATCCAGAAAAGGCACCTGGCCTTACCCCCCATGTGACTATGCCTGCTTGGTAACAATTTCTTTTCAGAAATTTTGATTCTTTTTTGTGTCCAATCTGTTGTTTCTTTTTATTCATTCATTTGTTAATCAATTATTTCCTCATTTATTTATTCAAGCTCTCATTCAATTTATCAAGTACATATTTTATGCAACACATTAAGGAAGTTACAAAGTTCAACCTAGGAAAGTTACTTCTTGCTTCCAAAGAGCTTGTATTCTAGTACAGTAGAGGAAACATTCAAATAAATAGATAGTTCATGCAATTTAGAAAGTTCTGATATTCAGAGTTGAGATTTTGTTTTTAGGGAGGACTTTCTTAAGCAATCGTTTAATCTCTTTTCTGTATCTTTAATTTTTTCTTTTTTCCTTTTTCTCTCCCCCACCCCATGTTTTCCCCCTTGCTTCTGTGTTTTCTTAGTTCTTCTCTCCCTTTCTTCATTTTTTGCATGCTGATGAGAGTAAGAGCTGATATGCCTGTAATAGAGCCATTTCTCTTGTGAATAAATATATGTATGTGTGTGTATCTGTGATAATCTATAACTGAGACTTGCTCTTTCTCTCAGACTAGTCTAAAATATTTCTACTATTCCCATGTCTTTATCTATCCATTGCACATTAATCATAGTATTTCCCCTCTATTAGTACACATTTATTTATTCATTTTACATTTACAGAGCTTCTCTTGTAGGCCAGGTACCATGTGAAGAAGTTACTTCCATTTTATATTTCCTTTAGCCCATGTAGCATATATCTGAAAAATTAATACTTTTCAAACAATATTTTTCTGTTTAAATTATTGCTGGATTTAGGACTTCTATTCTTAAATACTTCTTTGATTCTTCATCAGTAAAAATAATAATTTGTAATAATTAATACTTAATGAACATTTATATACTAGATATTATGATAAAACTCAAGAAGAATTAGATTACTGAGTAATGCAATGGGAAATATATTCAGTTTTTGATTCTAATATAGGCTCTCAAAGACTCTGTCAGAAACATAGCTTCGAAAATCACAGGATTTGCTTTTCATGAGGCAAGTAGTTCTGAGAAAAGAAAAATTTGTTGAAAAAAAAAGAGGAAAGTTTATAAGGAACAAGACATGTAGTATATGCTTTCACAACATGTTGAAAAAGAAAACAAAGAAAGAATTATATCCAAGAGAAACTAAATGTGGATCAATCAGTCTGGGAAGGAGTAGGAGACTGACATATGAAGGGCTATGATCTTGGATACCTAGGAAGTGGGAGCAGATCTGGGGGTCAGGAGGGACCACATAAGGAGGAAGTTGAGAGACAGCCAGATGTTGTCACCATGATCAGAAAGTTGCATGGTTGTTAATCAATGGTTATAATTTGAGTGAACACATGTTGCCATGTTAGCTCTTCAGCATGCAACTGTCTTCATCCTACACCTTCCTGCAAGACATCATGCATTTTTCAGCATAACCTATGTGTGCCCAAAGTCTTTGATGATTCCCTTCTGAACTGGTCTGTGGAAACATGCCCTATATCATAGCACCAGACATGTATTAACATGGCCAAATACACCAAAACAGTCAAAATGTTGTAGAAGAGAAAACTCTAAAACCTATAATTAAAACAGACTGTATATAGGTGAAACCTTAATGCTAAAAAATCAATCTTAGGTTTATGTGGGGACATAACCTGGAATATGTTAACTTCTGAATTATTTATGCATAGTTTCAGGTGTCTCATGCATAAAGTAGCACACCTATAATAAAGATAAATCTCCCACACACTTCAACATCTTTCAAAATGAGTACTATATTGACAAAAATGGTACTTTGGAATAGATATTATCCATTCAAAGTAGTTTAGTGATAAAAGTAGTTATAGGAATAAATCCTGAACCACACAATTTTCTTGGTGATCTCCAAATTCATTAAGGGTATATTTGAGAGCTCTCCTATCCTATAGAGAAAGGTAGAAAGGCAAGATGCTAATGGGGATTATATTTTCCAAAGATGGCTATAACAATATATCCTACCCTATGTCTAACATGCTCTGCTACAGTGTGATTTTGCCAAGCTGTTTTAATCACCTCCTATCGTTTAGAGAGGGATTCCAACCTAAGGGTTATGGGGATGTCTGAATGCAAAATACATAACACTGGGCAAATGAAATTAATAGAAATTTATTAATGATGTGAACCCACAGCCTGGGGGAGAAGGGTACCACATGATATGCACTGCCATGTAGGGGTTTCACTTGGGAACAGAGTGTAAAACCAGGCGCTTCGAGAGGCAGGCTTTGTAGTACCAGGAAGGTGAGCTGACCCCTAGTTCATTTTGGAGGCTTGTTTGAATAATTCTGCAGGCTGGCAGGGAACTGAAACTGAGAGAAGTGCTTGGTCTCCTTGATAAAGGGGGTTGTTTGGTTCAAGGACCTTATCTGTGGGAGAGTAGGGAGGGAAAGTTGCAATTAGGCTATTCAAGGCCCTTCTGGTTTTACCAGATGTCAAGGGCAGCTTAGGAAATATAGGTTATTTTTTTCCTACACTCTCTACTTCTGACATCAGATGTACATTTTGCTCCCCCTACACTGACCAATTCTCTGACATCAGCTGGGTGTCCTACAATGCAATTAAACTTTGACACTACCTACCTAAAGTTATCATCAGATCCCAAAATATGGGCTCAATCCCACAAGACTGCCCCCAGTTGACATTCCAACTGCAACTACAGGCCAGCAATAAATCTGGGGTTCCCACAATACCCCCTCAGGTTCAATAATTTGCTAGAATGGCTCATAAAATTTAGGGGAATGCTTTACTCATATTTACCAGTTAATTATAAAGGGTACTATAAAGAATACACAAAATTAGCCAGATGAAGAGGTACATAGGCTAAGGCTGCAAGGGTCCTGAGCACAGGAGCATCTGTCCCTGTGGAGTTAGGGTCTGAGTGACTCTCCCCTCACCTGCACTTGGATATGTTCACCAACCTCAAGACTCTTCAAATCTCATCGTTTAAGAGTATTTATGGAGCTTAATCTCCAACCTCTCCCTCAACATTCTTCCCTAAAGTCTGTATGTGGAATTGAATGTTCCAACCCTCTAATCTCTTGGTCTTTCTGGGGACTGGCCCCATCCTCAGGCTATCCAGGGACCCCAGTTTAAGTCACCTTATTGGCATAAACTCAGGTGTCATCAAATGGGTCACTGTATGAATAACAAAAGACATTCCCTTCATGCAGAATATTCCAAGGGTTTTAGGAGCTCTATGCCAGGAACCAGGCACAAAAACTAAATGTATTTCTTATTATATCACAGTACCAACATAAAATCAGGCCTTAATTTTAAACCTTACACGGCACATACCTCCATAAAGATGTATTGTCCAATTCTCTTTCCTTGTAATCAAAAGAATGTGATAAAGGTGATGCTGTGTGATTTCCAAGAAGCTAGATCAGAAGAAATTTGCAACTTCATGGTATCCAGCTTCTCTGGACTGTCTCAGAATCCACCTGTGATGCAGGGAGAAGCCCAAGCTTCTCCATGGCAAAGACCAGATGAACGTGGCTAGTTGATAGTCCCTGGGTTTTCTGCTTGTGCAAATAAACCATCTACTCAAATAAAAGAAAAGGAAGAGGGAGAGGGAGCAAAAAACTAAAAAAACCTGAGCCTATAAACAAAGAAGACTCTTTTAAACCAGAAGAGATGGAATTATCTTTAAATTGACAATTTTAAGTGCTTGACATTATCAGAGGAGAACTCTAATTAGAAGAGATCAGCAAGAGAACATAAGGAGATTTACTTTTATTGCACATCTGATTTATGCTGAGTGAAAATATACTTGCTGCACGTGTTCCCTCAGTCTCATCTACCCCCTAACATTCACTTCATCCTTTCATTTAACAAAGCATTAACACATGTCTATCTTGTGCCTGTAACATACTAGTTTGGAGATTGTCAGTGGGGTCTAGAATGAAGGGAACAGAGGTAGGCAGACCCTTAAGGAGTTCATAGTTGATCCTGCTGAAAAGGAATTGGAAGAGTACAATGTTTTGTAATAGATTTTCTTAGGCGTATGGCATTGTGGTAGAACAGAGAGGGGCTTTCAAGCCAGTACTGAAGAATCAGAAAAGAGAAACAGAGACATTTAAGCACATTATTTTTTTCCTCTAATACTACCATTAATAATCTGTAAAGTACTACATGAATATAAAGTGGAATAGCATTATTAAGAGATCATTTTCCTATTCCTTCATGATTCACCATGACCCACATGCTAAAGTCCAAACTTTCCAGATTAACTCTCTTTTACCTCTTTTCTTGTTCATCTCCCACTACGCCTGGAGCAGAACTGAGATTTTTACAGTCAGAAAAACATGTACCATGCCGACCTTCCACTCTATCAAGATCTTTTTGCTCACTCTCAGATTCAAGAAACCAGTTTTGCATTTGAAAGAGCACATAGTTGGGGAAAAGGATGTTGGTATTTTTTAGACTTGGCTTTGCCATAGATTTGCTATACTCACTCTCTCTAGTTCAGAACATGTTTATCTTGAAATGGGCAATTTAGACAAGATGACACTTCAGGTTCTTTCTGCTCTATAATTCTACGAACCTATGAGATATTTTTGATGAAAATCTGTAATATAATTAGAAGAAAGAAAAGAAAACACTCACATATTTCATTTGTCAGGCGTATGTTCATGGGAACATTTCTTACTTTCTCTGAACATAATTATTTTTTTCTTTTTCATTTGTAAAGTGAAATTACTAATATCAGTCTTACAATATTTATATCAATATTGGTTGCCAATAACAGAACAAATCTGCTTTACATAGGCAGACAAGTAATCTATTGAAAGTGTAATAGGTAGTTCATAAAATGAAGAATGGTAAGGCATTAAAAAAAGCTCCCCAATTATCAGGGAGTAGTACTTCAACTGTGGTCACATCACCATGGGAACAGCATGGCTAATACTGAGAGCCACCATACTGGCCTAGAGGCCACAGCCACCATGGGTGCCTCTGCATGCTTGCTGCTATTACTGCCCATGTTTCATTATATTACTGGCTCCACTTCAAAGTGACAATAAGAAATATCCAATTGGCCAAGCCTAGTTCATGTGCCTGCACTGTAGCAATAGGTAATGGGGAAGTGATTATTTGAACTTCTTTATTTTTTAGCAGTAGGCTATGTTTTCACAGTGTTTCTCATATCGGGAACCACAAAAAATAAGTCAACTTTGCACTATAACCCTAAAAGAATAGGCAATGTCAGAGGTCAGTTTTAGTGTGTTATGCCTGGAACATAGTAGGTGCTCAGCTTCTGGCAGCTATATTTAGGAACTGGGCTCCACTGGCCAGCTACCTCATCACTGGGGTGTTTAAGTATCCACGTTCACCAAGGATGCTAATGAGATCCGAAATATGCAGAGTCTTATGATTCATGAGAAGCAAACAAGACCAACTGCTCGCACTCAGCGCAGGCCAGAGAGAGTTGTGGCTCAAGGTTTTAATAGCGCTATCTGCAAAAGCTGCAGCTTTTGATATCCCAGTCCCTAGCGGGGAATCTGCCAGGTAATCCTCCTCTCTCCAAAGCCTGTCAGCGGAATCCATGTTAGAGATAGTGAGCAGCTGTGAGTCTGAGCTCTCTGGCCAGTGAAGTGAAAGCTTTGCTTAATTGTTCTTGGTAATTACCGCCTCTAGGGAGCTAGCCTAAAGAAATTGTTCATTTCATCTCCTCCTCTGTTAATACTCTATTTACATCCTTATACAATACTTAGTGTGAGAGAGATTTCTCTCTTCCCATTAATGATAGTGATAGCTGTTGTTGCCCCTCTAAAGTGGAATCCACATTTTCTTTTTAATTTATGAAACACTTTTATACACATCATCACCTTTCAACCTCACGGCATCAGTTGAGGAAAAGGATGCTCAGAGCGAGGAAGTCATATACACAAGGCTAATCAAAGTGGCAGATGGAGAATTGAAACACAAGAATGTGTGACCCCATGGTTACTATTATTTTCACTACTGCACCTCTTTCTGAACATGCAGCAGTGCAGGCATATGGAAGTCATGCAATAAATATCTGCAGGACAGAGTGAAAGAGAAGTTCAGAGATGGGGCATTTCTTGAAAGAATTAGTGAAAGTTTGAGAGAGAAGTCCCTGGAGACTACTGTATATAACTTTTCCATAACATCATCTAACCATGAGGGCCATCCTTCAAATCCTAATACTCTGAGAGTAATCAGTGCTCACAACCCAATTTGCACTGTTGGAGCTGTTAGTTTTGTTTTTGTTGTTTTTGCTTCTGTTGTTTTTAATTTTTTAGTATTTTTTATTTTATTTTTAGCTGACACATAATGATTATACATATTTATGGGCTACAGATTATTTCAATACAGGTATATAGTATATAATGATCAAATCAAGGTAATTAGCATATCCATCACCTTAGACATTTACCATTTTTTTGTGTGTTGTGAACATTCCCAATCCTCTCTTCTAGCTTTTTGAAAATATACACCAAATTATTATTTACTGTATTCACCGTGCAGTGCTACAAGATGCTAGAATGTATTCCTCTCATCTGTAACTTTCTATTTGTTATCCAACCTCTCTTTATCCTTCCCTCCCTGCTACACATCCCAGCTTCTGATAACCACAATTCTAATTTCTACTTCTATGAGCTCAATTTTTTTTTTTAGCTCCCACATATGAATGAGAACGTAAAACATTTCTCTTTCTGTGCCTGGCTTATTTCACTTAACATAATTGTCTTCCAGGTTCATCCTGTTGAAGCTTCAGGTGCCATCTGTAAAATTCATATTTTAGCTTTGCCATGGTAAGTATTTATCATGACAAGTCCTCATTTTATGGGTCCTTCTGTCCTCTGAGTTCCAAGTATTTCATTATTAATTCCTTATTTACCTACAGAACTTAAGGAAGCCTGGCTTCCACCCAGAGGTTATAGAGGTGGCTGATTTCTTTCTGATTTTGAACCTAAGTACTATCAAGTCCAAAGCAGCATAAGTGCCTTAAAAAAAAAAGGAGGGTATTGGATCTTAAGCTATTTACTTCTCTTCAACCATTGTCTGACTCAAACAGAAACACCTTCAGACTTCATTGTATTTGCATAAGATTTAGAAGTTTCCTTCATGTTTATTTGATATTAACTTCTAGAGTTAGGTGGTATTTCTCTAAGGCTATAAGAATGGGGCCATGAAAGATTCAAGAATAAAGCAAGCTCTATTGAGGAGGGGTTGGGTTCTATGCATTTCAATGGCTTTGATTTGCTAAACTAAGTATCATTTGAAGGTTTTTGAACTTCAAAGGTAGTGAGACCTTCCTATTAGTTAAAATTTCTGGCAAGTGTCAAGGGAATTTAGAGTTGCTTGATGAGCTAATGTAGCCTGTTTCTAGAATCTCACATTGGACAAGGTAATGAAAAAGTCAAGACCTCAGTCATACATTCATTCCATTTTTATGATGCCTGAACTCGAGGCATTCATTGCCTAAGGTCAAAAAGAAGTGAGTAAATGTAGAAGTAGGACAATGATATAGAGGAGGACATCTTGATATGGCAAGAGGCATGAACAAAGCTCATATTTTGATTATCTCAAGCTACTGACTTGGAGTTCAGTCTGTCTTTGCCACAGACTAGTCTAGGGAATAGTTACCATTTTTTAAAATCATAGAAAGTTTTACAATGAAGATTTACAATGGAGATTGAGTGGCGTTTTGAAGAGTAGGTAGGGTATCTACTTGTTAGTAAGAAATGAGGGAGCTATCTAGTATTAAAATCCAATAGCTTAGGAGTATGAAAATATACATTATGGACCATCAGCAAATAATTGGGTATACAGCCACTAACGTCAAATGATAGAAAATGGCACACAGCTACTAATATATTCATAACTTGATTCAAAATGATATGCCTTAATTATAAGGCATAGCATTTTTAGACCTAAAATGGAATAAGATACATGGTATACCTAACCTTTGATTAGTGCCATTGTATTTCTTTACTAGATTTCAAATTCTTAAATCTTACCATGCAAGACCTACTAAATCTGAAACCCAAGGGTGGGCTAAGGCAGTCTGTTGTATAGCAAACCCTCCAGGTGATTTTGATGTATGTTGAAGTTTGAAAAATTTTAGCCTATCAGTTGAAAATGCAGACTTCCTCAATCCAAATAGTGATTCTGCTATTAACAGTTGAGTGACATTAGGCAAAATAATCTCTCTATGATTGTGTTCTTATCTATAAATGAGAATAAGATTAATACCTGCCTCAGAGGCTTATTGTGAGATTTAAATGAGTCAACATTGCCTGGCCCCAGGTAAGTGCCATATAAACACTAGCTCTTGCCTCTAGGGGTAGAAATGGCACCATCTTTTAGTTCTGCCACAGCCTTTCTTTTAGAACTCTTGGAAGCATTGCTTTTAGGACTGTTCGTCTATTTTCAGTTACAAAATGAGAACAACAAATTGTCACTACCTTACTTTAACGTTAGAAATAGATTCTCCAATAAGGAGCTGCTTTTTTGTCCTTAATTGAAAGAAAAATATCCCTTACATTTCGATGCTGAAAAAATACTCATTACATGTGATCTACTCCTACCACAAGCTTTGAGACACATGTTTCCGGAGTGAATTACAAGAGCCACAGGCAGCAACTATTGCTTTTCAAGCAGCTCAATAATCCATCATTCCGCCTTCGCTTATTCTCCTGCAATTCACCTGGATGCAAAGAGATTGCCTCCTAACTGTTATTGAAACTTTCAGATTCAGGCTCCAAGCTAAATTCCTTGTCTTCATTTTGTTTAATATTTTGAAGACTCTAACTTTTTAGTATTGATTGGCTATCCAAGCAGGCAATCAAAATGCTTGATCAATAACAGTCACTCATTTGCTGCCATGTTGTCCTTCCAGAGAAATAGGTGGTTAAACTCTCTTGACCTTCTCTTTTAATTAATTCTAGTCTTTATTAATAAGCCCCTTACAAGCTTACAAACTCTGCAAAATTGCATCTCTCAAGGAGGAACTTTGCCTTTTTTACGTTTTCCTGAAATCAATGAAAGTGAAGCCAAAGCCACAAGAAGCAAAGCTGGAATGGGAACATAGGAAAAAGGGGCTACCATGAACTGCCCTGACAGCTGATAGATGGCAACCCGGGTCTTGGGGTAAAAATCACTGCTGAATGTGCTTCACCCCTGTTGTTTGGCTCAGGGCAGATTACAGGAATGACTAATTGGTATTGCTTCTGACTTCATTGCTTTTGCCCAGAAGCAAAAGTTATTGGAACAGGAAAAAGTAATTAGGGTTCACAGAAGGAGCACCTGTAATTCTGTGTGGTGTGCACAGCTAGAAGTTAAGAGAACTGACTGCCAATGATGAGAATATGTAATTTTTGCCAAGGTGTTTCTTCTACATGGACCACCGTTTCTTCATCATTCAAATCATAAGCTCTTTTTGGATGGCCTGTTGGGTTCTTCTCTACCTCTGAATTTCTATAATTACTTCATCTCTCAGAGCCACTTCTTTGACCGCAGAAGTAATTAACAGGGTGCGATTTGTGTAGATCTGCATCCCCTGGAAAAATGCCAATTTCTTTCCCTTATGAATTATTCCCTAGCACATTACAGATGTTGCACACAGAAGACCATATTCGCTTACTCTAGTCAATAAAGATATATTCAGATTTCAAGGGCTGAAAATCCACTGCTACATATATTTAATTCTTTCATTTGGAGCATTTGTTTTTTGACAAATTAGAAGATAAAAATTAAAAAATAGAAAAGTATAACATGTAACTGTATGTACCACCTAAAATAGATAATAGTTAATATATTGTAAAATTTGCTTTGTCTATTTTTTAAGTCATAAAAACATACACATTATGAATGAAGTAAAATTTACTTTGCTTTGTCTCCAGCCATTCCAAAAAACTCTCCTTCCATTCTTAGGCAACTGTGTTCATAAATTCAATGTGTATTATTCTAGTCTACTTAACAATATTCCAGATAGGTAGATATATCAATGGTTTGATTGAAAGACAAATAGATTCATGAATACACAAAGATTCTGACAGCTATACATAGGTAAATAGACAAACCCATTTATATAGATCCATTTATAGTATCATCTTTAAATTTACATATATATTTATTCTATGTCTCATTCTTCAAATTGCTTATTTCTCTCAGTGCTTATGTTTTTGAGACTACCTATGTTATAAAAAAGTCTAGTTCATTCCTTTTAATCAATATCAAATATTGAATTGTGCAAATGTACTACATTTCATTTTTCCATTCTCCTAATATTTAGCATTTTGGTAAATTTAAATTTTTTGCTATTATATCAATGCTGCCCCAAATATCTTTGCACAAATCTCCTATTGTGTATGTAGAGAATTTCTATAGCATATAAACCCAGAAGTACAAATGCTCATATAGTTTGTATGTAGCCAGTTTCACTAAGTATCACCAAATTCCTCTCCAAAATGTTAACATCCTTTTGTGCTCTGTTTTCCCATATCCATGTCAACACTTGCTGCCATTAAACTTTATTTTTGCTTATCTAATGAAGATAAAATGGTGTATTGCTTTTGTGTATTTCATTTATGTTTGTCTTATATTTGCAATTCCCAGACCAGTGAAGTTGAACAATTTTTCATTTGTTTAGTGAATGCTATAGTTCGTTTGTGTCCATCCAAGATTGATGTTGAAATTAAATTTCCAATGCAATAGTATTAAGAGGTGGTATCTTTAAGAGATGATTAGGTTATGAGTGCTCCACCCTTATGAATGAATTGATGCCCTTATAAAAGGGCTCAAGGGAACTAGTTGGTCCATTTTTGCCCTTCTATCCCTTCCATCATGTGAAGACTCTACTAAAAAGATTGCCTTACCAGACACTGAATTTGCTGGTGCAGTAATCTCAGCCTTCCCAGACTCCAGAAATTGAAAGACCAAATATTTGAGGGTTTTTTTTGTTTTTTTGGCATTTTTTTAATTTCAAAACATTTATGGGGTAAAAGTGTTCTTTGTTTCATGAATGCACTATATCATGCTGAAGTCAGGACTTTCAATGTACCCATCACCAGAGTAGTGTACATTGCACCCAATAGGTGGATTTATATCCTTCACCCTTTCCCATCTTCCCTGTTTCTTAGTTTTCAATGTTCATTACACCACTTTATGACCATATATATCTCTCATTTAACTCCCACTTATAAGTGAGAACATGTGGTATTTGTTTTCCATTTCTAAGATACTTCACTTAGGATAATGGTCTCCAGTTTCATCCAAGTTGCTGCAAATGACATTATTTCATTCATTTTTATGGCTTAGTAGTACTTCATAGTGTATATATACCACATTTTCTTTATCTACTCATCAGTTGATGGACATTTATGTTGGTTACATATCTTTGCAATTGTGAATTGTGCTGCAATAAACATTTGAGAGCAGGAGTCTTTTAGATATAATGACTTTTTTTCCTTCGGGCAGATACTCAGTAGTGGGATTGCTGGATCAAATGGTACACCCATATTTCATTCTCTGAGAACTCTCTGTACTGTTTTCCATAGAGGTTGTACTAGTTTACATTCCCACCAAGAGCATATAAGTGCTCTTTTTCACTGCATCTCTTCCAACATCTATTATTTTTTACTTTTTCATAATGGCAATTCTGATAGGGGTAAGGTAGTATCTCATTATAGTTTTAATTTGCTCAAAATTAAAACCACATTTGAGCATTTTTTCTTATGTATATGGGCCATTTATCTATCTTCTTTTGAGAAAAATCTGTTCATGACTTCTGCTCACTTTTGATGGGGTTTTTGTTTTTTTCTGGCTGATTTGTTTGAGTTCTTTGTAGATTCTGGATATCAGTCCTTTGCCAGATATACAGTGATATGGTTTGGATGTCTGACCCTCCAAATCTCATGTTGAAATTTGATCCCCAATGTTGAATGTGAGGCCTGGTGGGAGGCATTTGGGTCATGGAGTATCCCTCATGAATGGCTTTGTGCCCTCCCTGTAATAATGAATGAGTTCTTGATTGCTGTAGTCTTGTGGTATAATTTGAAGTGGGGAAATGTGTTACCTCCAGATTTCTTCTTTTTGCTTAGGATTGCTTTGTCCATTTGGGCTCTTTTTTGGTTCCAAGTGGGTTGTGTTTTTTCATGCATTCAGCCAATCTATGTCTTTTAGGTGGAGCATTAAGACTGTTTACGTTCAATGTTAGTATTGATATGTTTGGTACTGTTCTGTCCATCATGCTGAATGATGCCTAGTTGTTTTGATTTCTCCCTTGTGATACTGTTCTATGAGAGTTATGAGCTTTAACTTTCAGTTGTTTTTACCCTGGTGGGTGTCAATCATTCTATTCTATGTATAGAGCACTTTTAACCACTCCTATAGGGTAGGTCTACTGGGGAAAAATTCCCTTAGTGTTTATTTGTCTGGGAAGGAGTTTATTTCTACTTCATTTATGAAGCCTAGTTTTGCAGGATACAAAATTCTAGTCCAGCAGTTATTCTGTTTAAGAAGACTCAAAATGGGACCCCAATCACTTCTGACTCTAAGGTCTCTGCTGAGAAGTCTGCTGTTAGTCAGATGGGTTTTCCTTTGTAAATAACTTATTTATTTCATCTCATAGCTAGTAGGATTTTCTCCTTCACTTTAGCTTTGGTCAGACTGATGATGATATGCCTTGATAATGTCTTATTTCCTATGAATCTTCCAAGTATTTGATGACCATCTTGAATCTGGATATCAGAATCTTTAGCAATATCAGGGAAATTTTCCTCCATTATTGCCTCAAATGGGTTTTCCATGCTTTTAGCTTTTTCTTCTTCACCCTCAGGGATGCCTATGAATGTTATATTAGCTAATTTTGCATAGTCTCATATTTCTCACAGTGATTGCTCATCCTTCTTTATTCTTTTTCCTACTTTTTTTTACTGACTTTGTTAATTGGAAAGCCTTGTCTTCAAGTTCTGAAAAATCTTTCTTCTACTTGTTCTAGTCTGTTGTTTAACACTTTCTGATGTATTTTGAAAGTCCCTCAATGAGTCTTTCATTTCTTTCAGTTCTGTTATATCTTATGTTATCTATTTCTATAGTGAATTTTTTATTCTTGTTCTGAATTATTTTTTGATATCTTTGTGTTATTTTTCAACTTTCTCATCAATCCCTCAATCTCATTTGTCTTATTTGTCATCCATATTCTGAATTCCATCTCTGACATTTTTTCAGCTTCCTTTTGGTTAGAGTCCATTTCTGGCGTACTATTGTGATCATTGGAAGTTATCAAACCAGCTTGTTTTCCATGTTGCCAAAGTTCTTGTGGTGGTTCCATCTCATCTGAAACCTCTTCTGTCAACTGAAGACAGGTATGTTTGTGGTGTAACTATTTTTCTCTGATGGAGCTCTCCTACTGAATAAAGAGAGGGTGATAGCTTTGGATAGAGCACTTGAATCCTACTCCAGAAGATTGACCCAGCAGGAGAGGGGCAGACACATTGTGAGCATTTAACACTGCTGTTCTCTTGTGTCACACATCTCACTGTTCCCCTATGGTTATCACAGGCAGCCTGCATGCTGCAGTGTAAATGATTGCCCCTACCTAGTTCCATAAACTACTGCAGTGGTTTCCTATGGGGGCTTGAATACTGCCATACCCATGTCTATGGATAGAGGAGATCATCTGCCTGTGACAGGTGGAACGCTGTCTTGGCCACCATCTTTCGTGCCTGTGTATGTCTGGATTCAGCGGCTTAAGTGCCACCCCACTCGTGTCCATGGGCGACTACATTTGTTGGCCCATGGGGGTCCAAGCATTCACCCTGGCCAGGTCTCCTGGCTGTGGTGAGGGCACGTGGCTCCTGCCTATGAGATACATGAATGTGCCCAATCTCTTTGCTCCCTCCCCATTCCTGCAGGGCAATGGGGAGGCAGTAGCAATGAATCTAGCTCCTGGGTAGATACAGTGTTCTGGGTCTGAGGTCTTAAAATGGTGCCAGCCACAGCGCCTAAGTTTGGCAAGCCATTGGGTCCCTACTGTACCCTCTCTCCAGAGAAATACCACTGTACAGTCTCATCTGGTAGCTTGCTACAATGGATAGATCCTTCCCTGTGTCCACAGGGGAAGTGTGGAGCCCCCAGATTCTCTCCTTTGTCCATTCTTCATGTGGGGGTCCCTTCTCTGTGTACTTTTGAGCCTGCAGAGCTCTCCTTCACTTTGGGGGCTTCTTATAGCCTGTTTGTTGATTCCCAATGTTCTCTCTTAGATGATTGATCTGGAGATGAATATCCTCTTGCCTCTTTTGATCCTCTCCATGAAAGTGACATGTGTGGGCTGCTTCTAGTTTGCCATCTTGCTCCAATTTTTGTCCTTTATAAATTACCTAGTCTCAGGTATTTTGTTATAGTGCAAAAATGGACAAAGACAAATGACATTTCAGGGATTTCTTTTCTATGAATGACCTATTCATAACCCTTGCTTTCTTCATTTAAATTATATAATTTAGTGATTTAAAAAATATATGTGGATATGTATTTCTTTATTTCTTACAAGTTTATTTAGACTAAACAAAAGTCAATTGCTGTTGAGTTGCTTGAGAGAGAGTTGTTACTTTCTTCTTTCTTGATTGCTCCTTCAGAGAATCGCTTTATGACATTCAAACAGAATATTTTCTTTCCTTAAACTGGTCCCCTAACTCTTCATGCCCACAATTGGAAAAAAAAATCCCAGACATTTCCAACACTCAAATTGAGAATCCCGGCATCCAAAAACTAAAATTGGACTTTAAAGAGTTTCATTTTTTCCACCAACTGTTATGTTTAGTACTAATTAACTGTAAATACTTTTGCTAGCACCCAAATGGGATCCTATTCTAGTAAAATTGACAAAAGGGAGATGTCTTAGCCCATTTCTGCTGCTATAACAAAATGCCTTAGAATAGGTAATCTATAAATAATAGAAAAGTATTTCTGAAAGTTCTGAAGGCTGGAAAGTCCAAGATTAAAGGCACTGGCAGATTTGGTGTTGGTAAAGGCTCACTCTCTGCTTCCAAGGTGGTACCTTTTTCCTGCATCCTTACATGGTGAAAGGGATGAACACTGTGTCCTCATATGATGGACAAGGTAAAAGAGGTAGGCAGCTCTATGAAGCATTTTTTATAAGGGCATTAAACCCATTCATAAGGGCTCCCCTTCCCCAAAGGTGCCACCTCTTAATACTATCACTTTGGGTTTTAAGTTCTAACATATGATTTTTAGAGGGGCATTGCATTAAAACCATAGGAGGATACTTTATAGATAGTGACTACCTTGATTATAGTCTTTCTAATATCTTTAAGTGGAAAATATCACAATCTTAACATAAAAGTGATATGAAGAAAGAGAAGCATACAGAAGGGAAATAAATTATTGAACTAATATAATGATATTTGCTATTATTCGCTCTTATGATCCTTACAAAACTCTTTAATGGAGTTAACATCACCCCATATTATAATATACTGCATTTCAGAGTAGTTTATTTGTCAATGGTCACAAAGCTAGAAGTTAGCAGAGTCAGATTTTGATTCCAGTTTCATAAGACTCCCTCAACATGCTCTTTCTAATTACCTACTTCATAATGATCTAGAAGTTTGAAATCTGAATTTTATGAGCATAATGCAAAGACAAAAGTGGGTATGGTCAACATAAATATGAGGTTCAGTGTTTCTTTTTTAAATTTTTTAACCTTTACGATGTGTTTTACATGTATAACCTGAATTGATAATCACAGTGATGCCATGATATATGGGTGAACATATATCTGAGTTTGTCTGAAATATATGCCTGTTTCAAGTCCTGTTCAGTTTAACATTTTTCTAGGTTTTTCATGTATTAATAATGCATTATTAATAATAGCTACATTAAAATTTTACTTCAGCTCCTGTCATATCTTGTATAATAATGATGTGTAATGAACAGAGTTCTAACTTTCATACATGGCTGTCTGGAAGATCACCAGTCTTTTATCACTGTCCTCTTCTAGATACAAAATAACATTTCCCTTTCAAGAACAGAATTCAGAATACTTGCTGATAAAATAAAGCACACTTTGTTAGAGCGACTAAAACACACTACATTTTTCAGGTTGAAGGTCATCGTAGAAATGTTTGACTCAGCTGCCTCTGCTGGCCATTTGGAATACCAGCTATTTATGTCAGGACTTGTGACATACTCTTTGAACTGCTGAATCTGTGGAATTCCCAGTTAGTTGGGTCAATGTGAAATTATAGGTTGAAGTGTATTTGAAAAGTGTGCAAAGAAACAGTGGTTGTAGCATACTGTCAAAAGCTTTAGAGTAATCTGAACATTCTTGCTAAGTAGTTTAGATATTTATTTAACGTTGTAAATTAACAGGTATTTTTTTTTATTTGGTAATATTTTATTTTATTTTATTTTTGCAATAAACCCTTTTGGCAGCAATAAGCTTAACAATGTATATCCATAATTTTTATTTCTCAAAAATTTGATAAATGTTTAACTTGAATTAAATATTGGTTGATATTGCTGCCTATCATTAAGGAAGAAAACCAAAAGATACAAATCTTCAGAAGCAGCATCAGTATTTAATTTAAAAATCATGTCCATTTAAAATGAACTATACTTGAAATGACAATTTAATGCATTCAGAACCAAAAAGGGAATTAACATCATATTAAAAACAATGACTTTTCATTTAGATCTGCTGAATCTTTCTTAGGAAAAATATACAAGTTTTCTTGGGCAGGCAGCAAAAGTCAAGGAATAGATAGCACTGTTGATTCCATTACCAGAACTTCACACAGTTAAATGACACAAGTGTTATATCAGTGTTACCAGATACTTTAAATAGAAATATCAGTTAGTTCCAATATGGTTCAACTTATTTTGTCCATTTCATAGTGTAAAGGAAAATAAAAATTCTCAGGACCTACAAACTTTTTCTGTCAAAGGGAAAGTTAATCCTGGATTTGAGTCATGCAACATCCACATCCAAATGAATAGCTGTTATTTCATAACCTTATGTCAAAGCATTATATATTAACCAAACCCCCACAGAAAGGCAAAAGGCATTAAGACATCTACAGATGACTGCCTCAACAACTCATTCATAAGTAAACTCTTCGTTGACCTCAAAACCTGTCAAAGTATATATCCTCCTGTTAGGTAGATAATGAGGGATCTCAGGTCTCCTAGGGACAAAAGTGGGTGCTGTTGCCTTGCTGCAATTGCCTCACCTGGGAAAAAGGACAAGGGTGGGCCCCAGGCCCCCATGGTTCTGCCCTCCTTTGATCCTGCTCTGAGCTACTACCATACCTGGGGGAGGAGGGAACACCCTACAAATCTGCCAATAGGAACTCAGCACTGCAGCTGCAAAAGAATGCAGAGGACTTCCTAGCCCACGGGCCCAGTAGCATAGGTACTCTAAAGTCCAGAAAGTGACCTAGAACCCACATGCATAGTAAGACTCAGGTCATGCAGCTTCCAATTGTCCAAAGTGGTTCCATGATGTCATGTGAATCACGGGAAGGTCCCTATCTAGACACTATAAAACAAGACCCTGACCATCACCAAGCTCTCTTTTCTGCTGTGGCGAGGGGTCTGGCTGTCATCTGTGGAGTAGGTATCTTGCTCTGTAAACCTGTATCTTGCTTTTGCGTGTAATACCATTGTAATCCTATCTTGTTCCCCCTCGATAAATTTTACCTCATGCTTACTTTGCTTTTGTGTGTCTGGTTGTTCTTCAAATGTGGGTGTGCCAAGAACTGACATTGCGGAATGAAACCTGACACTCCCTGAACAAAAGCATGCCAACTGTAACTTTAGGTTTGCAATCTAAATCTATCTCCTAGAAGTATAGTCTGTTTGATTCCACACTTCTACACTGATAATGTAGATTACAAGCTTATCTTCCTAAGTGCAAAATAAAGACAGGATGAGATCAATCGTTTCTTGCCTACCCAATCCTCTCCCTTCATGCCTTCTCCCTTTAAAGAAATGTGTAAATATTAACCTGAAAACCTCTTCAGGAAGAAACAGCCACATATGCATCTGTGGCTCACATTTATCCCAGACATACCCTAAATCTGGCTTACTAAACCAGATTCTTGATTGAGATTCTTGCCTTAGTCATTTTGGTTAACAATTTGATCGAAGTAAAGTTTCACAAGTTCAGTCTGTTGAAAGCAAAGCATATAAGACCACTGTGAATGCTATTAAATTATTCAACGTTGAAGCTGTGATAGTTAATTTTAGATGTGAACTTTACTGAGTTATGGGATACTTAGAAAGCTGGTAAAGCATTATTTCTGGGTATATCTGTGAGTGTTTATGGAAATGACTGGTACAGGGACCAAGGCCCTTGGCCGCATAAAGGCTCACTGAGAAATCACTGACACGAGACAGATTGATTAATAGAAGAAAAAGCATACAAATTTATTTAAGTGTGTACACACGGAAGCCTTCAGAATGATGATTAGACTCCTCAATGAGGTAAAGAGGTTTTTAAAGAATGGGGCTTGGATTGTAACCAAACAGCTTTTTGGTGGTAAGACCCATTATGAGAGGGGAAAAAAATGGAAGCTTAGCTAGCAAAGGTGGTCTTATTGTGCAGATAAAGACTCACAGGTTAGCAGCCCTCCAGAGAATAGATACTAAACATTTCTTTTCAGATCTTTAAAGGTGTCAGACTCTTAGCCAATCTTTCTTAAATCAGTAAGAAAAGACCTGGCTGCATTAATGGGGATTCTCTATGGATGCAAATTCCCCTCCCCCCTCCCAAAAAAGCTTTGCAGCTTTACTTTTTTGGTGGCCATCTCAAAATATGTCAAAGAAATATACTTAGAGGTAAAATATTTCTAATTCCCTTCATTGGCATTTGAATCAGTTATATTAATTAAAAATCTACTCTTACCCAATGGGGGTACCACTCAATCAATTAAGGGCTTAGATAGAACTAAAGGCAGAGGAAAGTCAAATTTTCTCTCTCTACTGGAGTAGGGACACATATCTTCTCTTTCCTTGGATGTCAGAACTCTGGATTCTTCAGCCTTTGTACTCTGAGACTTACATCAGTGGCCCCCAGGTCCTCAGTTCCTTGTCCTCCAACTGAGGATTACACCGTCAGCTCTAGTGGTTCTCAGGCCTTCAGACATAGACTAAACTATGGCACTAACTTTCCTAGTTCTACAACTCACAGATAGCATATTGTGGGACTTCTCAGCCTCTAAAATTACATGAGCCAATTACCATAATAAATTCCTTCTCATCTATATCTATATCTATATATCCTACTGGTTCTGTTTCTATGGAGAACTCTGACTAATACAGAAGCTAAGATAATTTTGTTTTTTCGGTGATAAAAATATGATATACTAATCTGATACAGTACAGTGTTGTAAAAACAGTGGTTTATTAAAGTAAAAAACCTATTGACCAGAAATAGTCTTGAGATTTCTTGTGGTATACAAATAAATGATTGTGTTAAAATAAGTTCTATTTGTCAAGATTTATAAATACTTTATGTATGCAAATAGAAAAACTTAACTAAAATTTGTGTGTGTGCATAATTAAGATAATGTTCCATTAAAAACATTTCAGAGGAGTTTGTACTTTCTCTTTTATGCCTATCATCAGTTGGATTAAAACGATGTTTTAACATTTCAAGAATTGTTTTAAAAATCAATGTAAATGTTCTACAATGGTACTGAACTTCTTTTGCAAACAGCATCTCTAAATTTTCATTGAATTTTGTTAAATATCAATTGAAAATGTTTATACAGCTTATTCAAGAAATAGAAGCACAGAAAATTTTCAGCTGCTTAAGATTTAATGGATTGCAATTATTAAAAAAACAAAAGCTTGCAAACAGGAAACGTTGAAATTTATTTCTACAAAGGTAAAAGGGGAACTGCGGTAATTAATTGTGAGAGTTCAAACAGAATACAGAATTTAGTATTAAAATTCTATGGTTTAGGTGGATTCTGGGAAGGTGGTTGAGTAGGAAGCACTATGAACTGTCTATCTAGACAAAAATTACACTGGCAGGATTTGTCTGATGTAACTATTTTGGAACTCTGAAGACTTGCTACTTCCAGCAGGTTAATTTCCATCAATTTTAGCTGTTAGCACAATAGCACATATTCATCCCCCAGCCCCAGCCCTGTGACAGGCAGCAGTGCATATTTTCTTTGATCAGATCACATATAGCTTTCTGGAACCAGCGTGGGCAAAAAGGACCCTTTCCTTTAAATATTAGGAATCTGTGCACGGGTTGCTGATTGCTGCTTTTGCTCACACAAGCAAGGAGGCAGGTGACCATTATTATTGCACTCCTTTCTCAGTGTTGCAAATCCCTCCCCCTCCACCTGAAGTGACTTCCAGGGGACTTAAAGGAATGGCATCCTCTTTACCCCCTTCATTTTTCTCTCTTTCTTTTTTTTCGGGGGGAGCCAGACTTTAAAGCCTAGGACATTAAAAAATGTACATGTACAGAAATAAATAGAAAGTGACTGTGCATGCCTAGCAAAAGACACAGATTCAGAAGACTTGTGAAGATGGTAAGTTTACAAATAATGCTAGTCCTTGGCACAGAGGCAGCCTACGACAATAAAAAATAAATAGTAAATATACAAAAATGACAAAGAACT
>VBSM01001265.1:5148747-5193585 GCA_008086735.1 Cheirogaleus medius | reverse complement strand
CAAAAGCTAAAGTAACTGTTTCAAAGATGCTCAAAGAACTAAAAATATGTGGAGAATATCAAGAAAACAATTAACAAAATGAAAGATAGAAAGCTTAAAAAGAAATCGGAAAGAAATTTTGGAGCAGAAAAGTACAATAACTAAAATGTAAAATTCACTAGAGAAATTCAAAAGCAGATTTAAGTAAGCAAAAGAAAAATAATCAGTAAACTTAAAAATATAACATTGGAAATTATTAAGTCTGAGAAACATAAATAAAAAATACTGAAGAAAAATGAATAGGGCCTACATGACCTGTGGAAAATCAACAAGTGGAGCAATATATTAAAACATATTGTGTGAGTCCGAAAAGAAAAGAAACCAGAAGAGAGAGTATTTGAAAAACTAATGGCTGAAAACTTCTCATGTTTGATGAAATACATAAATACAAACATTCATGAAGCTCAATGATCTCTAAGTTAGATAAACACAGAGACTGACACCAATACACGTTCTATTCCAACTTTTAAAAGCAAAATACTAAAATAATCTTGAAATCAGAAAGAGAGAAGTAACTCATCACATAAAAGGAACATACAAGTATTCCTCAGTAAGACTATTTGCATATTTCTCATCAGAAACATTAAAGACCAGAAAGCAGTGGGCTAATATATTCAAAGTGCTAAAAGAAAAAAAAAGTCAACTAAGAATTGCATATCTGGGAAAACTGTCCTTTAAAAGTGAGGGAGAAATTAAGACAGTCCCAGATAAACAAAAACTGAGGTAGTTTGTTACTACTATACCTGCCCTGAAAGAAATTCTCCAGGGTGTCTTACAGGTTGAGATGAAAGGACACTAGAAGACAATAACTAGAACCCATAGAAAGAAATTAGGACCTCAATAAAGATAAATACATGGGCATTTATTTCACACTTTAGCTATTGTAAATGATGCGGCTATGCACATGGGTATAAAACTATCTCTTTGAGAGCCTGTTTTCAAATCTTTTGGTATATACCCAGAAGTGGAATGGGTGGGTCATATGGTAATTCTATTTTTAATTTTTTGAGGATTGCCACACTGTTTTTCAAAAGTCTGTATCATTTTCATTCCCGCCAATAGTCCAGAAATTTTCTTCACATCCTTACCAACACTCATTATTTTCTGTTTTTTTAGTCATTTTAATGGGTGTGAGTTGGCATCTCATCGTAGTTTTGATCTGTATTTATCTAATGATTACTGATACTAAATATCTTTTCATTTTACCTATAATTTGCATATTTTTTTGGAAAAAAATGTTTATTCAAGTCCTTTGTCCATTTTTGAATTGGATTTTGTTGTTGCTATATTGAGTTTTAGGAGTTCTCTGTATATAATGGATATCGAGTGCTTATCAGATAGATGATGATTTGCAAATGTTTTGTCCCATTCTGTGGGTTGCTTTTTGTCTCTGTTGATAGTCTTTTGATGCACAAAATTTTAAAATTATCATGAATTCCAAATTTGTATTTATTATTCTTCAGTAACTTTTTTAAATTTCAAAATGTTAAGGGGTACAAATGTTTTGTTACATGGATGAATTGTATCATGCTGAAGTAAGGGCCTTCGGTGTGCCTATTACCAGGACAGTGTTTATTGTACCTAATAGGTAAGTTTTTATCCCTCACCCCCTCCCATCCACACCCCTCCTTAGATTCCAATGTTCTTAACATTTTTTGTGCCTGTGTGTACCCATTGTTTACCTCCCACTTATATTTTCATTCTCCTGTTCATTGCAACATTATTCACCATAGCTGAGACATGGAAACAACCTGTGTGTCTGTTGAGGGATAAATGGATAAACAGAATGTGAGCTATATATAGAGATACACAACTACACACACACACACACTCTCACACATATATGAGGGCTGTCTGGAAAGTATACAGCCATTTAATATAATGAGAACAGTTATATGGCTGGATACTTTCTGGATAGCCCTCATATACACACATACATACATATAGACATACACACACACACACACACACACAATGTAATATTAATCATACTTCAACAAGGATATCCTGCTATTTGCAAGAACATGGATGAACATGGAGGGCATTATGCTAAGTGAAATAAACCAGACTTACTGTATGATCTCACTTACATGTAAAATCTAAAAAAGTCAAGCTCACTGAAACAGAGTAGAATGGTGGTTGCCAGAGGCTAGGGGTTGGGGGAAATGGTCATATGTCCATCTAAGTGTACAAACTTTCAGTTACATGTAGAATACGTTCGTTCTGTGGATCTAATGCATGGGGACTATAGTTAATAATACTGTCTTGTATGCTTGAAATTTGCTAAAAGAGTAGATCTTAAGTATTCTCACTGCATACACACACACAAAGGTAACTATGTGAGGTGATAGATATGCTAAATAACTTGATTGTTGTGACCACTTCACACACATATATCATACTTACCTGACAGGAGAGATACCATGATCACAAAGGTGATTTTCCCAGGGCACAGCTTATCCATTGTATGCCAGGTGTGCTGACCTCTGTGATTTTCCCAAATATGAGAGACTCAACTGCATAATTTGTGGGACTGGGGGACTGCATTTGTACCCTCCTCTGACCTTAAACAATACATATCCACATACATATCTTAAACCATCACATTGTACACCTTAATTGCACACAATTTTATTTGTCAGTTATACCCCAGTAAAGCTGTATTTGGGGGGAAAAGAATGTACTTGTTGTGTGTTCCTCAAACAAAGGCATTCTAAGTTAACAAGAATGAACATTCCTTGAAGCATGTCAGCTGGGGTAGTGGAAGGGCAGGCAGACACTGGATGAAAAGGGGGCCTGATCCGCCAACACGGTGATCAGCTCTGTGATCTGGTGAATTCTTTCGTCATCATTACTGGGAAATAAATGCCTGATAGTCTACCACTCAGTAAATTAAATATTTTAATTTTTTCCATAGATTTTTCCTCATTAATTACTTCTGAAGGATAATTCCTACATCTATAGTAAAATGTGGTAGCCCATGAAGGAATGTATAGCCAAACTACAATGAGGAAAAGGAGTTCAGGAAAGGAGTGTTGATTGCACAACAAAAACACTGAACCTGTGTATTAGGTGAATCTTTTTTGAGGATAACCCTCAGAAATCCAATCCAATCTATCTCAGAAACAAACAAACAAAAAATGTACATGTCAGGTAAGACTGGTGTTAGGTGCTCTTACGATGCCAACTACATCTTGTCCTCCATGTCCTTAGGTGTATTTCTCTTTTGGCTTTATTCTACATATAGTTTTCTCCATTGATATGAAATGTGACCACTTGCAAATCTGGCCTTATATAGTAGTTGTAGCTCTTACTCTCAAAGGGAGCACAAGCTAAAAGTTACATTTTAAAAAGGAGACCTTCAATTGAATATAATTATATATTTTGATAGGAATATCCATAAGTGGCACATTTAATTTTAATAGAGTTCAACATCTTAAACATTTTATAAAATACAATATTCTTTCAAGATATTTTTTTTCTTTTATTTTTAACATTGTTTGCTTCTATTGTTCTTACTATTTATTTATTTACTTAGCACCAGGTTATGGAAGCAGTGATCCTTAGTAATTTTTACCATGTGAGAAGAACTGTAATAAGCCTTTGCCTGCATTGGTCACATCGAATTGTCACAATAGCCTTATAAAAAGTCCTTTCATTACAACCACTTAGAAAGTAAGCCAATTGATGTTTAAAATATTGTACAAGTGTATGTAGCTAATAAGTAGCTAAGCCAGGATGTGAACTCAGAAACTGAAGTTCTCTCAGGTGCTAGGCTACCTTCCCTTTCTAACAGTACAGTAGGGGAAAATTAGATAACATTATAATGCTTCTTCAAAACTGTGTATGTATATCTCGATTCTTACTAAAGACTATATTTTGGCATATATAAAATACCATAAAAACGGCATGGTATAATAAAAGATCCCAAAGACTAATAGTCACACACGAATTTAAACCCCAATTCCATCACTTTCTAGTTGTAAAAATTTAGGCACTCAGGTCAATTTCTGTATACATGAGATTTATCAAATGTAAAAATAGAATGATATCTACATCAAAATATTTTATGATAATTAAGTGAAATAGTTGATTCCTTAGATAGTGGGGAGATTATACAGTGGCCAATAAGTAACAATGAAAGCCAGGGGAAAGGTGAAACATTTTTTTTAAGGTATTAGAGAGCTTCTGAAACAATAATAAACTCTCACATTCCAGTGGGATATAAAATAGTACAACAACTTTGGGAAACTGTCGATTTCATAAAAACACAAGTGTACACTATCACATGACCAGTGATTCTACTTCTAAGTATTTGCCTAAAAGAAATAACATATATTAACAAAAACCATTTTACATGAGTATGTATAGCATCTTTGCTTCAGTAGCCCCAAATTGGAAACAACTGGAATTTGTATTAACAAGTCGATGGTTAAACAAATTGTGTTATATCTATACAATGGAAATATAAAGGAGCTATTAATAAACACAACATAGATGAATCTCAAAATCATTATACTGAACAAAAGGAGCTGGGTAGAAAGGCGTACATACTCTTTTAAAATTGTAGTAAATGCACAGTAATTTCTAGAGACAAGAAACAGCTCAGTTGTTGCCTGAGGCTGAAAGTAGAGGGAAGAATGAACTGCAAAGGGATATGAGGATCTTTAGAAGGTGATGGAGATTTTATGTATCTTGATTGTGGTGGTGATTTCATGGGTATATACATCTGTCAAATTTAGTGAGTTGTACACTTGAAATGGGTGCAGTTTATTGTATGCAAATCATATCACTGTAAAGTTAATCGTTAAAATGGAGAAATATTCCATGTGGATGAATTGGAGGATTCAATATTTTAGAGGCATAAATTCTTCTCGAAGTGATCTTTACATGAAATGCATTTCAAATAAAATAACCAGCAGAGTTGTATGTCTGTGCAAGTGTTATAGGCATGCCCTCACATACATATGTACGAAAATTAAGGACCTAAATCTAAAATTTATAGAGAAATGCAAAGGATATAGAATAACTAAGGCAATATTGAATAATAAACAAGCAAAATGACTCTCATATTGAGGACTGTTATACATAATGCTATAGTAATTAAGACAGTGTTGTACTGGCATTAAAGATAGGCACATTGGCCAATGAGATTATAGAGAAAATCTAGAAATAAACTCGCATATCTATGGTATATGAATTTTCACAAAGGAAACACTATAATTCAGTGGAAATGGTCTTTTTAATAAATGGTATAGGGTTGACTGGATATTCAAATAGAAAAATAATAAATCATTTCATTCTGTGGACTGTATATGAGAATCAATTCCAGGTGATTTATAGATCTAAATGCAGTAGAAAAACAATACAATTTATCTAAAAGAATACAAATATGAAAATACCTTCATTATCTTAAGGTAGCCAAAGATTTCTTAAACAAAAAAGAAATTATGTATTTTAAGAGAAAATATATAAAATGATGAAGAGGTCTACCTTAAAATTAAAATGAATTCAAAGACAGGATTAAGAGTGTGACAAGCAAACTCAGAGAAAATATTTCTAATGCATATATCTGGCAAAAGAATATTATTCAGAATGTATAAAAACTTTATAAATAAATATGAAAAATAAATCAATGGGAAAAAATGAACAACATTCTTGAACAGACATTTAATTAAAAAATCCAAATGGCCAATAAACTTAGGAAAATATGTTTAACATTATATGCCATCATGGAAATGCAAATTAAAACTGCTAGAATGACTAAAATGAATAAATGCGTGTGACAATTCCAAATGTTAGTGAGCGTCTTCATACTTTTCTGGTGAGAGTATAAATTGAGAAAGCCACTTTAGAAAACTCTTTGGCAGTGTGTACTAAAACTGAATTAGCTCATAATTTAGGATGCAGTAATTCCATTCCCTGGTATATACCCACATAATTATGTTCACTAAAATATTATACAGTCATGTTCATAGCAGCATTATTTGCAATAGACTGATAATAGAAACAACCATAACTAACTGAAAGAATAAATGCAATGAAATATTATACAGTAATGAAAGTAAATAAACTGCCATTACATGAAGCAACATAGATGGATTTCATAAACAATATGTTGAGCAAAAGAAGTCAGGACACAAACACAGTTCATATTATATGATTTCATTTGCATAAAATTGAAAAAGAGGAAATGTTACTTTATAGTGTTGAAGTGAGGGTACTTGGTGTCCTTGTATGGCTAGTGGCAGATGAAGGGTTAGGTTGACTTCTGGGATACAGGTATGCTTTATATCTTTCTCTCTTCTTTTAGAATAATCAGTTTTATTTTTGTATACTAGTGACAAGCAGCTAAAAAAATAAAATTAAAAAAATATTACAATAGCTTCAAAGCATTAATATTGCTTAATTAAGGCTCTGGTTACAGTGGCATGTTCACTTTTTAGAAATCCATTGTGCTGAACACCCAGGATTTGTACTCTTTCATTTATGTATGTTATACTTCAATAAAAAGACAAAAATAACATATATATCTAAGGAATTCCATCTATTTCAAAGGGTCACATAAAATTTCACAAATGTTTTAAGCTCATTGCTAGAAATTATCTGTATAATTTAGTAGAACCCAGAGGGAGAACTTCAAACTATCTTATATTAGAATATTTAGCTTAAGCAAGGTCAAGACACTGACAAAAAGGAGGAAATCAAAGAAAAAATGAGTAGAAGTAGATATCCAGATATAATGAAGAAACATTTCTGCCTTCAAGGTGTTCAGAAATTATTTAGAAATAAACTAGTGTCACAATCAAGAGTGATACTAACATCACTTTCTATACTGGGGAAGAAATTGAGATTAACAAAGTAAAGTGCAAATTTTAATTTTGTGTTCATGAATATTTATTCACATGGGTGTTATTAAACGTGCCCCATTCATTCACTTATGCCCCTTTTCCTTCCTAAACTGAATGGAAAGTCCTGAAATGTGAGTGTGTGAATATTGAGTCATTTTTGCAGTAGTTATAATTTTCCTAACAATGTCAACTCTTACTTCAATGTCCTTATTGGTAATTTGAACGTTAAGGCTATTAGAAACACACCCTAGCTGAAAGCAACTGCTGACATTTTTGACATCTTTAACCAAGTTAAAAAAAGAAAAAAAAATTAACAGTTTAGGTACTTAACTTTCTCTAGTACATATACCAATCCTCACAAATGACTTTAGATCCCTTCAGAAAAGGATTAGAGAACTATTTTCTGTATATATTTGCAGTGGCTTTTCAGGACCTTTCCTGAAATGGATTCAGCCTCCTCTTGAATCAATAGGCTCTAGAACTCAACTGATTTATTTAGTTGTTAAATACAGAGATGGGATATCACATTGTTGCCAAGGCTAGAGTGCAGTGGCACGGTCACAGCTTACTGCAGCCTGGAACTTCTGGGCTCAAGGGATCCTCCCGCTTCAGCCTCCTGATTAGCTAGGACTACAAGTATGCGCCACCACATCTTGCTAATTTTTCTTATATTTTGTAGACATGGGGTCTCACTATGTTGCCCAAGCTGCTCTCAAACTCTGGGCTCAATGAGCGATCCTTCTGCCTCAGCTTCCCAAAGCACTGGTTTAGAGGCATGAGCCACTGCACCTGGAGTAGAAGTCAATTGATTTTAATCTAGAACCTGGGTGAGGGCCAGTGATTTTTCCATTGCAGTGGTTGATAACAGCTCTCAAGATTTTCCTTCCTTCCTTCCTTCCTTCCTTCCTTCCTTCCTTCCTTCCTTCCTTCCTTCCTCCCTCCCTCCCTTCCTTCTCTCTCTTTCATTTTCTTTCTCTTTCTCCCCCCAACCCTCCCTGTCTCTACTCCCCACCCACCCACCTTCCCCACACTTGCTTTCTTTCTTTTCTGTAAATCTAGCAACACCATAGCTGGTTACCAATACATCTTGTTCATAGGAACATTACCTATTAGCTATCATCCTGCTTTCCTACGAGGCAAGACAACCCCGTTTACACTCTTGCCTTCTTGTCAATTCAGTCTTGTCAGCCATAGTCTGTCATTCTGAGATCTCACCATCCCCATAGTATCTGAGACACCAGTTACTCTGCAGCATCTCTCACTGCTAACTCTAGGCTTCAGAGGATGGTCAACATCAAACTTCCCCAACGTGCTGGTGCCCTCTACACAACTGTATTTCTTAAAGGTAATATTTGTTCTAAAATTGTGGTTCTCATATCAGCAGCATAATCTCATGCTTTACCCCAGACATATTGAATCAGAATTTACATTTTAATAAAATCTCTGGTTATTTTGGATGCATATTAAAGTTTGAGAACCACTATTCTAAGCATTTCCTGGGGAACATGTTCAAGTAGTAGGTTCTTAAGTCTTATATAATAAATCTCTTCTAACAGCCCCTCCTCCTTGAACTTCTGGCCCCTTCTTCAATACTCTTCCAAAGAAGTTTGGGACTACCACTTCTATGTAAATCACTGTCTCATTCAGGTTTTGAAGAACTATCCCAATAAACATTAGAAGTAGCTGCATCTATCTTTGATGCAACACTGAATCCTAAATCATAATTGAATGTCCCCATATCAATAAATGTTCTCCATCCATGCACCAGTCCCACCTGTGTAACACCCTCAATACCTCTCCTTGGTTTATGCTGGCTGATATACATTTTCCAGGTTCTATAACTCCTTTAGTAGTAGTCCATTTCCTCTTGAAACAAAATTCATATTTCCCTGCTTAGGTTGTATTAAGATTAATTTTGGTTTTGTTTCTGGAGGCCATGAGGAATATTGGAGGTGGAATTTGCAGAAGACAAATACCATTTGCGGTGGCATCAACCCCAGATATAGGATTGCCAGATAAAGGACAGTCTGCCCAATTAAATTTGAAATTTAGATAAACAAGAATTTTTTTTTTTTACTATAAGAATACCCCAAATGTTGCATGGGGGATACTCATGCAAAAAAAGCATTTATTGTTTATCTGAAATTCAAATTGAACTGAATATCTTTTTTTTTTTTAAAAAAAAGTCAAATAATCTTTTTGTATTTCAGAATAGTTTTAGATTTAGAGAATTTAGGTTTACAGAAAAATTGCAATGCTAGTATGGAGAAGCTCCATATACTCTGCACACACTTTCCCTCATTATCATCATCTTAAGTTTGTATGGTACATTTGTTACAATTAATGAACGAATGTTGATACTTTGTTAACTAAAGTCCATACTTTATTCATTCAGATTTCCTTAGTTTTTGCTAATGTCTTCTTTCTGTTCCAGCATATCATCCAGGATAGTACATTACATTTACTTTTCATGTCTCCTTAGGCTCCTCTTGACTGTGACAGTTTCCCAGATTTTCCTTGTTTTAGATACCTTCAGAGTTTTAAGGAATACTGGTCAGGTATTTTGTAGACTGTCCCTTAACTGGCATTTGTCTGATGTTTATTATTATTATTATACTTTGGTTATATGTTTTTGGGAAGAAGACTACAGGTCTATAGTGCCATTTTCATCATGGCCTGTCAAGGACACATACTATTAACATGACTCAACTTTGAACCTTATTATTTAAAGATTCTATATTTGGGGTCATTGCTTATTGAAAATACAAAATGAAGTGCTTAGACCTCATGCCATTAGAACTTGCAGCATTTTCTCTCTCCCTTTGTACCAAGATCTTAAATTTAGTAGATGTATATGATCTGTTTGGGGAATAGATCATCAATGATCCATCTCTTAATCATACAATTCAAAAATCCAGATCTGAGAATACATTATCTACACAGCTAATATTCATTAATATTACCCAAAAGATGAATTTTTCTATGAACTTTCTGTCCATGAATTTATTAAGCTGTTATAACAAATTGTCCAAATTGTCTTTCATTTCTTTTTTAACAGCAGAGGAATGAAGAAGGAAAAATGGCCCTGGACACTGGCTAGTAGATTCTCCACATAGTATAAAGAAATAAATACCTATAAAACCATAGATCTAGAGACTATCTATCTATTGTCAGCTTTCCAGATAGAGTGAAATCTACCTTTGCAGGTTGCAGTTTTTGGGGTCAGCAGCCTAAATGATTCTCTATGTGGCTTGGGAGATTGCTGGGTCTGGGGATATAGCTGAGTGCTAATATTGACAATCCTTCTTACCATTTTTCTGTATAGATGGGTTCTTCTATATCCTTTATCAGTCTAGCAAATATTTATTTTCATAAATATCTTTGTTTGACTGTTCTGTCCCAGAGAGCAAAGTCCATAACTTTTATGGTATCTGCCACAATATTTTATGTGTATACTTTGTCAGTCATTTAGAAAATATGGTATTTTTCACTGAGGGCCTTTTTATTTATTTTTTCACTTGAGCTTGTCACAACTTTTCAGAGACTTTCACAAGTTTTCCTTGTTCCTTTGTGGCCCCTAACTTTCTGCTTGTTGACATCATTAAACACTCTATGCCTGGTATGGAACTTGTTAAGAAAACAAACTTAAAATAATAGAAACAATAGTTGTTAAAATACAACTATATGCTGGACATTATGGTGGGCTCCCAGATAACAAAGATAAATAGTACATTACCGCATGATCCAGGGTAATGTACTATTTATGTACTATTATGTGTTGATCCATCACATCAAATGGTAGAGTTAGAACCCTATATAATAGTATGTATAAAGCACTATGTAAGAATAGGAGACAAATGATGTCTAGGGATGGGGAAGTGCCAAAGATTTGTTCACACATAAAAATAGAAGAATGAATAAAATGTTACCTGGTAGAGAAACAATGATAGTCTAGGAAAAGAGAATAAACAATAAAATTTACAAAAGTATGAAAGAAAAGCATGATGTGCCTCAGGAATCATAAGTAATTTAATGAGACTGAAACACAATGTACACAGAGGGAGAGGTAAAGGATGAAACTGGAAAGCTAATATCTGGTTGGATCATAACAGGCCTGGGGCATCATGCTAAATGTTGTGAACATTATTTTAAGCATGAATGTGCTAAGATTGAGTCTCAGCTTTTTGAAAGCTTCACTGGTAGCTATATGAAGGAGAAAGAACTAAAAGTTAAATGACCCACCCTGAGATGGATGAGAATCTATTTGAGAACGCAAGACTTAAGAACATGGGGTAAGGCCTAATTCAAAATGGAGTATGGTCAAGTGGAAAATCCTGGTCTAAAAATATCTGATCAATAATTACTGGAGTCCCTTTAATCCATTTTCTTCATTCCAGCTAGAGTTCTCATGTTAGTGCATATATTCAGTCATTTCAATTTCTGCATTCCATAGTCACTGAAATCATTTGATGACTTTCTAATGCTTATAAGAAAACAAAGTCTTAACTTTGTTAACTTAAGACGTGAGACTTAACAAGTCTTAAAAGGTTTACCCCCTAGTTATAACAGAGCTTTCTCTTACTTTCTGCATTTCAATCTCATTGGCTTTCATAGGCCCTCAGGCAGCAATATTTACTTTTATTTAGGATATTAAGTATGAAACATCCGATTTCCTTAAGTACTAAGTTTGACAGTTGATATCTCTGACATTTTACTTTGACACTTCTTGTTTTATGTTTATTGTGAAGATACATTCTCAGTCTTTCAAATGCACGTTTTGGCTTGTGATTATCTTTCAAATTTTTTAGAGCAGTTTTTGTGAAACCACGGATAAATAAAAAATTCATGTTATTTTCTAATATGAATTCTGTTGTGGAACCAAAGACGAGCAGATAGCTTGAAATACCAATGAAGTGTTTGGGAAAGATATGGCTAATGAAAGCACAGTACCTTGGTGGTTTGAGAAGTTCCATTCTGGTGATTTTAATCTTGAAAATGAGCAACGGTGAGCAACCTGAGACCAAGGTGGATAATGAACAGCTGAAAGCTGTAGTGCAGTGGTCCCTAACATTTTTGGCACCAGGGACTGGCTTCATGGAAGACAATCCTTCTATGAAAGGGAGAGGAGGAATGGGAGAATGGTCCCCAAGCGTGCCACATTCATTATTTCACTGTGCAGTCAAACCTCCCCGCCAATGATAAACCGCACTTGCCGCTGCTCCCCAGCGACAGCACCACCGCCAGAGTTCCACCCCAGACCATCAGCACCAGACTTTCAAAAGTAGCGAGCAATTTAGATCCCTCGCATGCGCAGTCCACAGTAGGGTTCGGCTCCTGTGAGAATCCAGGGCTGCCGCTGATGTGACAGGAGGTGGAGCCCAAGCTGTGATGCCAGCGATGGGGAGCACCTGCAAACACAGGTGAAGCCTTGCTGGCCCACCCGCTGCCCACTTCCTGCCCTACAGCCGGCCCCCTTCAAGGGCCACAGACAGACACGGTCTGCAGCCTAGGGGTTGGGGACTGCAGCTGCAGTGGAAGGAAACCCCTCTCAGCGTACGTGTGAATTAGCAGCAAGGTTTGACATTACTATTCCAACAATATTGGACCATTTGAAACAAATCAGCAAGGTAAAGAAGCTGGATAGATAAGTTTGTCGTGAGTAAAAGGAGCTCTAGAAAAGCAATCACCTTGAAGCTTGCTGTTCTTTGCTGTCACTGACATAAAGGAGAACCATTTCTGCATCTTATTGTGACATGTGATGCAAAATGGATTCTTTTTGACAACTGCAGTGTTTGACACAATGGTTGGATAAAAATGAAGTGTTGAAACACAGTCCAAAAGCGAATATTCATTTAAAAAAGCCAATGGTTTCTGTTTGGTGGTCCAGCGCTGGTATTATCAACTATAGCTTCATGAAACCTGGTTAATTGATTACAGCGGATGTCTACTGCAACCAGCTGGATGAAATAATGAGGATGCTTGTGATTAAGCAGCCCAGATTGGTCAATAGAGGCAGGCCAATCCTTTTGCTAGACAATGCTTTACCACATGTCGCACAAAGCTGCTCAAACTACAGAAGCTGGACTTGGAAACTCTCTGTCATCCATCACACTCACCAGACCTTGCACCAACTGACTACCACTTCTTCCAGGCTTTGGGCCACTTCTTGTAAGTAAAAATATCCAATTCTCAACAAACTGTGGAAAACTCCTTTTGTAGTTTCATTGCTGCCACTCGCTCTCCAGGATTCTTCACTGCTGACAAACAAGGTACCGTTAAGATGGTAAAATTGCGTCCATAGTTTTGGCACATACTTTGATTAATTGTACTGCTTCTTGTTTGAAATATAATGCACTAAACTTTTGATTTGAAATCAGATATTTCATATTTAATGACCTAAGACTACAAGGCCTTTGCATGGGCTGTTCCCTATGTCTGAAATGCCCTTCCTATCCTAGCCCTTTTATTCTTCTTGCTTAATTCCAAGCATTTCACCTCAAGAGGTATCACTGGGGAAGCTTTTACTGGCCTCCCTAACTTGTGCAATCCTCATCATTTAGTTTTATACTATACCGTATAGGTCTTCTTCCGAGCTTCAATTATAGTTGCAATATAGCATTTGTTAGTTGTCTCTCACTAGACTATATGCTCCATGATAGCAGGATCCTTATTTGTTGCTGTTCACTGTTGTAAAATCAGCACCTAACACAGTTCTACGTGCATAGTTAAAAACACATCCTAAAATGAATGCTCTTAGCACACTTTACCTCTATATTCCTTCTTCAGAAGTTAGGACTGCATGTTTCAACTCCCCATTTATCCTGAAGGAAAATTTAGCCCCTAAAGAATGACTTAAACTCCCTTATACCTATGAAATGCTGAGCCTGTTGCCCTGTTTTAGAGATGTTAGGAATAGTTTCCTTAAAAAAATCATATCTCACAAACGAGTTAATTATTTTTGTTTGGATTGTGGTGATTCTGTAATTGTAGATTAATTGCTTCCATCTGCTCTGTGATTTTCCAATTAACAGGTAATAGCTTTTGAAAGTCAGTTTATTTCTGACATGTGTAGGAATGTATTTAAGATGGTAATTTTTTTCCCCTAATGCCTCTGTTGCTACTTTTTTTTTTTTTTCTTTTCAAGTCTTGAGGCAAATGGCACATTTTTCCTGTGTCAGTTGAGGCCTTTCCAGGACAAATCTTCCTGTACAGGGTCATAAACTTTTTCTTTGCAATTGGTGGTCTAGGTTCATTTATTATTTGCTGCTGTTGCTAGAACTGATTAATGATAGTAATTTTTAAGGCTAGAGGTGTTTTATTATTTTTTTTTAATTTAAAAATTGACTGACTATTTGATTAAGTTTTTTCCAGCTGAGTTTTCATATTAATGGAGATTCCTGACTGCAGAATGCCTGCTGTAAATGGATGGGGGGAGCGGGGAGTGAAGGGAGGAAAGCTTTCAAAATTATCTGAGCATAAATATTCAAGTCTGTCAATTCATACTAGAAAACTGACCTTGAATGTCATATTAGGTAATTGCATTTTTTATGAAACACTTGAAGTTTTGGAATACTATATCTCCTTTTCCTCCTGAGCTATTGTGATGTTATATATCTATATATTTATATATTTCTCTTCCTTTTCCTTCCTGGCACACAACTCCTAAAATCTTTGGTAATCTCTGAAGTGATAAGTGTCTTTTTGTATGCTAATGAGATAGCTGACTGGTTGGGGGTGGGGGTCCTAGCTAGCCTCAGGATGGGGATTGGCTGCCAGAAAAACCAGGGATGGAATTAGAGGATTGGAACTTTCACTTGACCCCTGACCTCCTATGACTGAGAGGGGCTGAAGGTTGAGCTGATTGCCAGTGGCCAGTGATTTAATCAATCACACATACTAACAAAGTCTCCATAAAACCCCAAAAGGATGGGGGTTCAGAGAGCTTCCAGGTTAATTACCATATGATACTGGGAGGGGGGTGTGGCTAGAGAACGCAGGGAAGCTCTGCACCCTTCCCCTATGCGTCTCTTCTACACAGCTGCTCATGAGTTGTATCCCTTATAATAAACCAGGAATCTAGTAAGTAAACTGTTTTCCTGAGTTCTTTGAGCCATTCTAAGACAGGATTGAAACCAAAGAGGGAGGTGGGGTAACCTCTGATAAATAGTTGGTCAGTCAGAAGCACAGATGACAACATGGGCTTCTGATCCCCATCTGAAGTGGGGGGGGGGGTGGCAGTCTTGTCAGTCTTGTGAGACTGAGCCCTTAATCTATGGCATCTGCACTAACTCCAGGTAGATAATGTGAGAATGGCAATGAATTATAGGACACCCAGGTGGTGTCCAAGGAGAATTGGAGAATTACTTGTTGTGGATTAATCCCACACATCTGGTGTTAGATGTGAAATGCTCTAGAAGTATTGGATGTGTGATAGAAAAACAGTGTTTTCATAATACCTCGTTATCATCATAAATATCATCATCAAGGTCAAACAATTTTTAGAACCTCTAGAGTATTAATTTATATGACCTTGCTCAACAGTGACAAAATGTGGGCTGTAACACAGAAACTTGTCAAGTAGCCAAAAACTTCCAGTTGCATCTGTGTTTCCTCTGAAAAACAAAAATAATGAACTATAAAGGACTAGAACTCATACTATAAAATAATATCTATTTACTTATTTGTTTATTCATTCAACAAATACTTCTTAACATTTGCCATGTACCAGAAACTATTGTTGGTAGAAAGTTGTGTTTTTTTTTGTTGGTAGAAACTATTCTATTAAATAGGTCCTTGGAGTACCTCAGTGAATAAAATCCATCATAGATATCTGTGCCCTTATGAAGCTTGCATTTCAGTGTAGGTAAGATAAATGCTATGGTTAAGAATAATATATAGTTTTAAATAGCTAGAAAGATATTGAACATTCTCAACACAAAGAGATGAAAAATGTTTGCGATAATGAATATGCTAATTATCCTGATCTGATCACTATACATTATGTGTATCAAAATATCACTATGTACCTTATGAATATATACAATTACTATTTGTCAATTACAAATAAAATTTAGGCTGGGTGTGGTGGCTCACACTTGTGATCCTAGAACTCTGGGAGGATCACCTGAGGTCAGGAGTTCAAGACCAGCCTGAGCAGGAGTGAGACCTCATCTCTACTAAAAATAGAAAAAAATTAGCTGGGCATGGTGATTCCTACCTGTAGCCCCAGTTACTCAAGAGGCTGAGGAGGAAGGATCGCTTGAGCCCAGGAATTTGAGAAATTGCTATGAGCTAGGCTGATGCCCCAGCACTCTAGCCCAGGCAACTGAGACTTTTTTTTTTTTTTTTGAGACAAAGAAAAGTTAAAAAAGTAGACAGACTTTAGGCTATGATGGAGTAACAAAGACCAGATTTATCTTCCTGCTAAAACAACACAAAAGCTAGATAAACTATATAAAGCAAGTGTTTTCAGACACTGAGCAATAGGCAACACAAAACTTTGATAATCTGAGAGAACAGTAACAAACAAGGTTAGCCCTGTGATTCCCTAAACAGACTGTATGGAAGCAGTTCCCAGGCTGTAGTGCAGAGACAAAGAATTTAAGCAGAGATCACACAGGCTTAGCTGCGTTGGGGAATGTTTATGGAAAAAAAACAACTTTCTAAACTAATTTAAAAAGGGTTATTCTGACCAATATGTGTGACCATAGCTCAGGGATCCACAAATTCCAGAAGCCTCAAGGAAGTGATCCTGAGGCAGTTGGGTTACAGTTTGTTTTTATACATTTTAGGGAGATGGGAATCACAGGTAAAATGATAAATCAATACATGGAAAGTACACATTGGTTTGGCCAAAAATGGTGGGCATCTCAAAGTGAGAGCTTACAGATTATATAGGTGGGTTCAGAGAATCTTTGATTTTGAATCATTTAAAGAAATAAAACTCTCTAAAAGCTTAGAATCAGTAGAAAAGAAGGTTTAAAGTTAAGGAAGTCTGCTAATCACAGAGCAAGCCACAATACATTGACTCAAAGTGATCTGTTAATAAAATTGATGGCCTGCAGACATGACTTAACCTCTGCCTTTTGTGGCCATAATTTAGTATCTTATTGCCACAAAGAGTCTATTTTGTTAGACTTATGCTCTCTATTTTGACATTAATTCTGGTCAGTTTTTGTGTCTGAACTCCAAAAGAGTATAAGAAAGTTTACTCTACTTCTCTTCCCTTCATGTCCAAGAACTCAGCTTTAAGGTGTTTGGGGATCTCCTTAACCAAAAGAGAGTCACTTAGAATTTTGGTGGGTGCACACAACATTTTATTTTTAGTTTACAGGAGTCAGAGAGTAGACTATTCAGTGGACAAGATAACTAGAATTTGAGAAACAGAACTTTGGAGACAAGTGTGAAACATGATATACAAAATGGCCTCACTCTGGTTCAGAGCTCTAAAATGGAGGCAGGAAGCTATTCTAAGGAGGACTACCTGCATGTTCAGTAACCTTGCCCCCAAAACAGGAACTTGACTTAAAGCTTTGAATTGGGCCAAAGCAGCAGGACCACAACATCCTGGAAAACAGCTCAACTTTACCAGGGCTGCAACTCCTGAACAAACAAAAACCAATGTATTCCTGAGTCAGTGACTCATGCACTAAGCCAGCCACCTCCGACAATGACAATTTTTTCAAAACAACTTTTGTAATCATCCTTAGCTTTTACTTTTAAAAAAACCTCCCTCTCTGTCATTCTCTTTGGAACACAATCTGTGTCCCTGGAATTGCAATTCTTAAGACTCCAATAAACACAGTGTCTTACTGCTTTCTAGTTTGGTTTTTCACCTCTTCTTGATTGACATTAAATAGTGTCAGAATAGAATGAATACAAAGCCATTCTCATCCACTGCATTCTGGTGCTGCAGGAACCCCTTGTGTTTCACAGCCTTTCTGATAGCCCTGCACTTTATTGGTGGGTCCTCTCATTGCTTCGAACCTCCCACCTTGGGAGAGGTCAGGCCTTTACTGGTCAACAAAGAGATTTGTCCCTTTTGGTGAGTACTAGTGGGGACTTTTATTTCTAAGAGTATAGGTGATGAGTCACCACCTTCTAGAACTCCTGCTGGTTTTATGCACCATAATTATGGTCGTTCATCTTGTAAATTTCTTTCTCAATGCACCAACATCACTAAAAGTGACCTGAAATTACAATGGCCAACCTGGGGATCTTTTGATCTCCCAAAAGTTGTTTTCCTCCCCTGACAATTAGAAGGGCTAAAAGGAAAGATTAAAAGGACTGAGTGGGATGTCTAGTTTAATTTGTTATCCTGAGGTACCTAAAAGCCTCTAGGAATCTAAACTAGTATCCCTAAAAGATATTAAAACCAAATTAGCTCAAAGACTCTCTAAATTGGAAGAAACCCTTAAAAGCTTCTCATAATGAAAAAATTCCCGCACTAAACTTGCCTCTTTTTGTCTTTGTTCTACATTGTCTCCTGCTCCTAGCCCTATCCCACTCCTACCTTATATGAGCACCCTCTTGCTCATATGGTAAAAACTTATTCTAAACCTCAGAAATTACTTCCTGGCTTTCCATAAAGAGGCTGTTTCAATTGAATGAATGCTGGTAAAAAAAAAAAAAACAAAAACAACATTGGAAATTCTGTCAGTGGCCAAAAGATGGATCTCTTAAATTAGAAAGACTCCTATATTTGAAAAATATTTTATAAATCTCTTATGTCAAACCATTGCCTTTTTTGTATTTATAGGAGAATCAAATTTTAGAAAAGACTCATAATAGTGTCATGACTAGCCTTAGAAATCTCATGACAAAATTAAAAAGCAAAATTCTGACCTAAAACAAAGTTATAATCTTTTGTATGCTCTAACTGCCTGTTTTAAGTTCGCTGTGGGATTTGCAAAATGAGTCACTCCACCCTGCAGTCTAATGGCTGAGATTTGGCACTTTCACTGCCATGGCCCAGGTTTTTTGTTTTTTTTAATTCCTGGTCAGGGAACGGGTATCTGCAGGTGTAAGTACTTTAACTCAGCAGAAGAAACATTTACTAAAAATTTGGTTTGGTATTTGTGTGACTCTTGACTTTTTGGGGTACCCCTTTGTTATTGTTCATTTTCTCTGCCATGGTCAGCTTTTGTTTTCCTGTCCTACCAACTGTCTCTTAATCTTTCGTCTGTGGGGCACATAAGATGGTTGGCCTTTGTGTGTAGATGGTCAGCTGAGAAGCCAAAACCCTAGAAAATAGTGCCACACAGAAATGAGGGTTAAACCCCATTTGTGTCCATTCTTTGAGCTGTCTTTGGAGTGGTTCTAGATCTTGTGAGGACTCCTTTGCACTGCTTTGGAGATGCCTTGTGTGTCTTTTGTTAGGTCATAACCTTGGTTAAGTCTTTTTGGTTTGGGTGAATAACTTAGAAGATATCTTTGGTAAAAAAAAATTCAAAAGACAGGAATAGTGTCCATTTGTCCTGGTTAAAATACAATAACAAGAGATTTGAAAAGTTTTTTTAAAAGAGCTCTATGGCCAGAAGTCAGCCTGGTAAAAAATGTTTATATATACATACATTTTTTCTTAAGGTCTTTTTAGTTTCTGGTTTTTCTCTTTTATATTCTGTTTCTGAAATTTTTTTCCAGTCAACTGAAACCATTTTTTAATTATATATTTGATTCTTCTATTTGCTTCTTTTCTAATTGGCATGATTTTTTGCTGCGAATAATGTAAAACTTCATTGGTCTTTCTGGGAAGCTTAAAGTCTCTAAATTGGCTCCTCTGAGACTTGTTCTTCTATTTCTTTCCACTTCTACTCCTCCTTTATTTTTGTCACCTTTAATTACACATAAAGGAATATAGAGGAGACCTCTAGTAACTCTGAAACCCCTACAGGAACACAGAAAAAGGTGACACATACACTTTTTTGGTATCTTCTGTTTACTTCATGGAGCTGGAACAGTCATAGGCCAATTTCTTTCAGGTCCAAAGCCCTTCTCTCTTTTTCATTTAGTTCTCTGATATCTCTGGCTTTTGAGCATATGTGGTATATAATATTATCTTATAAAGGATTAAATTACATTTTGGTGGCTTCTGAGAGGAATGTCATATATTTGGTAGCAGTGCAAAATATATTTCTGTGTAACCAGTGATAAATATAAAAGGAAGGTTTTGAGGACAAACTATTTGTCTGACACAATATTTGAGAGCATATAATGAAGACAGTCCTAGGCATTAGAAAATTTTATATTTTTGTGTGTGAGTTATAGTCACATTATGCTTTGATGGTGCTAAGACTGGATCCAGAGTAAGCATTCTTGTGGATTATTAGACAGATGCATTTTTCAATTTAATATTCTTGAATAACAGATAGGCTCTACTGGGTTGTTATAAAGCTAATTGTTATAAAATTTTGTCTAAAACTACAGTAATTAAGATGATATGATATTGGGAAAAGAAAAAATAAACAGACAAATGAAATAGAAAAGAGAGACCAGAAACAATATGTAGACATGGATATTTGAATTATGACAAAGAAGGGGCTGTAGAACCATGGGAGAAGGGAATGTCATCTCAATAAATGATATGTTGACCTTTAGATATACATATGGGGAAAAAAAAGAATCAAATTTTTTTCTCCACTCCCCTGCCCATAATGCCTTGAAACATAAGCTAATTGGATTGTAGATATATATGTCCAAGCAAAAATGACCAGGCATCCAAATACCAGAAAAATTTGACCTTTAATGATGAAAAAGTCAATCAGTAGAAAGAGATCTAGAAGTAATAAAGATGAAGAAATTTACAGAGAAGTATGTTAAAGTAGCTATTATACATGTGCTGTATATGTTCAAGAAGAAAGAATATGTCAGAAAATTGATGAGGAAAGAAAAGGAAAATGTAAAAAAGTACTCACATGAAATGAAAAAATAAATAAATGAAATAAAAAATACACTGAAGGAGATTAGTGGCAGATTGGATACTGCAAAAGAAAAGATGGATGAAATTGAAGACATAACAATAGAAATTATTCAACATGAGCCACAGGCAAAAATAAATGACTAAAAACTTTTTTACTGAACTGTAATACTATAAACTTTTAGAAAATAATTTAGAATATCTTAATGGTTTTTGAATAGTGGAAGAGGTCTTATTGAGGTCAAAGAATTGTTGGAGTTGACACAATAGAAACTATGTGTGGAAAGAGAGGAGGTGTGGTCAGAGAATGAGATGTATAAAATTCAGATTATGAAGGGGCTACATAATGACAAGTTCTAGGTTATGATCATGGAAGGAAATGGCTGAGATTAGATAGGGTATAGTATTATAAATGGAGCAGTCTGAAAAGACATGAAAGGCAAAGAGTTACATGACCTACTTATGGTTTCATAGTGAGTTAATAATTGACAGAACTAAACTTCAAATCCAATTCTTGCTGACTTCAAAGTTGTGTTCTTTTCAAAGGAAAAAAATCTTGCTCCATATGAAAATGTAAAAGATAGCACAGTAATTAAACCTGATAATTTCATAGACCAAAGTAAAAGTTTTAGATCTGGATTAAAGGGATATGTTAGAATAAAAACCTTCAGTGTTATTTTTTCCACAAGAAAACTCAGCTAATAAGCTAATGTTTTGTTATTAGTGGGGAGTCAGCCATGCTAAAGCAATGCATACACATCGTTATCTATGACCACCACAGTGGCACTCACCAAATTGTGAATTTAATTAGCTAATAAGAAGTGCATTGTATATTCACTGCAGGTTCTTATGGTACATTTTTGGAAATTTGCACATACCTCCCAGCTTTATCGTGTCCAATAATTTATATGATTGTTACGAGTAGTCTTTCCCAGTGTCTTTGCATAAATTTATATTCCAAGTGAATACAAAAGCCTGACTTTGGATTTGAAAGGAAAGAGGAGGAACACAAAATAAGGATATTCTAGAAAGGAACATACAGAAGCAATCTTGTTTCAATAGAATCACAAATCACAATGTAAGCATAAAATTGGGTTGTTGAATACAACTTTTCTCAGTATTATTTGTGGGTGGAAGTTTGTTGATTTTTATAATAGTTAATGTTCTTTAAAAATTACTCATAATTCAAAGATATATTGCCTTTTTAACATTAAACTTTGGATTTCAAGGTAATTGTAGATTCATATATAGTTTTAAGAAAGAATATAAAAAAGATCCATTTATCTAGCTTCTTTCAAACGTAACATCTTATTAAATTGTATTACAATATAACAACTAGGATATTGACATTGATACGATTCACCAATCTTACTCAGATTTCCCCAGTTTTACTTACACTCATTTGTGTGTGTGTGTGTGTGTGCATAGTTAATTCAATACAAGTTTATTACCTGTACAGGTTCATCTGTCTATCACCACAATCAAGATACAGAACAGATCCATCACTGCACGGTTCCCTCATTTTGCCCCTTCATACACGTACCTACCTCTCTTCTGTTCTCCTTTAATGTCCCTAATCCATGACAACCACTAATCTGTTCTTCATCTCTATAATTTTGTCTTTTTAATTATGTTATCCAAATAGAATCATCCAGCATGTAACCTTTATAATTGGCTGTTTTATAGGGAGGTATGTTGCTTTTATATCAATAGAAATAGTGTTTTGAGCATTTACTAGGAGTCAAATGCATAATTCCTTACTTCATATATTCATTCATTCAACAAATATTTATTGATTGCCTACTATGTCGCATCACTGTTCAAGAACTGGAGATAGAGTAATGAAGAAGACAGTTTTTCTGCCTGCATTCTAGTTTGGGAAGAAAACAATAAATACATGAACAAAAATGATAATGCTAGATGCTTCGGAATCCGGTAGCAATAGCGTTATTTTAGATAAGGCAGTCAACTCCTCCATTCCTTGATAGAAGTGTGGGAAAGAAAGCTTTCCTAGATGCAATTTGGCTTAATGAGACAACTATGGGCTTTAAAGGCAATTGTCACTTACTAGTAGCCTCAGGTAACTTATTTAATCTTTCTGAACCCCAACTTCCTCATTTATAAATAAAATAATAAACCTCACTGAATTGTTAAAAATGAAATTAAACAACACGCATAAGTGTTTACCCACAGGGTCTTATCCTGTGGCTCCCATATGCCTGGAAGGAAAAGAAGTAGAAACTCAGAAAGCTTCTCCTGGCATTTCTTAGCACAAAATCCCCTTCTTCAATAGCTAAGATTATGAATTGTATATTAGCCACAGACTTAAAAAGTGATGACTAAGAAATCAAAACATCAATGTTAATGTAGAGGCCAGAATTTGACCTCAAATTTGTATCAGCAACTTACTCACCAAGACAAATGAGCATTGCAAAAAGTGTGAATTTTTTAGTGATTTAATGTTCTTTGAGTTTTTGGGCAAAGGTAGAAACCAACTGCTAATTGCACATCTGTGATTACTATGATCACTGTTAATTTACTGTAAACCAAGTTTGATCATTGTTTATTTAAAAACAACATATGCAAAGGGGCTTCTTGTTCGAAAATATCTCACTGGCCTTGGTGGAATAGGAGTTAGGAACAGATTTCAAGATAAACAAAAACACTCTCCTGTCCTGATTAACCTAAGAAACATAGAAAACCTGTAAAAAGAGAAACTGCTTCAGCTCTTAGGTTGAAAAGAGACATGATTCAAAATGTTTCCATTTCCTTTATGCACTTTGTATATCCCTATGGACAATAAAATGCATTAAAATTAGAGACATTCTTCTAACAGAATCAGATTAAAAAGTTTTGAATTTTTTCTGAAGTTTTCTCGTATTTATTCTTAAGCATCCCTGTCTGCCTTGAATGCCAAACAAATGATCACCTCTTTAAACAAAGACAAAACAAAATTTGGTCCGCTGATTGAGGTAGTTTTATGTGGGGGTAACTGGCTTGCTTAGTTCAAGTTAGCAATGTGATTGAAACTGTGTGATCCTGTGCAAGGGTTAATTGAGGTCATTATCTCTAAAAACATTTGGCAAGTCAGTAAGAAGTGGTCACTTTGTACCTTTTGGGAGGACTGAGGTGGGCCAAGAGAACTAATTCATTCAGGGAGTAGAGGAAGCTTATGATTTCCATTTCCAGTTTCTTTCTAATCAGACTGTTCTTCTCGGTTCATTTATTCTCTTTGGTGTCAAATCTCAAAAATTAGAGAAAGGGAGTGAATAACCATTGTCTCTCCAGTGGGTTGCACCATAAGAAGCCAGCAAATGTGGACTGATAACTAAGGTCCTTCTAAAACCACAGAAGCTGTTAACAGGAATGAATAGTATCAGGTTGAACTCAGGATTTATGTAAAATTGTTCAACTGCCACTTTAAACAGACTATTCAGTTTAGGATCTTTTATGGTCTGTATGTTTTTTAATATTTTGCATAGAAAGTTTCTATAGGACTTGTTTCCTAAATTTCATCATTTACTCACATGGTTCATGTTTCTTTTTATTTTTCTTCTAAAATTGTTCTTCTAAAAATCAATGTTTTGTGGTAATGACTTTAATGCACATAAATCAGGTCACATATGGAGTTAGTGTATTCAGCATTTATCTCCCTAAGCTAGATGAGCCCTATCTGAGAAATTGCTTGTACGTCCTAACTACAGCCAAATTGCCTAAAAAACAAAACAAAATGAGAAATGCTTCCCAATGCTTTCAATAGAAATAATATTTTATCTTATCACGAAGTGCAATTTTTGACATCAGCCACCAAAAATGTAAATTAAAATGAGTAATCCATGACCTCTTTCTTTCTTTCCTTCATTCTTTTTCTTTTCTGGTTAAAAATTAGATAGCTTTTAATAAGATGGAAATATGTCATACATTAGTATTAATAACTGATCTATAAAAAGCATAGCAATTAGGGAAAATTTAAATGTATATTATATCCAAATAAAATTAGAATGAATAAAACAGTTAATTTAATTGATCAAATCATAGAAAAACTTAATATAAAAGCAAATGCTTTCCATGCCTGGGAAGAATAATTTTAAAACAACAAAATAAATTACACACAGAAAAGATGGTTATATTTGTGATATATATGTACACATAATTAAAATATAGCCATATCTGTAAAAATTAATAAGCTAGAATGCATACATGTTCAACTAGTTTGAGATCTTTAGGAATGTAATTTGAACAAATACTGGTTAACCAACCACATGGAATTTTTACTTTTACTTTGCAAATCACATATTTGTAGATTTTACTTTTTTATAATATGTATAACTTTATAATTATCAAACAAAATAATTTTAGTTAAATAATATTATTTAACTATATATATCAGAAATATATTATTTTTGATATCTAAAATAGGGAAGAACATCTTGAATAGACTCATATCTGAAAGTTATTGTCATAATCTTTTTTCTTGTGAAATAACATTGCTACTGAACTTTTATCGACCCCTTAAAAGCCCCAGGTTTGCTTTGAGGTTTGAATGATGACTGAGAAAGACTCATGTTTTACCTGCCATTTCCTTTTCTGTAATGACAGTGGAAAATGGCTTAGACACTTTGGAGAGAATTATTGTACAAATAGGGTGATTATCTGAAGACAAGCAAAATTTGGCATCAACTGCAAAATCATACACTTTTAACAGCATTTAAATCATGTTTTATACCGAGTTTACAGAAAACATTTACATGAAACGTTAAAAAACTAACACTTTAAAACCAGGGAATTTGCTTTTGATCCCCTCTCTGCAGTAGTATTGATACTTGAGATTTTAAGGAGCCGATGAAAAACACTCTTTATCTACTTTGAATATTAATGAAGGCAGATGACATTTTGGAAAAGGAAGAAAAATATTCCCACCCTGAGTTGTCTCTACTTAAGCATCGCTTTCATCTGGAAGTGTGAGTTTATATTTTTTTAGTTTAAGACCAAATTCTCTTATATATTATGGTTGCATTTTTAATTAAAGATGCATATGTTTTATATTTCTATAAAATAATCAGCCATTTCTTTGCAAGTAAAAAGCATTGAATTCAATATAATTCAAGTAACTTTTTTTAAATGCCCACTATGAAATAGAATTTCTGCAAGATTCTGTTCAATACAGACAGGTAAGATAGAGTTCTTGATTTCATGGGTTTAATTACAACTTTGGTATCCAGAAAACTACAAAAATTCCTTCAATTTCATCTTTTGTGATCTAATCTAAGATTTTTAAAAGGTCACTCTTCTGGGTCACAATGTTGCACTTTCTTCTATGTATGATAGACTTAGGGGACTGGGTGAAAACTTATTAACATCAATAACACAACCACAATCACAGTATTTATGGAACACAGGAACTGCTGAGAAGCTTAAAATACATAAATTGTCTCATCTTATCAATAATTCTGCATAAGAGGTGCTGTATGTTTCTCCATTTTACAGCAGAGGAAACTGAGGTATTGACAGTTAAAGTAACAAATAGCAGAGCAGAGACTTGCGCCATGGTCTGACTCCATAGAGCTGATACAGCACCGTATTCAATTTTTTTTGGCAAGGCTGGTAGTACCATAGTTAAAAGGACTATTTTTTTTTTAATTTAATTATAATGTGTTCAAATCTCAAAATGTCCCTGTGACTCTGACATACAATACATGCATTTGAATATTTAACTGTTTCTTTGTCCTCCTCCTATGTTGAAATCCTAATCTCCAATACCTCAGAATGTGACTGAATTTCGAGATAGGGCCTTTAGGGAGGTATTTAAGGTAAAGTGAGGTCCTATGGCTGGCCCTAAATCAATATGACTGCTGTGCTTGGAAGAAGAGAGATTAGGACACATGCAGGCACACAGACCAAGAGACAACTATGTGAGAACACAGTGAGAAGGCGGCAATCTGCAGGCAAGGAGAAACCAAACTCGCCAACACTTTAATCTAGAACTTTTACCCTCCATCACTATTGCAAGGACGTGGAAACAACCCAAGTGCCCGTCAATTCATGAGTGGATTATTAAAATTTGGTATATGTTTACAATGGAATATTACTGAATTCTAAGAAATGACAGTGAGCTAGCACTGCTTATATTATCCTAGATTAAGCTTAAGCCCATTATTCAAAATGAGGTAACACAAGGTCAGAAAAATGGGCTCCACATGTACTCGCCATCAAATTGGTACTGACTGATTAACACTATGGTGCTCAAATGGTGGTAGTGTTCACCAGGGATTCGGGGGTTGGGGGAATAGACCCACATCTGAGGGATGTGGTGAGTAATGTGGAGGGGAAGGGCATACCTCTAACCCTTGCTAGAGAGAGGCAAAGATATAAAATGCAATCAACATGTTCGTACTTTCATATTATCTTGAATAAAATAAAAATGTAAAAAAAAAAAAAGAAAGAAAGTTTCTGTTGTTTAACCCACCCACCCAGTCTGTGGTAGTTTGCTATGGCAGCCCTAGCAAACTAACACAGGGTCTATCGTTTGTTATTTTACTACATCTTCAGATTTCTCCAGAGCAACTAGAATTGTGGATTTTATGTAAAATCTTCTAAATTTTAAATCTCAGCAACTAAGTCAAATTCATTTAAAACACCGCAAGACAAAACTCTGTAGTTAAAGTAAAACAGGGTTAATTTATGTTGTATACATGCAGGTCCTAGCGCATAATGGTTATCTAACAAATGTTAGTATTTCTTTGCTTCTCAGGCAACAGTAAAATTTTGTGGCACTATGGGAAATACAGTCACTTGTCTTGGAGAGTTTCCCTGGAGGCTCAGGAATAGAAGCCATTTAGACTTGCTTTGTTATCTTCCTTTTCTGTCCTTTCAGTTTAGTGCTGATACTAAAAGACACTCTTCAGAGAGTTGAGATTGGGAAACGTGGGAAGAGAGTCAACTGTGGAAAATTTTTGAGACATGAAGAAAAGTATCAAAGAGAAATTTGATTTTTGAGAGGCAGAACAATCTTGTTCTCCATTGAAGAGCTCTGACATTGAGGCCATGGCAACACTGGGTTGCTGTCCCTTTTACTAGAGACCTCAGTGGACACGTATCAGAAAGATAAAAGTCAAAAGGTCAGACTCCTGGTTATCAATTTGCCAAAACTCAGGTCCAGTGATGGGAAAGGTAACTGAGAGATTCTCATTCTCTTCTAAAAGTAAAGGATGACTTTAAAATGTGCTGTGAGGAAAGTACAAAAAGTGACACACAGGATTCACAGGACAAGTACAGTTGAAGTTTGAAGGCTTTTTGCCTTTGGACAGGAAAAAAATATACAGAGGGGGAACTAAAAGAGTAATTCAACATCAGCATCTCTCCTATTTACTGCCACATCACAGTTACAAAGACTGAGTCTGTCTGCTGTCTTGGGCTCACTGAATACATTAAGAAGGGGAAAAGTTCTATTTTCTGCTGCGATACAATGTCATAAGAGTGTGACTCTCAAAGATATTTTGACTGTAACCCCAAATAAAAATATTTACTCTTATTTCATTATTCAATGTACACATATACATTGTCAACCTAAAGGACAAAGAGGGAGAAGGTCTCTAAAAGAAAAGATATTTATTTGGGAATAGAGCATTGCAATGGGAATACATATAACATAGTAAACTATGTGCATATTCAGGGAGATAAAGGAAGACAAAGATTTTTAAAGCAAAAAAAGAGGATTACATAATTGTTTTGAAATAATTATCCTTGGCTACAAAGATCAATAATAAAGGTGATACTAGTTCAAATTTGGATAGGCAGTTGTTGGGCACATGCTTTTGCAGAGGTATTTTTTGTGTAAGGTTATGATGGCCCTTGTGCAAGGTTGTGGTTTTTGTGAGTTTTTGAATTATCAAGCATACAAGCATGAGGACCCTCTCTTTATGGCCGCCTCTGGTTTTATTTGTCAGGGTTTTCTTAACGTTAGTAGCTTCATTTTGATCTGACAACTTTCACATTTCCCCTTTTATGATTTAAATCTTTCTCCAAAAGCATCACTGATCAATCATCCTGTAGTTAGGTTTTGATGTCCTTTTATGCCATGATAGACCTGTCCCAGTAGCTGGTCTCATTCAATGTTGAGGAGAGTTACTGGCAACCAGGAGTCAGTGTCAAAATCCTTTTAGCCCCATTTGAGCAACAAGGGAGGTAGTGAAATCTCAAGTGGTGAGAAAGTAGTGAATCTCAAGCTAAGTCTACCTGGAGTCTATCATTAAGTTCAATTTTTTCTGTTTCATAGTCTTTTGCTGTCATCTTAAAGTGCTGAACCAGCATTCATTATTGTGTTAGGACTCGTACTTCTGAAAAAACTTAACAAGTAACAGATACAAATTTTAAAAAAGGGAAATTCAAAGTTAAATTCATAGTAATATGACAATTTCAGTTTACATATGGTTTTAAGTCATAAACCTAGCCTTAAAGACAATAAACGAGTCAAAGACCATCAGGAATTAGATGAGACCTTTTGTAACCATGTGATTTGCTTTCTTATTTTGTGTATATAAGTCTCAATTTTTCCCAGAAGAATATATCCAGGTAACAGCATGTAGTATTAGCAATAGCACAGACATTTTCTTATTTAACCAATGGATGCTAAAGAATTTTTTACGTTTGGTTCTGCTCAGTGACTAGCAGAAGCTATTGATTGTGAAATTTCAATTACACTGTTATCTTCTTAAGAAAGGTAGCATGGGGGTGGGTAAAAATCTCATTATGATATGGAGTCTTGTTCGGTCGTTTTGGGGAAAGCTGTTTACAGTGTGAAAACATTAACTTCTCTTCCTGATTTGTGGTTTGAGTGTCTCTGGTCACGGAGGTTTGGTGAGCTTTGTTGTTCCAGCAAGTGTTAACAGCAAGTGTAACAGCTCTTCTCTGCAAGTGTTAACAGCTCTTGACCAGGGAAATAACCCAGTGGCAAGCTGAGAGTTTAGAGTCGGAGAACAGCCTTTATTCCGTCAGCAGGCTCAGCCAACTTCTGATCTTCTGAGCCCCCCTTCCTTGTTCTCCTCCAGTTTTTAAACCCTTGGTAGGACTCAAAAAGTGTCCAATCAGCAACAAGCTTTAGCATCCAATCAGCAACAAGCTATAACATCCAATCAAGAACAAGCTTTAATATCCAATCAGCAACAGTGGGATTCAAAAAGTACCCAATCAGGATCACCTGAGCAGCGTGGCCAGAAGATGGGAGCAGGCAGCCAAGCATCGAGCGCGGGCTGGGACCCGCACAGGAGGCCTGGCCCCAGCAGCTCATACTCGCACACCCGCGAGCCGTGACCTCCAGCCAGCCCCGCACAGCACCGGCCAGCGGGGATGTGGAGCGGCCGGGAGGCAGCAAGCGGCCACGTCCCAGCACCCGACAGTTTTCCCCATCATTGTATGTGTTCCAAGCATCAGGTATGAGGTTTACTCCTTAAAATTCATCTAGTTTCAGCTTATAGGGTTTTAGGAACAGAGAAGCTTTTGTTTTTAGTTAGATTGTTGTAGCCAAATATTAGAGGCAATTAGGAATATTCAGGAAATAGTCCAGTGTACAAGTAGATTAAAAAAAACAATGCATAGGGTTACAATCTAATAACAGATATATTACAGTTTTTCTTTAGAAACATAACTTTTTCTCTCTATATTGATCATAAAGGAATCTTAGATTTAAAAATCTCTTGAGACTAGGAAGCCAAACAAAGGCAGACTTTAGATTTTACTTACAGACTTAAGGTTCTTGTGCCCATCACAAAGTGACAATTTTTACTCAGTGAAAGGCTCTTGAAGCTCAGCATTTTAATCACATTCTTAAATATGACATTTTAGTCAATGCTGTAGTATTATAACTGATGTTTCCAATTTTATCCTGCTTACAGAGAACTGATTTTTATTGAACTTATGTAAATAAAAATAAGAATATGCACTAATAATTTCCAAAATTAGGGAGAGAAAACAAATGTCTCCACCTTTGTTCACAAAAGTATACTTTACCAAATTATGGTAAACTATAGATATCTTATAAAGGAAAATGTTCTTAAATCTGGAAAACAAAACATTTAAGTAAAGAAAAAACAATGCTCTAAATAAAATCATAAAACATTATCTCTATCAATTATTTAATCTCATAGAATTAATTTTTTGTTGTGCTTGATCTTGATTAGTAGTTTTATAAATGCATCAGATCTTTACTAAAGGTCTGGAAATTTTTATATATAGTCTAGTGGTCTTAAAGTTATCAGAAGTTTGTACTCAAGAAAGAGTACTTGTTAGTGTTCAATTTTGCACTAGAGTTGATCACAAATGCTTTTAGAGAAGAATTCAAAGCAATAATTGTAGATGACAAAAACTTACAATAGGTATGGTAAAAATTCGATGAAAATTCCCAATTGACAAGTAAATTTAGTGATTTCTATTATATGCAACATTTTAAGATAAAAATCAGAATCATGAGTGACAGCCCCATATTAGGGCCATCAGACTTTTATATATTTCATATAATCTTTAGTATACTTATATTAATAACATATCCATACAAATATAATTTGATTATTTTTCATTTATTTTTATCTTTAAATTTTGATTTTTATATTTTAACTTATTTTTATATTTCATTTTTAAAATTTTGATTTTATTTCAAATTATTAAGGGGGTACAAAAAGCTTTGTTACATGGCTACACTTTATAATGCTGAGGTCAGTTTGCCTGCTGAGCTTTCAGTTTGCCTGCTACCAGGACAGTGTTCATTGTACCCAACAGGTATGTTTTTATCCCTCATCTCCCTCCCATTCTTCTCGCCTTCTGAGTTTTCAATGTCCTTTACATCTTTTTGTGCCCATGTATATACATTGTTTAGCTCTCACTTATTATTGAGAACATGTGGGGTTTGTGTATCTGCTCCTGAGATACTTCATTTATTTTATGATAATGGCCTCTAATTCCATCCAAGTTGATGGGGCCATATCAAATTAGTCTAATCATTTAGTATCTTTATAAACTGAGAGGCATTTTTTTAGTTCTTTACAAGAGCCCCAATAAAAAATCCCAAAGTAAATTTTAAGCCAAAAAGACTTAATTTAGGATTTTGAACCAGGGGAAACCTGTCAAAGATGTCAAAAGTTTCAAAACACTTGACCAAAACAGCAAGTCACTGTAAAATATTTAGGTTATTAAGTATGAAATGTCCGATTTTCTTAAATACTAAGTTTGACAGTTGATATCTCTGACATTTCACTTTGACACTTCTTGTTTTATTTTTATTGTGAAGATACATCCTCAGTCTTTCAAATGTAAGGTGTGGCTTGTGATTATTTTTCAAAAAATTTTTAAGAGTAATTTTTGTGAGACCACGGATAAGTCAAAAATTCATGTTATTTTCAAATGTGACTTCCATCATGGAATGAATGTAGGGCAGACAGCTCGAAATATCAATGAAGTGGGAAGGATGTGGCTAATGAACATGCAGTATGTCGATGGTTTGAGAAGTTCTGGTGATTTTAATCTTGAAAATGAGCCACATGGTTGACCTGAGACCAAGGTGGATAATGATGAGCTGACAGTTGTAGCGGAGGTGAATCCATCTCAAACTATGCGTGAATTAGCAGCAAGGTTTGACGTTACTATTCCAACAATATTGGACCGTTTGGAACAAATTGGCAAGGTAAAGAAGCTGGACAGTTAGGTTTCTCATGAATTAAATGAGCATCAGAAGAGAAATCATCTCAAAGCTTGCCTTTCTTTGCTGTCACAACCATAAAGGTGAACCATTTCTACACCGTATTGTTACGTGTGATGAAAAATGGATTCTTTTTGACAATTACAAGTGTTCGGCACAATGGTTGCATAAAGATGAAGTGCTGAAACACAGTCCAAAACTGAATATTCATTTAAAAAAAAAGCTGATGGTGTCTGTTTGGTGGTCCAGTGCTGACATTATCCACTACAGCTTCATGAAACCTGGTTAATCCATTACAGTAGGTGTCTCCTGCAACCAATTTGATAAAATAATGAGGATGCTTGTGAGTAAGCAGCAGAGATTGGTCAATAGACAGGCCAATCCTCTTGCAAGACAATGCTCGACAACATGTCACAAAGAAAAGCTGAACTTGAATACTCTCTGTCATCCATGTATTCACCAGACCTTGCACCAACTGACAACTACTTCTTCCAGGCCCTGGACCACTTCTTGGAAGGAAAAATCTTCAATTCTCAACAAGCTGTGGAAAAGGCTTTTTGTGATTCCATCGCCACTTACTTTCCAAGCTTCTTCGCTGCTGGCATAAGCAAGCTACCGTTAAGATGGCAAAACTGTGTCGATAGTTTAGGTGCATACTTTGATTAATTTACTGCTTGTTTGAGATATAATAAACTATACCTTTGATTTGAAATCAGACATTTCATATTTAATGACCTAATAATAGTTAAACAGAGTGATAAACAACTTCATTTAAACAGAGTGATAATCAAACAACTTCAAAAACAATACAGAAAGTTACATGGATGTAAAAACTCAGTTTCAAAGCTCAGTTTTCCTAAATAATCAAAAGCTTAATAAAGACAACATAGAAGATGTTCTTGATAAAAAATAAAATCTTATTTTTTTAGGCCAATTACCAAAAAGGTAAAACAATAAAGAAAAACCTGTAGTGTAATTGCATCACCTCATGGGAAGCCCATTTAAATAAGCTAGAGGTCAAATTTGATGAAAAGGGTATTCAAATTTTATCAGACACAGAAATAGTTTGTCCAGGGTTATGAGTGTACACTATATTATTGATGTAAACAAGAAAAATCGTACCTTGAGTAGGGGAGCACATGGCTGTTAGTAACAACATGGGAAGTTTCCAGGTTACGTGGAACAATTGAGACATATCAAGAAAAGTCAAGAATATAAATTTAAGTTATATTGGAGGAAAATATTGCTTTTCTAGGTTTTTAAGATAACATTTCAGCATCAGGCCGTAACAACAGAGTTAAAACCAGAGGAAAAAAGTTACAGGAATTGTTGAAAAGATTGAAGAAGAGAGTTATCATCCCAACCAAGCAAAACAATATGTTCTTTCAAGGGAAGAAAGAAGAAAAGGCAATGATGTATGACCTGAAAATCATGTGCAGTGAGATATAGTAGAAGTTGAACTTCTGAGATATAAATCTGAGAAGTTTCTAAAAGAGGCACATTTTAGATTTAAAAATCAAAACTTCTTGCAATTTTACTAAGAGCAAATCAATACTTTAAGAAAACCTTTTTATAACATAGGCAACTATTTTTTTTTTAGTTTTGTATTAGTGTGTTTTTAATGTCAAAGCTCAATCTTTAGAAATACTATCATAAATAATTCCCTTTTAATTATTGCCTACTTGATTACACACATAATTCCTTTCATAAATTTCCTTTTCACAAACCTCATTACAAATTACACAGACCATTAACATCATGCTTGGACTTGCTGCCTTGTCCTATACTTTCGCTTTCTTAAATAACCAGTCATTTTACTTTAGGACAAAAATTTACCATATAAGATTCTTTCTCTTACAAAATTATTCTCTTTTATTTTTAGCTTTCCTTATCAAAAATATAACTTCATATACATAACTTCCTTTGAATCTCTCCTACTTATTATTTTCTTTCCATATTGTTTTTATTTCCTTTCTAAATCCATATTTTGAATCAACCTTTAAATAGCATCTAAATTAGATATAATTATTTTTCTCAATAAAGAACACTTTTTTTGCCTTTCTTTCTTATTAGGAACATATCTTAGTTTTGGTATACTTTACATCTTTCTTGCATTGAGATAGCAATATCAACTCATGAGTTTATAAAAGACAGTTGGATCCAAATTATATTTCTGACAAAATTGGGACTTATTTACATAGTTAAACTTTATTTGCCCCAATAAGTAATCTAATGAAGGCCATGGAACAAAATTTTGGGCAAAGGAATTTCCAGGACAGTTTGACTTTTTAAAAAATATCTTTTACCCTTTCTTCATTTTCAGTGTCAAATAAGTTTAGGGTTAACTTTTCAATTATTATATTTTAGCCAGAACCGGCTGAATTATATAAGAAAAACAAAATCTCCAAGTAGCCTTGAGTTTGTAAAAAAAAAAAATCTATCTTTTCCTTGCTCATCTGGTTTGCTTGATTAGCAAATGCAGGTTTTGGAGAATTTCAACAGTATATCTTTTTTTCCTCAGCTTTTTCCTTTTTTGGCTTCTACATGGCAGAAAAAGCAAAATTTTTATGCTGGAGAGAGATACTTTTATTATTGCACTGAGCTCAAGAGTTTGACTTGTTTAATCTGAAAGCCTAACTTTTATAAATGTTTATCTAGTTCTTTTTCCTTTAGATTATTAATTTTTTTAATTAACTGTTCCATCACCATACCCAATTAGGCAAACCTAATTTTATATTTGTAAAGGTGACTAGATTGTTGGTTACCATGGAGCTGTTGTATTATAAGTTGTAAAACCATTAGTTTGAAAGCCCTTTAAGAGTTCATATTTTTTTTATCTTGGCTGGAATACATAAGCAGTAAATTTTATTTCAACACCAGGAGAAAAGTAAGGAGATTCAACATAGGCAGATAAATAATAGAGAGATAGACAGAAACTTAAAAGACTGTACATGCTAACTTTATAGTTGTAAGTGTTTTGAGTAATGGCCATTTCTGAATAGTCATTGATAATATGAATAGCTCTGAATTTTCCTTGGTGTAATTTGTCCATCATTTTAAAAATGCACACAAGAATACTCCCTAATATATAGACAGCTGGAGTTTCAGTAAATCTGGCATGCCTTAATGTTTGAGAATCCCTTTTCATTTCTTCTTAATCTCTCAAGAACAAAGAAAATCTTACAAATCCTAACAGGGAGTGTCAGGAGTTTACAGTGGTGTTTAGATGGTTGCAACTGCCCTAGTGGCTTTTAATTCACCATCGTGAATAAACCCACTATCCTGAATGTTTAACTTTGCTCTCAAAAGATTTTCAGAAACAAGCAAGGGAAAAGAGTTAAACTAAATTAAAAAGAACCAAGATACGGGTGTTTACAAAAATTTTAACCCACACATGAAGATCAAACAAATTATTAAAGTAGTTATGAAAACCATGCCTCACGTGAGAGACAAATGTAAATTCTTTAGAAATCTACAGTACTCAATATAGAAAGACACTTGTCTTCATAATGGAAAGGATTTATTAGAAAATGCAAAAAGTCTTTCACCATCTCAGGAGAGACGAATGGTCCTTTATTAAGGTGGCCTTATCTAAGCCAGCATCCAAAAAGCCTGTACAAAAAGGAGGGAGGTTTAACCCATAGAAGACTTACCAGGGCAGAAAAGATGAGCCATGAAAGCAGAGAATTCAAGGGGCCCAAGTGAGTACTGCATATCAGTTCCATGACTCACTGATTGCTTTCAATAGTAAACTTTTTCAGGTCCTACATCTGACACTGTATATGTCCGCCTAAATGACAGACAGAAGCTCTCTAAAAGAAAAGATAGTTATTTGGAAATAGAGCATTGCAATGGTAATACACATGCCATACTAAACTATGTGCAAAGTCAAGAAGGTAAAAAATACAAGGTTTTATAAGGAAAAAATGAGGAGGATTACGTAATTGTTTTGAAATATCCTTGGCTACAAGGATACAAACATGAATAGCAAGGTGACGCCAATCCAAGGTTGGATAGGCAGTTGCTGCACAGATGTCCTTGCTGAAATGTTTTTTTGTGTAAGATTGTGATATCTTTTGTACAAGGTTGTGTTTCTTGTAGTGTATTTTTCATTATCAGGCATACTAGCATGATAACTCTCTCTTAATGGCCTTTCCTGGCTCTATTTGTTAAGGTTTTCTTAACATTAGTGACTTCATTTTGATTCTGGTGACTTTCACAACATGTATATCACTAAAACAAATGTTTCAGAAGACAAATGAAACATTTTATTATATAAAACATTACAATATGAATGATATGCCATAGTATGTTCTCTATTTCATTTTTAAAAATACTTGTCTTAGTCACCAAATTGATTTTATGATCCTTTGAATGGGTTGTAACTGACAATTGAGCAACTTAAAACATCGAAAAACTGCTTTAAAAGCTTAAGATATTGCAAGAACCTAAGAAGAATGCATAGTCTGCTAATTCAGTTTGCTCTGTGCATACTTTGAGAAGTTATTCTCAGATTAGTATAATGGATGAACCAAATTTTAAGATCCACTGATGAATTTATTCCATGAATATTTGTTGAGAGCAAATCACATTCTTGGCACTGTTCTAGGTAGTTGTAGAAATGAATGTAAAATTACATTTAAATAAGGACTTCCATCATGGAACTTATTTGTAAAGATGCTCTTAGTAAAAATCATCTATAATATAATGATTTATATGTGAAGAGAAATCCAGCTTCATGAAACAGTGGAGAATTACTGTTTGGACATTTGATTTTAAATAAAGTAGTCCAGAAGAGTTTCTAAAAATGTGACCTTTGGGAAAAGACCTAGATACATAGAGGGAAGGAGGTATATGAAGATCAGTCTGATAAAGAATGCTGAAGGCAAGAGGAACAGCAGTGCAAAGTCTTTGAGGCAAGAATGAGCTTGATATATTTGAAGAGCAAAAAGAAGGCCAAGGATCTAATAAGGTAGGAAACGAACTTAGAGACATTCATATGAGGCAGATGATACAGAACCTTTCAAGCTTTAATATATATATTTACATATTTTAGAACACTATGAAATACCATTGCAGGGTTTTCAGGAGAAGAATGGCATGAACTATCATAAATTTTGCAGAGTTCACTCTGGCTGCTTTGAAGATGATTGACAATAGTTGGCAAACATGAAGGCAGGAGGCTGGTTCAGAAGCCTTCACAGTAGTATTGGTGATAGATAAAGGTGGCTTTTATTATGATGGGAGAAATAATTGAGGCATATTCTGAAGATAAAGCTGGCAGGGGCTTCTAATGGCTAAAATAGGGGTATAGTAAGGGATTTAGAAATGTTAAAAATGGCATCAAGTTCTTGGGGCACAATAGCTGAGTAGTGTCAATTGCTAAAATGAGAAAGACAGAGTGGAAAAACTTTTGAGTGCAAAATAAAGAGTTCTGCTTTGGCAAGGATATACTTAAGAAATTGATTATGACGGCAAAGGGCTTGTGAGTATGTAGTTGTATATATAAGCCTGAAGCTTGGGAGAATGTATACTGCTAGAGCTAAATATTCAGTATGTAGATGATATGTAAAGTTATAAAATTAAATAAGGTTATCTCAGGGAGTAGTGAAGATAAAGGAAAGATGAATTCCAAGACTGGATCCTGGAACACATCGCAGGCACCATTCAAGGAAAAGAAGTGAGGCTAGCTAAGGATACTGAGAAGGAGTAGTGCATAATGGAGAAAGAAAATGAGGAGAATTCTGTCTTCTAGAAGCTAAGTGAAGAAAATGTTTCAGGAAGGACCTTCATTGTATAAAATGCTATTGAGAGATCAATGAGGACTAAGACTTGACATTGGAGTTTGACAAGAAAATGTTCTCTTGTGACAAGTGTAATGCCAGTGAAGTGGTGGGTAAGAAAGCCTGAAGAGAGTGAGTTCAAGAGAAAAGGTGAGGCAAAAAGAAGAACTTAGGGTAGGTTACACTTTTGAGAAGTTTTGTTATAATACAGAGCAGAGAAATGATGCTTAATGAAAAAATGGGTCTAGGCATTTTGTCTTGTTTTGTTTTTGATGGAATATAGTATGGCATGTTTGCCTTGTGATGGACATAATTCAGTAGAAAAAGATAAATTGATGACATAGGGAAGGGATGATTAATTTCAGAGCAATGTTCTTGCATATGTGGAAGTGTAAAAACCAGTGTGCAAGAATAAGAATTGTCCTTAGGACTGTAGAGTTCACTCACTGTAGCATAAATTAAGATAAATGTTCTGGCACAGATGCCAGATGCCAGATGGTTGATAGATTTGGTAGTGGAAAGATTAGAAAAGTTTGTTTATGATTGTTTCTATTTTCTCAGTGAAATAAGATGTAAGACTGTTACTCAATTATGAGAAAAAAATGAGAAATGAGAGGATGAATTGATTAGTAGGATTCCCAGGAAGTACTCAGCTTGTGGTCATAAATTAAAAAAACAGGAGAGTATGGTGCTGTGTTTTTCTCCAACTATGTTTGGTAATAGGAAAAGAATAGGAGAAGAGTTAGATTTTGACCAATGAATAAACTCAAGAAAGGAAGGGAAAAGACAAAAAAAAATTGAAGTTTGGGAGCTGAGAGTGTGTAAGGGAGTGGTTTTCATGATGGACGATCAAATGTAAGCTGGGGGATGAGAGAGTTGAGAACCTGCTGGAGTTCATGGTTAGTAAAATAAATAGTAAGGTCAGTAAATTAGAGAACAGATGAGACTGAATAATTTCTCCAGTGTGAGGGACGGAGTAAGTTAGTTGGAATCTTTATCATAGATTTTAATGTTTGAAATTAAGATTTTGGAGGTAGTGCAGCTATAGATAAATATAAAGTATAATGTATATTTATTGAAATAGGTAGCTAAAATGGTAAAGAGGAAAGAGGCAATTAAGAACTGAGGAAGAAGGGGAGGAGCAAGATGGCCAAACAGAAACCTCCAGTAATTGTCTATCTACACAAACACCAAACTCAACCACTATCCACACTAGGAAGCACTTTCAAAAGAACCAAAAGGATTGTTCAACATACCCAAATCTATAAATGTAATCCACTACATAAATAGAAGTAAAAACAAAGGCCATATGATTCTCTCAATAGACACAGACAAAGCATTCAACAAAATGTAGCACCTAATTTAAAAAGCTTGTGCACAGCTAAGGAAACTATCACAAGAGCAAATAGACAACCTACAGAATGGGAGAAAATATTCATATGCTACATATCCGATAAAGGGCTGATAACTAGAATCTGTATAGAACTCAGAAAAATCAGCAAGAAAAAAAATCAAACAATCCCATTAAAAAGTGGGCAGAGAACATGAACAGAAACTTTTCAAAAGAAGACAGACTAATGGCCAATAAACATATGAAAAAATGTTCAACATCTCTAATCATCAGGGAAATGCATCTATTCCTATTTTTATTATTATTTTGTATTTCAGCATATTATGGGGGTACAAATGTTTAGGTTATGTATATTGCCTTTGCCCCACCTGAGTCAGAGCTTCAAGTATGTCCATCCTCTGCACCCATTAGGTATGTATATATATATACCCATTCCCTCCTCCCCTCTCCCATCTGCCTGACAACTGATGAATATTATTACTATATGTTAGGCAACTATTTTTAGATAACTTTGCCTCCTGGGTGTAAGCTGCTACATTCTGGGAGAACCTCTGCTCCATTCCATTCAGTGCATTGCACTATAACATGTTCTCAAGCAATTTCCATCTCAGAGCATCCTGTAGCCACAGCTACATACATAATGGCACTTAGCATCTCCATAGTACTTATTATCTTGGAGACACTCTGCAAACATTGGCTAATTAGTCCTCAGAAAGGCCCTGTAGAAAAAGACATGCTTATCCATATTTTAGGAATGGGCAGGAGAAATGAAGAGGCAATATCAATAGATTTCCTTGCAAGGCCACAGAGGGAGGAGAGAAGCATCTGAGACTTGCAAGAAAATGCTCTCCAAGGTTATGTTAAACATGACTACAAATTAATGGTGACACCAGTTGAAGACAATTACTAATCTTAACATTTCTTTAATCCCTTAGTGAAAATGATTGCATTTAAAGAAATAGTATATTAGTTAATATGGATAAGAAAAAAGGACTGATTTGATACTAACAGGTAAATAGCTCTATAGGCACAGATATTTAAGGGTGAGACATTAATCTGTGCTAATGATTTGCCAAGTTTAAAACTCTCTTTCATTGAATACCAAAAGTAAAATGACTCCTGGCTATGCCATTTTATAATATTCTATTTAGGCAGCATCTTTTATAGACTTACATTTTCCATTGTTCTATCTATTTATGCCTTCATACAAAAGTGTGCATTGAGTACTCAATATATACTAGGCATTCTGTAGTACATTGATGATGGAGTGGTGTGTAAGATGGGAAAGGTCCTTGTCTTCAAGTTGTTTTCTATCTAATGGAAAAGACAGCGGAAATAAATGAACAATTCCCATGAAACATATGATACTATGTGAAAGGAATAGGACACCCTGGACATGGTTAAGGGTTGGTGAGAAACCAAAAAAAAAAAAAAAAAAATGTGCCTGGTAAAGTTATATTTAAGGGAGAGAGACCTAGTGTATACTTAGGAATTAGACAAAGGGTAAAACTGTGAGTTTTGCATAGATTTCATCAGAGTAATAAGATCTAACTACTGACATGCATACTGTTTGATAATTAACACTGTGTCTTCAAATTTATTATTAAATTGGAGATGTCTAACCCTCTTGAGATAAAGAAGACCTGGAATTATTGTCACCATGTAATACCTGAGGGAAAAGTTAAAGTAAGTAACTTGATAGCTGAAAAGTATCACAGCTAGAGCTCTGGCTCAGGATTTCAATCCTGTTCACCACAATAATTTAACAAAATCAACTGGAAAAATTAGCTTTCTCATTTTTAAGCCTGATTTAATCATAAAATTCCTTCTTTAGATATTTTTTAAGGCACATTTTATGACCTATTTTCCCTGGATGCCTAACCCCACCTTCTACCCAAAATTAAAGATTTTTTTTTTCCTGAAAGAGAATGTAGCATCAATGGAAATATGAAACTTTTCTTCATAAACAATAACACTCTAACACACTGGAAATAAAATTCCCTAAGAAGACATATTGGATCTCTTCATCAATACAGGCAGGCAACGTGTTTTCTCAGTTTCGAAATCATGTGGTAGCAGCATAAGTTGTTAAGAGTGAAAAAGCAGTTATTTAAAACACAAATATCTATGACAGTAGCAGCAGCATGTAACATAGAACTGGCCAGGGAAATTGGTTTTTGAATAATTGCTTTTATTGCATTTCCCTTCACTGGTAGTAATAAATATCTCTCTGGTAGAAATACACAAGCAGTTCTGGATGTTGAACATTTCTGTAAATTAGCAGTGTCCCCATAGAGGGGCTCAGTTTTTCTGGACCCCTCCATTGCAGTGAAGTAGTTTGAGGCTGAATAACAGACAAGCAACTGGAGCTCTGCCTTATTCTGCTACCCTGCATCATGCTGACATGTCTTGAATCAAGCTCTCAACTTCCAGATCTGAAATGGAAATTGGTATTTCCAAGAATCCCTGTAGATCAAAGCTCAGTGATTGCAGAGATGGCGATTGGTGGGTTCATGGATATGTACCCACACCAAGCATATTGTGCATATTCATTCAATTGCATTTACTTAACAATTATTTAGTGTTTCCTTTTGCCCGTCTTGATGCTTTACAACACAATGGGGATACAATAAAGAAAACAGAAACACTCTCATATTCTAGAGAGTTGGACTAACATTAATCCAATAATCACATAAATAAACATAGAATTCTATAAAGACTTCTACAAAATAAAGAGAAGCAATGTTGGAACATACAATAGGTGAGTCTGACTTAGTCTGGGGGGATAAGAAATTCTCTCCTAAGAAAGTAACTTTTAGGCTAAGATGTAAAAGGGAGTAGACACGGTTAGTCTAGAAGGGAGAGAAAGAGCACCCCAGGCAGATGAGATTCAGAACTCAGCATGATGCGTTTTTAAAGCCAGCAGTAGTTCATTTTTGGTGGAGTACAGAAATGTGATATGTGACTAGAGATTGAGGGAGGGGCCCGACTCAGCAGGGTTCTGAGGCCTTGCTGAGGTTTTGAATAAGAGTAACAGGAACCCATTCAAGTCTTTCAAAGGGGTAGGGGTAGATGTGTTAATGTGCAACGAGATCACCATTTTGATCAAAAAGACCAATCTAGACCTTTTTGTCACAATAAGGTGTCTGTTCATCATCTGTGGCAAATGTATCTTGCTCTCACTCTGTAAGCCTACATCTTGCTCTTGCTCCTATCTTTCTCTCCTCAATAAGCTTCGTTTTTGTGCAAAAAACCATCTAGTTTTTGTTTGGGTTTGTGGTTAAAAAAAAAAAAAAGCAAAAAAATTTGTGGATCACCAGGTAAGATGCTATTGTAAAAATCCAAGGAAGAGATAACAGAAACATGTTCTAAAGAGGTGATGATGGAGCTGGAGAGAAGTTGAGATATTCAAGGGTTACTAAATATAAATGGGACTGGTGATGTATTGACTATATTTTGGAAACGGCTTAGGAAATGTTAAGTATAGAAGATGGCTCCTAGGTTTCTGGCTTGTTCAATCTCTGACAGGTGGAAACACTCACTGACAAAGTTTATAGAGAGAACCAAAAAGACCAAGCTCGGGGTGGGGGGACCATCATAATTTCTTCTTTTGATATGTGGAGTGTTGAGTAGTCTTTCAAATGCTAAGGAGAAGAGCTGTTGAGTAGGTAGTAGGGTTTACTGATTCCAAGCTAGAAATATAGATCAGGATTATAAACATATATCTTAGAGTCATTTGCATTTTCTTCTGGTAATTAAAGCCTTAGGAACAGAAGACATAACTTTTTTTAAGCCTAGACAAGCGATTGGACAGAAAACATAACTTAAGTAGAAAATATTGCTCTGATCGCAGATGGTCTTGCCATATTCTGATATAGTGAACAGAACAGGTTTTAGGATATCACTTGAAAAACTCAGTTTTGGACAATCAGAGATTTACATGTCTGGGAACACCCATGTTGATATAACCAATAAGTTTGGCTAAAATATGGGTTGGTGAATATATTATTTCTTAGGGATGCCATAATAAATTACTACACACTAGGTGGCTTAGCATAACAAAAATTTATTCTTTCACAGTTCTGGAAGCTAGAGGGTTTCAGCAGGTTTGCTTCCTGGAGGCTCTTAGGGAGAATTTGTTCTACACCTATCTCTTAGCTTCTGGTGATTGCTGCTAATTCTTGACATTCCTTGGTTTGTAGGCACTTCACTCTAATATCTAGAGTCTGTCCTAAATCCAAGATGATCTCATCTAGAGATCCTTAACGTATTTATATCTACAAAAACTTTGTTTCCAAATAAGGTCACATTCATAGATACTTGGGATTAGAACTTGGACATTTTTGGGGGATAAAATTCAGCCAAATAATGACATAGAAACACACGGATGACAGGGCATGTGAGGAGTGAGATTGCACAGGGAAAGAGTATGGATTATCTAGGGACAGAGTAAAGGATGGAACCTTGAAGGCAAAAAACAATATTTAAGGAGACTGAAACAAAATTATTATGAGACTAAGGTATTCAAAAATCAAAAGAACAGAACACTTCAGTAAAAAAGGTAATGACAGCAATGACAAATGCAGTGGCATGGTTAAAAAACAACCACCAAAATTATCAATAAATTGATAGTTGATAGAATTACATCAAAAGATTTCAGTGGAGTGATATAAAATTCTTACAGAGACCTACAGTGTAGATAATGTTATCTAAAATTTCAGTAAGCAGCATAAAGAAGTTAATTTGTTTAGAATTGCAAGTAACAAGTGTTGGAGCAAGAATTAGAATTCACATTTGTCCTGCTAACTCTCAGAAGTGTTGTCTACTTTTAAAAATCAAAGATACCTCAATCAATCAGTTATTCTAGAAAAAAAGAAAAAATAGGGTGTTGTTGGGTGTGGTGACATGTGCCTGTAGTCACAGCCACTAGGGAGACTGAGGTGGGAAGATGGCTTGAGCCCAGGAGTTGTAGTGCACTGTGCCAATAGTTCAGTATCAACATGGGAGCAGGGAACCGCCAGGTTGCCTAAGGAGGGGTGAATCCACTCAGGTAGGAAATGGAGCAGGTCAAAACCTCCATATTGATCCATAGTGGGATCACACTTATAAATAGCCACTACCTTCCAGCCTGGGTAACATAGTGAGTTATCATCTTCTAAAAAAAAATAACAAATAAATAAATTGGTTTTTCTAGGTATAATATCATATCATCT
>VBSM01001265.1:5107895-5148647 GCA_008086735.1 Cheirogaleus medius | reverse complement strand
AAAAAAAAAAAAATAGTATGTTGAATCAGCCACTTCCTAGCTGTGAGATCTTGGGTGTATCAACTAAATTCTTTAAGCCTCAGTTTTCACATGTAAAGAAGTAGATTAATAGTCATATCTGCTACTCAAAATGATTGTAGGGAAGAACACAGACAATTGAGGTTATTAAAAGTGAATTGGAAACTTTAATGGGCTGTACAAATACTTGCTATCATTCCTCCCATAAAAGTTGAGACCAATAAGTTGATCATATTTAGAGATTATAGATAAGATGTCTCAGCATGTAGTAATATTTGCGGCAGTATTATAAATGGGCCCAAATGAAATACAGAATTGCTTTCCTAGTTTTGTTGAATTAGTTACTGAAAAATATTGTTTTTACATGATTTTTACAAAAAGAATCCATGGAAACTTGATAAGAGTACTAGATATATTTTAAGATGACTGTAGTTTCATAAGTATAGTTGTTGAAACCTGGTAGAAAAAGTGTACTTGATTCGCTCTTGTCAAATATCTTTTTGTTGTCATCACAGTATGGTGACATAAATGAGAATGAATCACCTAGGAGACAGGAAATAGAAACTGAGTTGTTGCTGGTACCTTTTAGAGAAGTAGCCTAGGAGGAAAGTGACTAAATATATTCCATGACTAAATAGAATCCATAGGAACTAGAAAATAGAATCCAAGTTGTTGGTGGCATCATTTAAAGAAGTAGCCTGGGAGAAAACGTGATTAAATATATTGCAAATACTTTTAGAGTAACTTAGAGCTAATGAAAACAAGTGAAATTATTTATCATTGTATGTAAAGATGTTCATGGTTATATCATCCACTAAAAACTAAAATATATAATACTTAAAAATTATAACAATACACCTAAGAAAATAATATTCATTTTTTGTAGTAATTAAAATCAAAGAATCATGGATTTTTATTTTATTTTAATTTATCTGCTTAAGAGGGAAATAAATATATGTATACCATAAGTTCTGGTTAAATGAAAAAAGGAATTTCACAAAATAACAAAGTTTCTGTGACACAGAATCATACTGTACCTCAGAAGACATTGAGTATTAAGCCCAAAAGAGAATTGCCCTAAGGTTGTAGGACTTGGGACATTTTCTAATTTTCTTTTAAATTCTTATTATATATTAGACTTTTATATCTTTTTGAATAAAATAACATACTTTTTGAAATTTGATCTTGAGAAATTGAGTGAACCAGGACATTACATTGTATTTCTCTATTCAGTTCAATTCACTCTCCCACTCCTTTCAAATCTTTTCTACTTGTCTGATACACCCAACTCTATCATCTTCCTCTTCCCTTAGAAATAACCTTATATTTTAATAGGGAAGATTGATGCCAACAGATTGGTACTGTTCCAATTTCCTGCTACCAGTTCTAAACCTAACCATTTCTTCACCCATCTTTTCTTCCTATTAGTTAAAGAAGATATTTGTAGCCTAAGAAACCCAACTCAAACACACTCAAAGTAGCATGTATTGGCTTATCTATTTGAATATCTGAGAATGGAGCTGACTTTCAGCATAGGCCTATCCAACAGTATCATAAAGTCACTGTCTCAGATCTTGATTGTACTTTGTTGGCCTGTTCTCAGACTCACTCACCCTGGAATATATTTTGTGCTACATTTTTTTTAACATGTTCTCAAATGAGGCCTTCCATCCTCCAAAAGTATAAGGGGTACAGATTTACAGATGAAGACTATGCACAAATTTAAAGAGATGTGCTGCTACTGAAGATACTATATAATAAGTTCAACACAGATATTAAGATATCTAGAGAAGAATGCTTCTTCTTATTCAATAGACACTCAATATTAAATGCATGGGAAGTCAAGTGAATGTTTCAGCTTTAAATAATGTTATGAGCTCTAGGAGACTAATAATCGAGGAAAACCCTGGGGAAAGTTTGCATGGTTTTGCTGTTTTGTTGAATTGGGTTTCTTGATTTGTAAAAGGTTACAACCTTCAGGCTTGCCATCCTGTGGGCTGGGAAGCAAAGCCTCGGGCAGAGACCAGAAGCAGGAGGGGTTGGGGCAAGAGCTTTATACTGCATGGGTCTGTAAAGTGTATATATTCAATGGGTTATAGGAGGAGTTATGAATATTCATGAAGAGGGGTACATACATGCATAGTAAGCAAACATGCATATTATGTATATCCCACGTTCACTTTGGGGTGGAGACTTAACATTTAAATACATTAAAATTAGGCCCTATACATCAAAAGGTGAAGCAGGTACATGAAGGCACTCAGTGTGAAACCCTGTAAACTGGCCAGAACCAGTCCATGGTCAGTAATCTCTTATCAGGAGAAAGTTACTATAATCAGACTTTTGTCCAATCACAGCTGTAGATATGGCTTGTGGAACAGGGTCAGTTAGCATCTGGCAGTCAGTGAGCTGCGATGGATTCAACAATGTTTATCTCAAGGCCAGTGCTTGTTTAGCTGCTAGAGAAAAGGAACAAACCTCGTGGCAGTTAGAACATAGTTTATTCTTTAAGCGTGGGTGTGTGTGACTTATCCCTTGTCTTGCATGGGCTCAGATCTTGTTTAAATTTGATATTTTATTGCCACAGAGTTTGTTCTGTCACTTATGATCTCTATTTTAATACATCCAAACAAAAACAAAGAGATTGACTTGTGGTTATTTGAAAAGGAACTCTTACAGATATCCATGTAAGATCACACACACAAAAAAACAAGAAATCTAATGAAAAGGTCATCTTTTGAAAAAGACCAGAATATCCAAAGCCAATTCATGTGTTGATGACTTCTTAAGTGTTTAGGTTGTGGAGATTATCTAAATAATTCTCTTGGCATAACCAAGTATAGAGGTATCATTTCTTAGTGTCTTATTCAATTGTCTAAGTCAGGGGTGGGGAAACTCTTCATGTTCGAAGGCTGCATTAATTTAGCTGTAACCAAATAAGGCTGCATTTAAGTAACTTCAATTAGATATACTTAAAAGTGTACGTTATTTTGTAAAAATCTAACTACTATTATACTTAACAATTTCAAAAAATGAAAACTTTGTTAATTTAAAAGTTAATTAATCTTTTAATGACTTTGTTGTTTCTGCTTTTTGTTGGAAAGCATTAGAATATTTGGTATGCAGCCCAGAGGTCCTCAGTTTCAGTTAATCCTCTAGATGGGTATCAGTCATTTGTGATTGAGCATCTTGATTTGAATTAGGTAGAAGAATGTAGATTCACAGCAATAAGTGGTTGAAAAACAAAAAAAGTATTTTTCAGGCATGTTGCCAAAAGCATGAGTATTCTATTGCATTTTTGCATATTTCAATTGGATCTTTCTTAGCATCAAACAATGACTTTAAAATGTCAACCCAAGTGCCCATCAATTCATGAGTGGATTAATAAAATGTGGTATCTGTATACCATGGAGTACTATTCAGCTCTAAGAAACAACGGTGATATAGCACATCTTGTATTTTCCTGGATAGGGCTGGAACCCATTCTACTAAGTGAAGTATCCCAAGAATGGAAAAACAAGCACCACATATACTCATCAGCAAACTGGTATTAACTGAACAGCACCTAAGTGGACACATAGGAACTACATTAATTGGGTATTGGGCGGGTGGGAGGGGGGAGAAGGGGCAGGTATATACATACATATTGAGTGAGATGTGCACCGTCTGGGAGATGGTCACACTTGAAGCTCAGACTTGGGGGAGGAGGGAGGCAAGGGCATTATTTGAAACCTTAAAATTTGTACCCCCATAATATGCTGAAATAAATAAAAAAAATATCATCTACCAAGCATTCAGTCAATTCCATCTGTAGTTTCTTAGGTGCCTTGGTGATATCAACTAGGTGACACTGAAATGCTAATTTGAGTGTGATGTCATGATTCTAAAAATCAGTGAAACTTTCATTTCCAATTAACAGGTCTATAACAGCTACATATTCTTCAAATGATTTGCATATACCATCCTGCTTGCTCATCAATGACCTTTGCTAACTGGGAAAATGTTCATCTGCAATTTACTTTTGAAGTAGTAGTGTTTTGAAAAAAGATAGCTTTTTTTGAAATGCTTGGATTTTTTGCCACATCATTTATATGTTTAACCTTGCAAAGAAATAATCAAGTTGTTTTGATTTGACATGATATTACACAGAAATGCTGCATTCCTATAGAAATCTCCTTTCAATAATTCCCATTACTGATTATCATCTTCACAAACTTTTGCTATCTGTTCTCACAGAATTAAAATTGTGGCTAACATCTGCCCCTGCCATACCCAGTGCACTTTAGAATGATACAGCAATTCCACAATGGATACCTCATAGTTCAACTTCAGCATATTATGAAACTGATGATGCTATGTTGCACTTGCAGGAATATGGTCAACAATACTTACAACTTGTTGCAAAGTGTCACTTAAATAGTAGCCTTACCACAGAGATTTTGCTGATGCAATATACAATGAAAACAAATGAGAGCATCTGGATCTGTTAATACCCTTTTTATCCGTGTGATAAAACTCCTCATGTTTTCCTGTCATGGAAGGTATACCACGTCTGAACATACACTCACTAAATTTACCAAATGCAGTCCAACTGCATGACACTGATCTTGAAAGTTGTTGAAGATATCTATTCCCCATGTTCCATTTATAAGAGTGCCCAAAGTGATTAACACTTCTTAGCAAAGAAAATCTTCTGTTATGACCTGAATGAAGTATAAAATCTGCACTGAGTCAATATTATCAGTTGATTAATCCAAAGTGATTGAATAATATATATTTTCCTTTTGCAGTATTGCATGAAGTTGTTCTGTTAAGTTGAAGGCTAATTCATGCTGCCAATCAGTTATGGCTCTATTGAAAGAAGCAGTTGTTCGTACTTTGAAATGTTATGGAGGATTAAGCATCCTACAACTTTGACAATCCATTCTTTCACAATTTCTACATCATTGAATGGCTTCTCCTTTTTTCCTGAGTATATAAGCTACTTTATAAGTTGCTTCAGTGGCATTATTTCCAGATCTTATTGCTGCTTAAAAGAATTGTCTTTGCTTTTGCTTTTCATTCTTTAATTTCTGCAATACAAACCTTTCATGCCTCTGCCTCTAATTTAAAATGTTTGTGGTCCTTATGAGTGTTATAATACTGGTAAGCACTGAATTTCTCTAATGTCGATATTGCAATATCACAAAGCAAGCAAATCATCTTTAGCAGAAACAAGATAATAATGCAGCTAGCAATCCTCATTAAAAAATCTCTTTTCTTCCTTCAGCATTCTCTTGGTCTTTTTTGACATCACGGGCTGTTAAGCAGACAGAATTAAAAAATACTATATGTGCAACTGTTCACGAATTCCACTTCAGAAACACAGTGCACTGTTGTCAAAAATTGATAACAGGCTGGTGTACTCAACCCCCATAAACTCTCACCAGCCAACCTCGTGTGGTAGTGGTGCCAGTGAGTCAGGGGAAGTTAGAAATGGATCATGAGCATTGCAGCTGCCAATTTAGCCCTTATGGCTTACTAATGTTCTAATTGTGCTGGTCAGTCTGGGATGATTATTTCATTGAAACTTACTACTTTATTCTTTGTTATGTTAAATATGTTCATTTTCAAAATAAAAATATAAAAGATGAATAAAAATGCATTAATAAAAATTTTAAAAAAAGGATTTGTTTTATAAAATTTGGATTCAGTCAAAAGACTTCACTTAAGGATCTAGAAGGCCACATATGGCCTTAAGGATGCAGATTCCCCCACCCCTGGTCTAAGGTCTAATTGTGATACAGTAACTTTTCTCAAAGATTGACAGAAAATGAAACAGGATTGTAAAAAAATCAATTTCTAATAGGTTCCAATGACCATTTTGGACAAAAGTTCTCTGTAACAGAAGGGAAAGAATAGTTCCTCTAGTCCTACCTTGTATTAATACTGTGGGGGCTGGGGTAGCTAAAAACAGCCAATTATGGAATAATTAAATATTTAAGTAAGCCAAATGTGCCAGATTTTATTTCAGCTGAGGAAAATGTGCCTGCAATAAGAAAGTTTGATACACTGGCACCTGGAGTGGTACAGGTGTTTTGGAGGCAAATGTCCAAATTAGCAGGTATGTTACTCTTTTCTTGTTTAATACATTTTATAAAGATGACTTCTCCAGAATTGCCTCCAGCATAATGCTTTTTTTTTATTCCTTGCCTCTTTTTTATTCTGATCATGAGTTTGAGAGATAATATGTGTACTATATTATGAGACAAATTCAATCTCTTTACCCACACTCCATGTCTCTTATAATGGACAATGTAATACCATCAATTATGACATTTTAATCTCTCCTGTCCAGTCTATATTAAAATGGGTTCTCATCTATTACTCATACTGCATGAGCTATATCCTTTTTTCAATTTACTTCTCCAATATTGGAAGTCCTGGCACATGTCCTTTCATAACTAATTGTTTTAACACTATTTCAATGACCTCACAGTGTCATTGAAATCATCATATTTTTGCTCCCATGTCAATTATATGTCCCAATTCATGACTGGAAAAAAATTTTAAAAAACCTTCCTCACTCTGTCACCATCAGCTCACTCTCCTCTGAAGCTGTCAAACCCTATGAAAATAGTAGTTCTTTTTTTTTTTTTGCTGTAGCCACCTCACATAACAAGGGTCATTTTTTACCTTATATTTCTTCCTATATTCAGTAACAGTGAAGGTGTTTAGATGTGCACATTTTTAAAACAAAAGTCCAGAGGAAGCAAACTGAAGGTATTTAAATGGGAAGAAAACATAGAAGGTAAAAAGAATATTTCAGTGTCACTCATACAAGAATAGCCCAGGATCATCAGTGATCAGTTAACAGGCTGTTAGGGAGTGTTTATGGTGTGCAGAACATTGGGCCATGTCATATGCAATCTTGTTATGAACATGCTTATTTACGTATCCTACTGAACTGTTCAACACAAGAGCCACGCTGCTCATAGTGGGGTCTGCATAATGGGACAGTTTGTGAGGAAATAGCTATAGAAATTGAGAGTCAGCATTGAGAAACTTTTATATGAATGTAAAGAAATTGTATGACACTTGAATCTATAAGTTTTTCAAAAGTTATATTTTATACTCCTTTTTGTGTTGTTTTCTAGTAATTAATTTTTATCATATTTTATAAACCACTGATCTCAGACAGAATGAGAGAAAAACTGGTCCTCACCACAGATAGTGGAGATGCACTGTCAAGAACATGGAATATGTTTCTCAACCAGCTATGTATTTCTTCATTGCATCCTGAAATACAGTAAAATTTGTTTTGGAGAACATTTCAAGGGCCATTCACACCTGACATTTTCCATGTTATATCAATTTCACTTTATATTCTATATAATCTAAGACAAAAAGCAAGTGAGATGGCTAGAAAACCAGATTGTACTCATATATATGTCTTGTCCTTTCAATATCTTCACCCCTGCTGGTTAAATGAGCTCTGCTAACCAATAGTGTGGACATCACTTGGGCATTTGTTAAAAATGCAGAATCTGAGACACGCTAAATCAGAATCAGCATTCTAACAAGATCCACAGGTGATCTGTATATACATTGAGGTTTGAGATGCATTGGCTCAGACTACTGTGGGGATTCCCAAAATGTAGGAAACTCTACAGTTTCTAAGAGTGATACTAATATTAAAGACATTAGTGCAACACACAGCACATTTCATTAGTCAGGGCTTCAGCTCACAAAGAAAAATGTCAGTGTACACCTAAGTCCCTAACTTCAATTAATTTTTATTCTAAACTTATTCTCAGTGTCCTTTTGCTGGTTATGTGGCAGAACACCTTGAAGAGAATAACAGGAAATCGTGGTGCCTGCCTGGAATTCAGATTGGAAAAGATTCAAATGTAAATCACCCTAGGCTCTTTCAATTTAATATCGGCAAATTCAGTTATCCCATATTAACCCCAGTCTAAGGTACATAAGGGGTCCTGACCAGAAGATATCTCTGGTCAACCCTACTATTAGATGGGGAAGAAAACCAGCCCAAGGATTAAAAACCAGTGGAAAGAACATTTGCTTGAAGAGCCCATAATTCCAGATGTCAGCTGAAAAATGTCCTTAAATGAAAGAAAGGCTCATTCTCTAATTGATTCATTTGGTAGGTGTTTTTCTCTCCAAAAAGACTATGAGCTCTTTTTGAGGGATTCTGCTAAATATTTTCCTAGCAACCACTGCACTAGTCTCACCTGGCAACATCTATAGCTCTTCACCTCTTTCTCTATGCTAACTCTATTCCTTGAATATGTTTCTGCTGTTGCAATTTTCACATCTTCCGTAGAAGCAACACAACATAGAGGAAAAATATATGGTCAACTGTAGAGACAGACAAGCTTGGGTTAGGTTTCCAGCTTTGCCATTTACAAGCTGTGTCCTAGAACAATTTAGCTAACTTCTATGAACCTCGGTGGCTACATGAATATCAAATCGGCTAGGTTACAATATTATTAATGATGTAAGAATGGCAACTAACGCAAGATGTTTGGTAAATGATGGTGTTACCATTATGCAATGACTGTATATTTACACACAAACTGTACAATTTTGTGTATATAAATTATATATGTATATATATGTGCATATGTGTGTGTGTGTATATATCTCACACGAATTCTTTATCTCTAAATTCCCATTGATTTGCACAGTGTTTGGAATGATTGCTGAATGGAAAGGGGATGAATGAAATAATGAATGAATAAATGAAGTGAAGGGATAAAGAATTGAATTAAGTTGATATAATTTAATGCCCTTACCATTCTTGACCAGTCCCAGAGGCTATTATATCTTCATGTGTGTTATTAACCTTTTAGTGGTACTTGACTGTAATGCATCTTTCACAGTTCTAGTGTAAATGTCAACTTCTCTCATCTGGGAAACCTTTCTTGACTAGGTCAGACCATCTTGTTTTTCCCCTCCTCTAAATCTACATAGTCCACATATCTCAAATACTGATTTTGTTTCACTCGTGAGAATTTAACAATTATGCTAAACATTGTGTTCTGGGAACTCCTGGAGGAAGGTTCATTGCAACCTTCTTGAAAAATGAACTGCAATGCAAACAGACTTGCTTCGGGGAGTTAGAACTGATGTTTTTGACTTAGGTATGCCTGCCATCTTAAAAAACAGCAACACTCTACTGAGAATGAAATATCCTAAGATAATTACAACCCAGTTCCTGTAGGCGATTTTAAACATTGACTCATAAGCTCAGAAAAATCTTGGCAAGGCAGATCAGAATGAAAATTAGAGTTAGCGTAGGCGGTGGCTATTTGAAATTAAGAAGCTCAGATAAGATATAATCAGAGGACAAAAAGAAAAAACCCACAAAAACTCATACACATACACCCTGCAGGCAGATGGGAGAGTAAGGAAGGGGTATTGAAAGAAGTATTGGAAAAGATGAAGAAGTCTTTTTGTAGCTAAATTCTCAAGAAGAGCAAACATATCCACTAAGTAAGCAATAAAAGGGGATGATGCACAGAGCAAGTAGGTGAAGAGATACTAACTTAAAATGGGAAGAAAGTAGATTAAGGTCAGAACTTTGCCACCTAAGCAGGTAACTGTCCACCTATTTTTGGATAATTATACCTTATTTGATCCAGCTATTCTACCACTTTCCTTGTTATTATTTTCAAGTATTTACGAATCAAATATTTAATTTGCCTTTCTTGTCACAAATCTTTATTCTACACTATACCCTCTCCTCCTCCCCCTTCTCCATGGCTTGATATTACACTTGAGCCAGTTTCAAATATTTGCCTTTCTTCAAACAGCCACACCCCTCATTTTCCCTTGATGTTAAATATTGTGATAATTAAATAGGAAATTTACTTGTAGTCTTTAATATAGTGCACGAGTCAGCAAACTTATACTGTAAAGGGCCAAATAGTAAACATTTTTGTCTGTAATAAGGGACATACAAAACATCTCTGTTGCAACAACTCAACTCGTGTGCTGTTGTATTGGAAAAGCAGCCATAGACGATGCAGATGCAATTCATCATAGCTGTGCTGCAATAAAGCCTTGTTTATAAAACAGGCAGCCAGCAGGCTGGATTTGGCACAGGACGATAGTTAACTGGCCCTCAGTATAGTGACTGGCACATTGTAAGTGCTCAGTAAATGTGAACATTTTATGAGCTACTACTTCCCTCGGTTTGGAATGTTATTCTCCTTCCATCTCCTCTCACCCTCTAGGAAAATCCTATTCTTCATTCTCACATGAATCCTTTCATTTCCATCTCTAGACAGATTTTCCACTTCAATTTTTTGTTATTATATACCCAAATTTAATCACAGTTATTGCTGTTTTCAGTGTGCCAGGTATAAAACTCAGTACTTTAAAAAACATTATCTCCATGCACTTTTTGCAAAGCACATGTGGTTGTTATTATCATGTCCATTTTCACTGATAAGAAAATTATTGTGTAGAAAGATTAAGCAATGCACCCAAAATGACACAACTTGTAAATACTCCTTTCTCTGTGTACTTGCTGTCAAATGTAATACACACATTTAGTGAATACATTGCATTGTCATTAAGGGAAATTTCCCCTCTGTGTCCTTGGCTGTGTTGTGAGATATCTGAAGGCAGAGTTCTTGGTTTGTGTAAATAAATCTTGACATTTGTTTCAAGATTTTTCCTGGTCTTAAATTTCTTCCTATTCAAGGTCAAAAGTTCCTGACGTTCATAATTAAAACCTAATTCTGTGAGGAATTCCCAAGGTGTATAAACAGACAATATAAAGAAAGATTATGAGACAAAAAGGAAAAATCAGGTTTAATGTGCATCAAATGTAGATATGCCGACCATAAAAATGAATGAATGTAAGAGAGGCAATATTTTAAAAGAGAGAGAATATATACCCAGTAATGAGATTACTGATTTATATGCTAGTTCTATTTTTAATTTTTTGAGGAATGCCTATATTGTTTTTCATAGCAGCTATACTAATGTACATTCTCAGCAATAGAATGCACATGTTCGCTTTTTCCACCTCTTTTCCAGCACTTGTTATCCTTCACCTTTCTAATAATAGCTGTTCTAACAGATATGAGGTGATATGTCATTGTGGCTTTAATTTGCATTTTCCTTAAGATTAGTGATGTTGAGCATTTTTTTCTCATTCACTTGAGACTTAATCTATAGACAACTTTCATTTGTATGGACATTTTTAACAATATTAATTCTTCTAATGAATGACTATGGGATATTTTTCCAATTATTTGTGTCTTCCTCAATTTATTTCATCAGTGTTTTATAGTTGTCAATGTGCAGGTCTTTCCCCTCCTTGGTTAAATTTATTACTACACATTATTTTTTTTGTGTGTATGTTTGTGTGTACATATGTAGTTATTGTAAATATGATCGTCGTCTTGCATTCTTTTCCAGAAATGAAATAAACATTTCAAAGAGATATCTGCACGCTCAAGTTCATTGCAGCATTATTCACAATAGTCAAGCTATGGAATCAACCTAACTGTCATCAATGAATGAATAGATAGAATGTGGTATAAGTACACAATGGAATACTATTCAGGCTTAGAAAGAAAAAAATCCTGTCACTTGTTACAATATGAGTAAACCTGGAGGACATGACATTGTTTGAAACAATCCAGGCACAGAAAGACAAATCCCACATGATCTCACTATATGTAGAATCTAAAATGATTGAATTCATAGAAATACAGAGTAGAATAGTAGTTGTCAGGGACAGAGGGTGGGAGGCAGGTGCTGGGGGAGATGTTGATCAAAGGATACAAAATTTCAGTTATATTAGAGGAATAATCAAGAGATCTATCATATAACAGGATGACAATACTAACAATGTATTGTACTCTTGAAAATTGCTAAAAAAGTAGATTTTCATGTTCTCAACACACAAAAAAAGTATTTGAAGTAATGTGTATGTTAATTAGCTCAATTTAGTCATGCCAAATATATACATATTTAAATACATCATGTTGTACATGATAAATAAATACAGATTTTTTTCAACTAAAAGTAAATGTTAGAAGAGAGACAAATATAAAAATATTCTAATATTTGTAAAAGTCATATAGCTTCTAATTCCAGAAGCATAAAAAATCTACAGTAAGAAAAATAACAAAAATCCACAAAAGATTTATGGGAGGAAAACCTTGAAACCACCAAATAGAGCTCTCACATATAGTGAGAAAAAGTCTGATCATGTATAAGTCAAAACATTTATAATGATGCAGATTTATCAAGTGAAAAATTTAAAAGCAGAATGTAAAATAATATTTCCCAATTGCTGAGAGAAAATAATTATCAAACTAGAATTGAATTTTCCAGCTAAAATATGGTTGGAGAATGGAGCAAAAGAAAAATGACCTCAGACATGAGGTATAATGACTGTATAAAACTATAGCAATGCAGTCTAATATGGGAGTTTATAAATTATTTTTAAAAACCTAAAATGTTGACCCAAAATAGCATATATGAAGGGAATAAAATGATTGAAGTTTAGATATTCAAAATCAACTATATTATTTGGAAGTAGGGTAACAAAATTGAATAAATTTAAACTTTGTTAAATTGAATATATATGCTCAAATTTTATATTTTGTGTGTAAAATTCAAATTCATAGAATAAAAAAACCTAATTGAAAAACTCAAAATAAGGTAGAAGGCAAGAAATAAGATAAATGAAGAGTAGAAAGAATAAAACACAATAAAATATAACAATATGAATAAATCCAAATATATCAATAATCACAGTAAGTATTAAATTGTTATAGTAAATATATTTTACGTTGATAAATATTAATTAGTTAAAAGATAGTTTCTCAGATTAGATTTTAAAATACAGCTATATAGTTACTATAGCCACGCTTAAAACATAAAAATCAAGGAATTTTATTTAAATTTTTAAAAAGATGGAAAAATAAAAACAGGCAATTAATAGGTCAAATAGACATGAAGGAAAATTTAAGACAAAAATTGTTTTTCAGACCAAAGGGGTTCAATGTGAAATTTAAAATTTGAATATCATAAGTATTCCCTGAGTTAGGATCTAATCATATAAGGCAAAAAAAAAAAAAAAAAACTGCCAAATTTGCAAAAAGAAAAAGATATGTCTGTGATTAGATTCATAGAATGTAACTTTTATCTTTGAATAATTGATATAATGTTTTAAGACTATAGTAGCTAACCCAATAGGCATATACTAGGGCCTATACCCAACAATTTAAGAATACTTTTTCTTCTCAAGCAAAAATCAACATAATAGCCCCTAAACAATTTTTATTCTACACACAATGTCCTCTGATTATAATATAATTATGACTAGACATCATTATCAGAAATATAACTAGAGATAAAACATGACCTAGAAATTAAATCATGTATTATTAATAATATAAAGTTAACAATGAGATTATGATGGATATTATAATGAACAATAAAACAATTGCTTTGTTTTAAATTTGTGAGATGCTGCTGAAACTAAATTTATAGCTAGTTGGTAGTTAGTAATGCTTATATTTAAAAAAACCCAAATTATTGATGCATGCATTCAACATCGGAGGCTAGAAAAAGAACAGAAGTGACCAAAAAAAAAAAAAAAAAAAAAAAGTAGAATAGTGAATACAAAAGCATAGATGAAAAAGAAAGCAATAATAAAGTTAATGTTGATTATTTGAAAGACTGGTAAAATAAAACTTTGTTAACCATGATCAAGAGAAAAACAGTTAATGCATGTGAATAATTATAAATGAAAAAGGGAAAAATCATAGACACTGCTGTGATTTAAAAAAAATTACAAAGGACTATGATAAGGAGTTTTATACAAACACATTTAAAAACTTGGATGAAATCTACAATAGCTAAGAACTAAAATACATCAAAAATTTAAAGAAAGGCTTATGTAAGCCTATAAATCTAAAATATATTTAATCAATGTGCATGTGGGAGAAACTATCCCAATAAAAGGCCCAGATAATTTCACTGGGCCACCACAATGGTGGCTAAGGTAGGGAATTCCATTTCTGCTATGGCAGTGGGAGCCCACTACTGCCCAACCCTCTCACTAATTAAAAATTCTAGATAAAGTCCACAAAAATAAAAAATCAACAGCAACCACTCTACTATGAAAATAAACACAAGCTGATGAATTACAAAGGAGAGTAAGAACTCAAACATGTAACTTACATGTATTTAAATCTCCCACTTAATTTTACTCTCCTGGTTTTGTCCTGAAAGTGAATCCCAGTCCAGAGTGGCATAGTGTTCTGACATCCTAAAAATCTGATAAAAGCCTCATGTTTCTGACTAGAGGAATGAGAAAATGCAACCCCTGCAAGTGTAACACTTAGTTTGACCCCTGAGCCTCACATGGGACAGCACCAAACCACTATAGCAAAGGCTTAGATTACTGAACGGAGATTGAAACTATCACCCAGAGTACAAGACATGATTTGTAGTATAAACCTAACCAGGTTAGAAAAACAAAACATCCACATTCTACAGAGGTCTATAACAGGACCCAGAATCTATACAGCATAACCTTCACAATGCCAAGGTACAATCCAACCTACTCAGCATTCAAAGAGCCAGGGATCTGGTTACTAAGAGAATCAAATGCTAACCCCAAGATAAATTAGATACAGAAACTATCAGACAATTATTTAAACAGCTATTGTATCTATGCTTCATGACATAAAAGAAAACCTCATATTTAAATGAATATAAAACTATCTGAATAGTCCTATATTTATTAAGAAATTAAAGTTATTACCAAACCCTTCTTCCTCAAAACACTAGGCTCATATGGTTTCACTAGTGAATTCTATCAAATATTCACGGAAAAATTTATATTTTTTAAAAGTATGACAAAGACATATAAAATATTACAAATCCATACTTTTCACAAATGTAGATCTAAAAAATTTTTAAATATTAACATTGAATCTAAGAATACATAGGATAATACATCATAACCAAGTAAGATTTATTCTAGGAATGCAAGATTAGATCAAAACTCAGTCTCTCTCAAACTGACAAAAGGCATCTGGAAAAATAGTACAGTTAGTCCTGTACTTAATGTACTTAAAAAGACTGAATTGTTTGTACTTGAGATTGTAAATGAGATGAGAATGCCTGCTTTGATCATTTAAAACTCATCAGCTTAGAAAGAAAGAAATAAAACTGTCCCTAAAAAATAATATAATTGTTTACATAGAAAATTCCAGGGAATTTATAAAACAACTATTAGAATTTATAAGTGAATTTAGCAAGGTCACAAGATAAAAAGTTAATATACAAAAAACAAGTGTATTCTTATATATGAATGTCAAATATTTAAAAAATAAACTTTAAAAAATATATAAATTACCTAGGAATAAATCTATCAAAGGATTTCTAAGAGTTCTATACTTAAAATAATAAAAGTTCACTGAGATAAAAAAGAACTAAATGAAGAGCTGTAACATGAGCATGGATTGAAAGACTCTACAAAATTCCAGTCACAATTCCATAAGGAAATCTTTTTAGAAATTGGCAAACTAATTCTAAATTTTATGTGGAAATATAAAGAAGCCAAATAAATAAAGCAAATTTAAGAAGAAGAAAGTTGGGGGACTCACTGTACCTGGAGTCAAGGCTTATTCTACAAAAAGCTGTGGTAATCAAGACATTTGGTATTCATACGAGACAGACATACAGATCAATATAGATTAAACAAAAGAGAGCCCAGGAATAGATCCACACATATTAATTCAATAGATTTTTCGCAAAGACACAGAGACAATAGATGGGAAAAAAATATCTTTTGACTTCTTTTAGATTCCCTCCTGAAGCTCTGTATTTTCTCCGGGTTATTGCTCACCTTCAGCATGATTGTGAGAAGTGTTTTTAACTGTGTCCTCTGTTACTGGATCCTGCATCTTTGTGTTTATTAATTCCTTCCTCACTACTTTTAGTGGAACATTTATCTCTTTAGAAGGAGTGTTTGATATTATATATATATATGTTATATATATGTATGTATGTGTGTAGGACAGGAGCAGAAAATGTGTATCTGTACACCAGGATGAAACTAATAATGATATACATTTATGTTAAAATTAGTTTATTCTAAATCACTGTCTCCTTTGTTTCTCTTTTGACCTGCACTGGTATACCTCAAGGATATCTGAAAGCACTTTTTCTCCTTTCCCCTTACATATGGAGAGCAAATCTCATGCTAACCGGCTCTAGCTTTTGCTTTGCTTGTTTGAGGGCTGGTCCATCTAGTTCTAAATTTTTAAATGTATAAATTCTCAGAGTCACAAAAAAACCTTAGCAGACATTGGATAGCTGGAGCTTCAGAGCAATGATACCATAGATTACCTCTCCTCATTCTTACTTTCCTCCACCTTGGAAACCTTTTCAAGAAGCAGGAGAATAATGAAAGAGATGAGGCCAACACTTCCCGTGATGGGTTGTGGCAAAATGTAAATTAGAATTTAGATTCCATTTCTCCCAGCCCTGATTCCACCGCATCTGGCTTCAATCCCAGCTTCTTGTTCTGGTTTTATTTCCCTTCTGCTCTTTCTTTCTTTGAGTTGCATTTCTGCTGCCAGGTGGGAACAATAGCTGAACAATGTGGAGGTGTAAGACACAAAGAGCTCCATTGCAGCCACTGTGATGGATAGCATTGAATAGAGAAAAACCCACAGAAGTGCTTAACTTTTCTCATGAACCTTCAGTTGCTTCCAAAAAAGTGAACTTTTATCAAACAGTAAAGTAAGACATCTGTTTCCACCAGCAGTGACTTCTAGACAGGGCCACATGATATTGAATTGGACCTAGGACAAATTCCTTATTGAATTGATCTAAGTTCTAATTTCAGTATTTTTGTCTATAGAATAGAGATCACTGAGTTTGATTATTACTTTCGAAAGTATAGGTACGTCTCAAGCAATATGGAGGAGGATGTGAAAAAGTCATTCATTTGTCAACAAATATTTACTGTTTATTCTCTACAAGGCACATTGCTAGGCTCACTATAGTTTTTGATATGTGGGCCCCAGAGCACTGTACCTGAATTCTAGTGTATGCTTCTCTGAGTTATGGGAAATATTTTCTACTAGATTTCTAAAGAGTTAAAAAATGGCATATAAGTCTAAGCTATCATTAGGTATTACTGCTAAAGCCAGCTGAACATCTGCAAGATGACTTGAATATGACAAACGGTATCAATGATGTGTCATGGCTTTTGGGCAGCATCCTAGGGGGCTTGTTGATTGTCATATCTAGAGAGCTTTCATCAACTTAGTGGTAATACTGACAGAAGCATGATGAAAATTAGAGCATTTATTTTTTTAAAATGAAGTTTGTATGAAAACACGCAGTTAAATCTAAATGATAGACAGTAACTCTATACTTTTTTACCTGTTGACGCTTCAAAAGCAACTTACTTGCTTATACTGGTCTCATTAAAGCCTTTTATCACATCTAACACACACTGAAAATGCTCAAACAGCCCTAGGAACATTAAGCCAGAGGCTTAATTTATCTTGTGGACAAGCTCAACCACACCATTTGATGTACTAACAATTCTCTATAAGGATAGTTGCTACACAATATCTATCCATTATTGCAGAAACCTGACTACCAGACATAATTTGTTCACTTAAATAAGATGCTACGGTTTGAGATCATCTAGTCTAATGCATGTATATATATATATATATACACATATATAAAATTTTTTCCTAAATGATACAATTGAGAACCAGAGAGGTTATTGTGGACCTTAGGCTTTGCAAAAATAGAAAATATGCTTTTAAAAAAAAGAAAAGATGACAGCATTAGCAGTCATTGACCATAGATGAAAACTGAGTTATTGCTTTTTTTCTTTCTCTCTCTTTTATTTTCCTCTATCTCTCTCACTTTACCCTCTTCTTTGCCCCTTTTTGTCTATCAAGGCTTATACCTTGTTCTGAACATAATTTATTGGTTGATATTTGAATAAAACATAGCATGAAAATAGTACCAGGACAACAAAATATATAAATGCAAAGCTTCACAGTTTGTGTCACCTGGAGTGGTAACAAATGTTACAAGAGATTTTCTGTCATTTATGGCTATTATTTAAGATTGCATTTGGACATTTTTTCAAAGCTTAACAGCTTGTGATCCATTATTGTGTCAATAATATAACTTAAATTTTAAGATTCAGGAAAGAAAAGAGAGACACACACTGAATTCTTTGCATTCTCCCTTTAAAGCAAAAACAGACAAGAAATAAAGTGAGAAGTAACTTTGAAAGGATTTGTATGCAATTGGGGTCAGACTGTTATTAATGATACATAAGTGGAGTGAGTATTTCAGAATATTTTTATAAAACAGAGAACACAAATTGTGAGGTATGAATTCAAAAGCCTTTTGAAAAAATAAAACCTGATTATTTGGGTTTACCCATCTATTTCTCTGCTAATACACACCACTATCACCACTCTCTAGCGCATTCTTTTTCCTCCCTCCCTCCCTCCTTTCCTTCTCTTGTTCCTTCCTTTTTGTTCTCACTCTGCTTTTAGTCTCCTTGTAATAGGAGATTTTAAGCTTTAATTGTGTCATTCTGTACTCCATACAGAAGCTGGGCGTTATATAAATTTGTGAAATGCAAATGTGTTTTACCAACTTTTAACAGCAAGATCCCCAGTGATATCAAGATGAAATTAGTACATCCCAAACATATCACAGTCAGCCTCTCAAGAAAAGAACTGAGTCCTAATTTTGCAAATGAGCAACATCCCTAGTCATAATTGGCTGCTTCTGTCCTAGAGTAGATAAGCAGTCCAAAAATTTCAGATGATGCCTAACATATGTGTCTTTCTTTGCTAAAATGTACTCTTGTGTATGGAATTTAGATTCATTTATACCATAATAAATAACTAAACAAAATTTAGAGTGCTGGAAAAGGAATTATAAGGCTTTGAAGGTATAACCCTTAATTTGAAGATTCAGGCTCCAAATTAATAGGTCATCTTGGAGTTATTAAAATAAAATAAACATGAAGGGAATCTCACACTCCTCCAATAGGTAACATTAGTTGGCCCTGGGAGACAGAATTAAGAATGAGAGTGAGAAAGAGGAAAAAAGAAAAGGAAAAGAAAAAGAAAGGAATATTAGAGAAGATAGCATAGGGATGCAATACAAATTGTAAGTAAAATTTCCAATTAATGTGTGCTCATGATGTTAGATTGTATGCAAAAGAGATCGATTAGATTATATATAATCTCACTGGAATTTGTCACTATCAATCAAAATGACCTCTTGTAACCCCCTTTGACATTTTTCAACAGTCCATAGTTTTGTTATTTTCCTGGTTTTTCCTCTTCATTATAATGTTTGAGACGTATTTTCCGTTTCAGAAAAAAGAAAAAGGATCTTTGAATTGCACCTTGAGCTTTTCATGTCAAAAGTAAGAGAGAACTCAATAGATATGCTAAATAAATACTGCTGGAATGAGCAGCTCAAGGTTGTGCCCCCAAAGTTTACTGAGTAAGACTTTCTTCAGATAAATCATGAATCAATGCAGTTCTTCCCCAAGTGGAGAATAAGATTATGCCTATACTTGAATGATACACATATTTTCCTTACCTCTCTGGGTTCTCTCTCTTTCTTAAAACAGTATGGAGTTTCTCATTCATTGATTTAATAAACATTTTTTATCATTCCTGAGACTGGCCTTCAGATTAGCTAATTCACAATGCAAACCTGTTTTTTTTCAATTCTCTTATTGGAATATTCAGGAATATCTTGGCAAATGACACACTATAGGGTGACACAAGTTTCAGTTGCAAGCTATTTCTTTTATTGTGAGAGTTTAGATGTTATTTAGCTTCCTTAAATGCATATTTCTCACCTATAATATATAGTATTAAATTAGCTCACCTCACAGTGTTATGAAGACTAACAAAGCAAGACCTCAACATAACAGTAATTTGAAACCTAACCAGGCTGTCTAGCCAGCTGACTTGCTGCACACGTTTGATTTTAGTGCAATAATCCTGAACGGCTTCATGGGAGTTGTATATCATAAATCATAGATGAGTGAGGTGGACTCTTTTGCTAGAGTTTGTTAGAGAAATCACCTTCATGCAGCCCAAGGCTTACCTATTTGATAAGACCCGAAGTTATCAGCCAAGTCTTAGCACTTTTAGCTTTTCTAGGATGTCAGAGAAGGAGAGAAGGTTTTGGTTTCTTGACTTTAAGTGACCGACCCCATTTTCACATCTCTATATCTCATACTGAGAGCCTTAGACTATTGGATTGGATTGAATATATTGGATTCTCTGCCTGGAAATCCTAAAAAAGAAAACATATCCTACACGTAGCATTCAAACTCCTTAGTCATAGTCTTTCTTTACTCCATAAATATTAGCTACCCACCTTAACTCCTTCTCTATAGAACTGGATAGTCTGCATTAGTTGTGTTTAGGCTTCATGACGTTATAATGTGCTTAGGGAAAAACTGTCTTTTAATACCTAAAGTACTCCACCTAGGGCCCTTCATTTGATGGATTCTAAGTGTCAAGGAAGGTCCAGTCTATATCAGTACTCCTGGCAGGCTAGTAGGCTGGTGCCCTTTAAACTTATATTCCATTAATATTTTTAACAACTTATTTATAGGGAAGGATATATGGTATGTGGAGTAAGTGCAGAGGGTGGCAAAGGCGGATCATTATTTATAGTTTTCAGGCTCTCTTTCATTATACTAAGAAATTCAGCTTAAGTCTCCAAGGTGCAAACACACTAACCAATCAAAAACTCTGCAGCTGACCATACTTAGTCTCCTCAGAAGAAAGTTTAACACTCTTTATTCTCAGTATGCAAACTTGGGTATCACCAACACCCTCCCCTAAATAAGAAGTTTATCAAAGTAGTTCTTCTAATCATTTAAGAGTATTCTTGAGGGATCCATCTTGCTCATTTCCAGTATTTATTTGTGTGTGTGTGTGTTTATGTATAAGAGTCCTTGCAGCGTTTTAAAGTAAAATATATTGCCATCCAAGACATTTTACTAATTGACCAGGCTTATAGGTGGTGTTCAAAATATTACTGATTTATTTATTGTCCTTTTTCAAGAATACAAGATTAACAGCTGCCAACATTTCCTTTCTCAGTAAGTAAGCCCTTATCTCCTCACAGCCATTAAGAAATAAATTAGGAGAAGGGTTTAATCACTCCTTTGTTTTTCTCAGTAATTCAGGGGCTTTTCATTCATCCAAGAAGCCTGATAGTCAACCCTGTTACCCTAATTCAGAATATTTTGCAAATAGTTCTACATCCTTTCCCCCTCCTACCCCTACCAGAACCTCTCATTTTGCACCCTTCCAATATTACAACCTCTTGAAATACAACACAGCTAAGGGGGGACATGCAGTGTCCCATTTTTATCTTGGGTGTCCAAGTCTGAAGGATGTGAGGTTAAAGTCAAGAACCACAGTTGAAACACAGCAAATTAAGAGGCTTTAGGTTTTCCTGTATAATTCCTGGAAGAAGAAAAAAAGACTATTTCAAAATGATTCGTAAGTTTACCACAGGATCTGTCAATAGAGATATTAGATGACCAATCAATTTCACAAAGATTCACCAAAAAAGAATTGTCAAACAAGTTGCATTAAATCTTCCTTCCTTCTTTAAGACTTGAGGTAGTGTTATCTTTGAGAAGTGTTGGTGGCTAGTGAGCTAGATCAAAAACAGTATACATTGTATTGGATTTCAAGCACTGGTTCTATGGTAGTCAAACCAAAAATGAGAAAATTGGAAAAGGGCATGATGCTGTGAAAAGATTCTAAAACATAGAAGAAAGGATGTAGAGTGGAGACATGCATTGAAATGATTTGCTATAGAAAACAATACTATTTTTAAAATGTATCTACATGTGTTATTAATAAAACAGAATATAGTCTCAGGTAGATTTTAAAGAGGCCTAATTAATCGCACCTTTCTTTATTTTCTTTGCTTAGAAACAAGTGAGAAGTAAAAACCAAATTCAAACGTATCAATAAACTAAATTTCTAGTGTTTCTTGCTAAAAATTTTCTTAAGCTCGGATCTGAGACAGCCCGTCTGAGCATAGTGTAGATATCAAGAGAAAATACCACTTATCTAGGATCGTGCTTCTCCTGTTGCAGGATGAAAACAAAAGAAAACAAGAAATCTCTAGTACTCACAACATTTTAATGTATTTAATCATCACAACAGAGAAATGAGAACCAACATCTGTCCCCCACCAATCAGCTAACTCATTCTTCGTCCATTGGAAGAAGGAAGAGATCGGGAAAAGGTGGGGAAAGGAGTGAAATGGTATCAGGAAAAGATGAGGAATAAGCATTCCCCACAATTGTATTTTAACTCATTTGGGGAAGGAGATTTCTATAGTTTTGATATTTGACCCTCCAAACCTCATATTGAAATGTGATCCCCACTGTTGGAGGTGGGGCCTAATGGGAAGTCTTTGGGTCATGGGGGCCAATCCCTCATAAATGTCTTGGTGCTGCTGTCCTCGGGGAAATAAGTGCGTACTCCTACTATTAGTTTTTGTGAGAGTTCCCCCAGAGCTGGTTGTTAAACAGAGTCTGACTCCCTCCCTTCTCTCTTGCTTCCTCTCTCACCATGTGGTCTGTACACACCAGCTCCCCTTCACCTTCCACCATTAGTGGAAACTTCATGAAGCCCTCACCAGAAGCAGATGTTGGGTTGTGGAACCATGACCCAAATAAAATTTTCTCTGTGAATTACCTCGCCTTGGGCATTACTTTATAGCAACACAAACAGACTAAGTGGAGGTCAATAGATTATTACTCTGCCACCATCTTCGTGATGCTGCTACCCAGAACATGGCCACTGTCACTTTGGGTGTCCTCCTGGGACTACTGGTAGGCAGAGTACATTTTGCCTCAGAAACCTATGGAATCGGTCAATCAATATATATTAACTAAATCACCCACAATTCCACACTAAACACAAAGATAAAAATTTCTCCCCTATTTCCTATCCCAGATTTGATCTAGCTACTTTTATCTCAAATGCCATGGGATCCTCTAGGATAGCATTAATTGATAAAAAAAAAAAAGATATTCTCAATATAAAATGTCATACAACATAGAGATGCCCCAAAGTAGAAATTAAATCTTTTCCCCAAATCAAATTATGGGGATAAATAAATTCAAGATTAAGTCCCTTTTCTGTTGTAAACTTAAGTCCAAAAGAAAATTATCTTATTCTTGTGAGTTAAAGTGTAAAAATAATTCAACATTCTTAAGTTGTCCAAAGAAATTAAAGTCCTGGCCTTTATGATTATGATGATTATTATTATTTTCTGTTTTAGTTGAATGGCTCTCTCATGCCTGAGTAGAGTTGAAGTTTGGCTATCATCTGTCCCATCCCTGTCTTCTACTGTAATAAGTGTATGTATTGGTTTGCCAGGGCTAACATAACAAAATGCAACAGTTTGGTGGCTTAAACAAAAAAGTATATTTATTTTCTTATAATTCTGGAGGCTAGAATCCCAAGATCAAGGTCCTAGAAAATTTGGTTACTTCTGAGGCTTTTCTCTTTCTCACTGTGTCCTCACATGGTCATCCCTCTGTCTGTGCACCTATCTTTTGTTTCTCCAAATATCTTCTTCTTGTAAGGGAACAGTCATATTGGATTAAGGCCCACTACCCTAAAGAACACATTTTAACTTAATAACTTCATTAAGACCTTATCTACAAATACATACATTCTGAAGTACTGGGGCTTAGAACATCAACATATCAATTTTGAGGGAACAAAATACATGTCCATAAAGGGGTAATTATTCAGAATTTGGGAACTTTAATTAATTCCATGCCAACTCTCTAATGGACCCAAAGTGATCCAAGGACAGACAAGATTGTCAAATAACTGCGCCAACTCCCAGAAAATAAAAATATTAAGTCAATAAACAGCACCCACAGCCATTTATTCTGATTTTTTTTTATTCCTGAAATTAAGCATTTAACGTTGCCAAAGTCTATTGAAGTGACTCAGTTGTGGCTGAGAGAAGGAGGAAGGTAGAGAAACTCTTCCTTGTATTAGCTTTTCCAGAATGCCCGTCAACTTAGGTCTCCCTGGAGACCACTACCTGTGAGGTTATTTTCAACTGAGAGAAATCTACCATAAGTAAATTATTTCCATTCATTTACAATTTGTCTAGGAGAAAATTGCAATTTTGTATAGTTTCTCTTCATGCAGAGTGACCTTCAAGATAATCATACTTTATTAGCCCTTAAAATTTGTAAAAGTGGCAGCCACTTATTGAGCTTCCATTTATTCTCATTTAGAATATTAAAAATCTCTTGGTTTTCATTTTCTCTTTGGTCCCCATATTTCTGGCACCTTCATGGGAACCTAAAGAACCTCTACCTGGTAAAAACATCTGCAGATTCTCTTGCGAGTGGGCATTTTATACCTGTGCCAGCAGTTTTTGCCTCTTGATGTAATTGCTTCAGCTTAAGAAATCTGTTTCCTAGGAAGTTTCCAAGCTGCTGTTGTTGCTCTTTGGAAGCTAGAGTTCTCCCGAGGACCAACGTTTCTGCTTATGCTCCTCAGACACTGTCTCTCTTCAACCTTTGAATGTTTCAAACAGTGAGCAGCATCTGCTTTTGCTTCAACTTTTTCTTAAGTAGTGGCAAATGCCTCCAGGATTCTGCTTTCTTCTTCTACCTCTTTGCACTTTCAGGAGGTTCACCTTCTTGAATTTCTAAGAGTTGAACCTGCTTATTTATTTGGCCTCTTTTTATTTTTATTTTCTATCTGGCTGGGGCTGTTTGCTAGATGTGAGTGCCCTGTTTTTTATGGCTTTTCCTTTGCTTTCTGGCACTGAATTTGTTTTTCTAACATTCTTCTATAGACTTGGGGGTTTTTTTAGTAAGATTTAATAGGATTTCCCAATAAGTGATAGGACATTAATGAGTTCTCAGTCTGGCAAATGCATCTAGAGGTTATTGAATTGGATCATCCTGCCCAGTGAGTAGTCTCCTGTCAGATAGCAAACAACCCAGACTTAACGTTGGATAAACATTCTATAAGTGTTAAAGAAGGGAGATAAGTTTATAAACAAAAGAACAAAATCAAGATGACCACATACTTCTTCTCAACAGGAAAACGGGGCTCCAGTGCTCAAGGGGAATGGAGGGATATGCACATAGTTTCAAGAGACAGACAGTACAACTCAGAATCTATAATGAGTGAAATTTCATTTGTAAAGACATGCTCACTCAACAAAGAGCTCAGAAACTTTACTGCACATATACACCCCAAAAAACATTTATTCAAAAACCTACTTGAATCAACCAAAAGAAGATGGAATAAAAAACTGAGTTGTGTAGTAAAACACCAAAGGACTGTAATGACAACTATAGGTGGTAAACAAATGTAGTCTAGACACAAACAAAACTCAAAAATCTTTTGCAGGAAAGCATGCCAAGTGAAAATAAAATAAAACAAAACAAAACTTTACCATCATCTGAAGCTTAAATTTCAAAATATATGAGATTTCAGGACATGGTGGGAACAGGAGAAAATAGCATATTAAAAATAAAACTTCTCATATGTAATAAGGGATCACTATAATTATTGCATTGTTCCCTAATTTTAAAAAAAGGATAAAATGTGATTAGGTATTATTTTTAAAAAGTAAATATAATTACCAGAAAAATGTTGAAATAGATAAAATTAAAAGAGAAGGAAATAATTGAGCTATGAAGTCAAACTTGGAAAATAACAGAAATAAGTTACATAAACATAAAATACATAAGTGTAACTCTACCAACTATAATGAAATCATAGGTGGATTGAATTATTTTAAACACAAATACTCATTTTTCAATTAATAAAACAAACACATAAATGCTATTTATAAGATAAGATCTAAAATGAAATGATTCAGAAAGTTTAAGAAGTAAAATTTTGGAGCGATTTTAAAAAGAAAAACAAACATACAATAGAAGCAATATTAATTTTATATATACTAAAATTCCATAAAAGAATAAAAACATTAACTGGAAATAAGATATAAAGTCATGAATCATACTATGTCTAATACTGTAGTATCAACATATATAAAGAAAGAGAATTAGATGTACAGTAAGTTATAACATTCTGGAAAATTTTCTCTATTGGAGCAAGAAATAATGTTAAAATGACATAAAGCTTGAATCAATAGTATATTAACATTTGTACCCCCATAATATGCTGAAATTTAAAAAAAAGTACAGATAATACAAGTTGGGATAGAGAAGAAAGGGATGAGAACTGAATGATGTGGGCACCGATATCTTCAACTTACAAAGGGAGAGTAAAATGTTACTGTCTATCATTGAACAAACAAAAAAGTATATTATACAGAAAAACTAAAAATGATAATTTAAATATAGTAAAAGAATATAGCAAGGGGAAATGCGCCAGTAGTTAGAAAGAGACAATCTGACCAGACATCAATAAATAATGAATCAAAAACAGTGGTACACATTTACATTAGCACACAAAAAATGAAATACTTAGGTATAAGTCTAACAAAATATCTATAATATCTATGAGGAAAACTACAAAACTTTGTTGAAAGACATTAAAGAACTAAATAAATGGAAAGATATTCCACATTCATGGATAGGAAGACTTAATTTTGTCAAGATTCTTCTCATTGTGATTGATACATTCATTGCCAACTATGGGTCTCTCCTACCTCAACTCTCTTCCAACCACTTGGAGACTTCATTAAAAAAATCATTTACGACTCTTCAGGCTCTTGAACCACCTACTCACTGGTAACACCAAACGTTGTCAATATTCAAATTTTCCACAATATAACATCTAAGCCAGTACTATTAGTCTATGGGTTGCATAAATGTGCATTTTATATAATGTTATTACAATTCAGAAACCCTATGAATAAACTGAATTTATAAATATGAAAAAAATAGTATATTAACTAAGAGATTTGCATTTTGTAAGTAGATAAAATTTAAATACCAGCATTTAGTTTATTGGTTGTAAATTGTTAATAGAAGCACCTTTGTCAGGTTATTCAGATTCTGGAAGATTTAGTGGTTTCAAATATACAAATATGGAAAAGGACAATAGTTTTCTGGATTGTTGTGACATTGAGTGACGTAGTACAGGTAAAAATGTTTAGCATACTGCTTGATGCATAGAAGGGGTGAAATATATTTTAATTATTAATTATTACTGTTATTATGTATTGACAGTTTTCCTTATAACAAATTTACTGTAAACAAATGGACTATATGCTAAGCCACCACAAATATTTCAATAAGTATAAATAATCTGTTAATACAATGCAACAAACACAAAGATTAGTATCAAAAGTTTACACATTTACAACAAATATACTAAAATTAAAATAGATTTATCACAAATGAATAGCTATACATATGTAGCTATTACATAATACATAAGTAGCTATTAATTAGAAAAGTAAAGTAAAAAGAATGAGAAAAATTCTCATTCAAGGAACTATTATTACAGGTAAAGGAATACAAAAGTGTAATCTCTTTGAAATCCAGAAATTAGACAAAGATTCACACCACCAACATAATAGATAATAATTTACATATAATTAAAACACATTTTATTGAAGGATATAACTTTCAATTTAAAAATAATAAGGGGAAAAGCTTAACTTTTTCTATAAAATTCTTAGTATTTCAATTACCTCATAATGAATTTACAGATGTTCAGTTACCTATTAATGAATTTGTATAATGATCCCAACTGAAATCACAATCCTATGTATATGACAAAGTTGTTTTAAAGATCATATAATAGAACAAATATAATAATTACTAAATATTTTTCAAAAAAGGACTAATATAAGGGAACAAATGTGTCTAATTAAATAGGTGGAAGGATAGACAGATTCCACAACAATTTAAGCTTGTGGCATTCCCTTATAAACAAACAACCAGGTGTAAGAAAGCATATATAAAGCTCATAAAGTATAGGTGAAGGTGACACTTTAGTCCCATGGGCAAAGTAAGGTTTTTTTCAATAAGCCGTATTATTGTGAGAATTGATTAACTACTAGAAAAACAAAACAAAAATTGCCATCTTCCTCACTCATCAGAAACACTATGAATCCCAAATTTATTAAAGAGCTAAATGTAAAATAAAATGTCTTAAAACAAGACAAAAAATGAAAAAACCAGGTTTTCAGAAGTACCAATAGAAGCAAGACCTTAGGTTTTTATTTGTTTTTGTTTTTTTAATTTTTGAATGGATAATGAGATACTATATGGAAAAGATTTAGAAGTAGTGACACATAATGATAAAATTAATAGTTAAGGATGTGACTTTAGAGACACACTTTCTTTTCATTTGGGGAAGAAAGAATTCATAGGAGAATTTTTATAGATTTGGTTATATATAACATTTTAAGTCATTTCAAATATTATAAAATAATTATACCACATTTAAAAGTTAAATGACAGGTGAAAACAGATGTGTGCACTTTATTTAACCAGGAATTCATATCCTTCATAAACAAAAGGCTGTCAGCAGCTAATAATGGGAGAACCATAACAGCAACCAAGTAATCTGGGGACTTTATTATTTGCCCTCTCTCTCCTGGCCTTCCAGAGAGAGGAAAGCCTTTGAATCAGATATGAAATTAGTTTTGAAACTAAATAGACTTTGTTAGACTTTAAATAGATTTCATATTTTGAATACGTAGACTGTCCGAGGTGCTATTAAGGCAGTGGTCCCCAACATTTTTGGCATCAGGGACTGGTTTCATGGAAGACAATTTTTCCACAGATGGGAGGAGGAGGGAGGCGGAGCTCAGGTGATGATGCACAGCCTGGGTCCTAACAGGCCACAGACCTCTGACAGGCCATGGACCCGGTACCGGGTCACGGCCCAGGGTTGGGGACCACAGTATTAAGGGATGTGTGTCTTGTACGGAAGAAAGAGTTAACATAATTCAATTAAAAAAATAACTAAATAAAAGTTGAGCAATTTATGTCTCTGTCTAAACTGATTCAGACCACAGAATATACCACTTTGTATAGATCACACATGAATATATATAACAAAGAGGCTGGGCAAACTATAACCAATACTAAATATTAACCACAGATAGTTTTAAGTAATAAGCTCCATAGATGTTATTTAATGTTTTCCATGAAGTTTTCTCTACATTCTAACATTCCATAATGTGTATGTATTGATTTTAAAGGCAATGAAGAAATGCATTATGAAAAATGTGAGTTGGTGACTACAGATAGGTTTAAAAAGAAAATAAAAAACCATAAATAGTTTTCTTGCAACTGTCAGGGTTAAATTTTTTGAGGGGTGTTGCCCCAGTTCCTTGGCTCCCGGCTTGGAAGAATTAGAAGCCAGGCCAGTGTGACAGAGAGACAAGACACTTGGCACTTCCACACACGCAGTCTTTATTGCAGACTTTTCAGCACAGAAATAGAAAGCAAAAGGACGTTTTCTGGGGAAAAACAGGTCTATCTCAGTGAGTGGAGAAGACTCTAAGGTTTTACTACACTTCCGCTTTTATGTCTATGCCTTATGATATACTAAATAGTGGGTGGAATATTCATTGTTTTCCTGGGAAAAGAGTGGGTGGTTCTTAGAGCTAAGGGCCCTTCCCAATTTTATCCTTACAGAGTAACTTCCAAGGGTTGTTATGGCTTTGTAGATTGTCATGGCGCTGGTGGGTGTGATGTTTACTATGCTAACGAATGTTAATGGGGAAAAAGTTACCTTTGGACATGAGCTCCTAGTTTCTGTGCATGCTCCTGGATGGGAAAAGTCCCTAACTGCAAGTTCCTGCCATTGCAGTTTAGGTTCTAAATGCTCTTTGTTCCCCTCATTTTTGCCTCCCTCCTTTTTTTCCTATGGTTAATGTTGCCCACCTACACCTGTCCCTAACACAACCACTTTAAACTTCTTGTTTCCATGCAAGTTTTGGCACCAGAGAACTTTGGAGGCTGCCAGTGATAACTCACCCTCTGCCAATCACTTGAATCAGGCTTTGAAAATTAGTCCTTCTGAGACCACAGGCCAGCAACAGTGGGGACAAGGGGAGTGAAGGGAGAATCTACTAACAAAAGCCCCCAATGCATAGCAGGTAACAAGAAGTGTTGTGGAAGTTATGTAGATGAGAAGAGAATTCTGCTGATCTCTAAATGTTCCAATTAGACCAGTGGATCGTGTGTATTTTTTTGTGTGCAATTCTTAGTCTCCAGATGATATTAAAATGGAGGCTGTGTAGTTTAGGTTTCAGTTTCAGAACGAGGCAGCAACACATACTAGCCATGTTAATTTGAGCTATTTATTTCACCTCACTGTCACTTGGTTCTCTGAAAACTGAATGTGGCATACTATGGAAGCCATGTCTTGGGTGGTCTTAAGTTTGAATGGATAAAATGAGATAATACACAAAAGAGTTTAGAGGTTGAGATACATAATGGGTAGAGTTAATGGTTAACAAAATGATTTCAGAGCCACACATTCCAGATTTTTATCTCAGTTCCACCACTTGGGTAAGCAACTTAACCTTTCTGCGCGTCAATGTCTTCATCTGTAAAATAGCAATGGTCATGATACCACTACATAGAATTGTTGTAAGGATAAATGAGGTCCTAAGCAGTAAGGTATAGAAGAACCCGGCATGTGGTAAACTCTCAGTAAATGTCAGATATCTTTTTATCACCATTTTATAGATGAGAAAACTGAGGTACAAAGGAGTTAAGTAACATGGCTTATGCCACTGACTAGTTAAAAGAAGAGCTTACTTTCAAACCCAGGCACTCTGGCTTCATAGTTTGTGTTCTTAACCATTGTACAAAGTGCATTCAATACATATTAGGTACTATTTTTATTGTAATTAGTTAAGTCAGAGGTGGCACATGAGGATGTTCTCAAAACATGTTCCAGGAACCAGAAAGGAAAGAACTAAGGTGTGCTCATTTCCTATATAATGGGTATTGCTCCAATCCTTTTATCTATATTATCACATTTAATTCTCCACCTTCATAATACATGCAGTGTGATTCCCATTTATAAATGAAGAAATTGAGCTTTAGGAAAAGCATGCCTTAATTACAGATGAAACTAACATTAGAATTCAAATCTGTCTAACCTCAAAGCGTGGGTCTTGTTACTATACAACACTGTTCCAATGTCGTATTATTTGCTCTGATAATGTTCAGTTTGCCCCTGGCACAGTCACCGTATAAATAATCTAGGTTTGCTCTAAATAGCTGACAGTGGACGTTTCCATTGTCTTGGTTTTCCCGCGAGGTTCAGTCTCTGCAAAAGCCAGAATGGGTGGTCAGAAGATTACACAAAGTGAAGTAATCAGAGCTTCACTGACCTCTGCGGAAAAGAACGTTTTCTAGTGTGAAAGTCGTCAGGATCAAAACGGAGTCACTGTTATTAAGAAAACCCTTTCTGTAGGCTGTCTATTCACGCTAGTGATAGTTTCTTTGTGTAGAAGCTTTTTAATTTGATAGGTCTCATTTCTTTATTTTTGTTGATGCTGTGTTTGCTTTTGGGGTCTTCTTCATAAATTCTTTGCCTAGACCGATGTCTATAAGAGTTTTTCCAACATTTTGTTCAAGCCAAAAAAAAAAAAAGAAAAAGAAAAAAAAAAAACCCTGACAAACAAAGCCTGGAAAGGGCATGAAGAGAGGATTTTCATGCATATATGCCTGGCAATAAAAAAGAGATTATGACAACCACAACCTTGCACAAAGGCCATCAGAATCTTACACAAAAATTCTTCTACAAGGACATCTGCCCAGCAACTGCCCATCTCACATTGGACTGTGTCACTCTTCTTATCGGTCTTTGTAACCAAGGATAATTATTTCAAAACAAGTATGTAATTCTCCTCGTTTTTTTCCCCTTAAAAATCTTTGTCTTTCTTTACCTCCTTGACTACACACAGTTTACTATGAAATGAGTATTTCCATTGCAAGACTCTATTCCCAAACAAACATCTTTTCTTTTGGATAGCATCTCTCTGTTTGTTATTTACATTGACACTAGAAAAATAGAAAAATATCATGGGCTCATAATTAAAACACTACAATGGTTTCCATCTTCAAAGCCATCTGATATTGCTAAGATGTTCTATTGGGCAGAAAACACAGATACTCTTTCTCTTTCTAGGACCTGGACCTTAGGATTCCTTGACTTTCTGGTATCCAGAGTCTGCAGTTTCCAGATTTTCTGGGTAATTGTTCCAAAGGGCTGCTATCTATACCCCATTTCTGGGTAAACACTTTCACTTCATGCAGGAAATTTGGGATTGCATTTGTTGGCTGCTTCCTCAGTTTGCATTTCCCCTTTTATTCTACGATCAACACTAATTTCCTTTTGGTAAACTGGATGTGTATGTATATATATATATATGTGTGTGTGTGTATATACATATACATATACACACATATATACACACACACACACTTTTTTTTTAACCATTGTATGACAGCCTTGCAATTGAGTGGGACTGATTCTACTCTCATCTTCAGGGGTGGGGCAGACTGATTTAAGCTAATTCATGCCCGACCCCCTTCTAGCTTTTATTCCTTCTAACCATAGCAATTGGCACAGGAATGGATACATTATCCAACTGGGGCCAATGAAAAAGACTGAATCTAAAAATTTAAGCAGAAAACAGCTGGGGCCCTTCTCTCTCTTCCCCTGGAGCTGTACTGGTGAGTGTGGGATAGATTCTGGAAGCTGAAAATGAAACCGACCCTGCCAACACATGGTGGACATGTCACCGAGCTGCTGCCTTGAGCCTTGGTAGGGACCAATTCTATCTCTGAATCATTTCAGTTTTGTGAGCCAATAAATTCCCCTCATTCTGGCTGGTGGTTTGGATTGAGTTGCCTGTTACAGCTGTAAAGAGCCTGAAACAATAGTGTATGTCATCAGGGAAACATCTTCTTGATCCAGCATCCCCTAAAATCCTAATAGTTCTTATGGAAAAATGAATCAAATATCACACAAATTAGAAATGCAATGTCTTCTCTCACAGAATAAGAAGTACATTTAGTGATTTTCAAAATACTTCTTAATTTCTGCTGCAAATAATTAATGAACTTTTTACCTACCTTTATTAGTAACATAACCATATGTAGCTTCAGGGTAGACTGCTAGACTGCCTCCTGCATCAGGTGTTATGATACTGACATCATGTTACAGGGTAATACTGTGGCTTCCTTTCCTGTGTTAGAGAGTCTGATGAAAATACTGGCCTTATAATGATTCTCTGGTGAATTTATGGCATCATATTGCTACTCTGTGACCCAGTGGTGCAGTAAGATTATAAATTAGTACTCACCTAGAAAGGGTAAGCTCCAAGCTTGGTATGTATGATAGCCAATATGACACTAGGCTAAACTTGGAAAAACTATTGGATTTGGGCCTGCGTGAATTGCTAAAGAAAGTTATGAATATTCTGAATACTGTTGTTGTCTAGTAATAATCGGTACACTTTTGAATTTAATTTTCAGCATTTAAAAAATATAAAAACTTGTATTTGAGTAGCATCTATTGTATACATAGGCATCACCTAGAATGATTCCACATATATTTGTGCATCTATAGAGAGATGTATATCTCTCTACATATATATTAAATATATGTACACATACACATGTTTATGTATATACACATATACACACACACACATCACATATATATAGGCCCTGTAATTTTTCATCCATACCTAGTGACATACCTTTTTCTTTCTAAAATATGAAGAGCCATAAAAAAAAAGAAAATACCAAACACTGGAACTGAGTTCCTTAGCAATGTGAGACTGTTCAGAACTTCTCATGTCAAGCCTCAAACCAATGGCAGGGTATAGTCAAAGATCCAGGGAGTGTTAGTGTATAGAGTCAATAAAACTGTGAATCCCAAGGTACCAATAAAATAAAGTCTCTTATTTGCCTAAATATTGCTGAAAAACATGACTGAGTTTCATGATGTTAGAAATAAAGCAGTAACGGGCTGAGAAATGAACATTTATGGCTGAGTGTAGGCACATCTGTGATTATCAATAGGCCAGGCAACTCTCCCTCTCTAATCTCATGCTTCCATTCTCTTTCTGGTACCAAGGACAGTGGTATTGTCATGGCTGTTCTCAGGGCTAAGGAAATTACGATTTGCAACTTTGAAATCAGGAGACTATCAATTCCAATTGGCAATGACCAGTGGAAATTATCCTGCATGTGATATATTTAAAAGAGATCTGGCATTGGAACCAGAAGCACTGGAATTAAATCCTGAACAGGTATCTTACTAGCTGCTTAGCCTTAAGTAAGGTATTTAACCTTTGAATGCTTACATTTTTTCATCTGTTAAATGTATATAATAAAATTTGTTATGAGGAATAGATATATCATGAATAAAACCACTTAATATGCTTCCTGAATGGCATGAGGATTATTAATATTTAATGGGTGAGTCCATGTTCAGTAGTACAATGCACAAGGCTACTGAAGCCTTCCCTGCCCCCCATAGCACAAGGAGGCTATTAATTCAAGATGCTAATAAGAAGTATTGTGTTTAAAGGTGGTAGATCCACTGACTGGAGTGTTGTCCAGCTAGATGTCATATTTCTTCTCATTCTTTAATCAGAAACTACTGCTGTCTGATCCATTTCTAATGACTTTGATCTTCTTTATTCAGCTTCAAACTTTTTTTTTTCCTAGCTAGGAGAATGCTAGCTATTCAAAGAGGCATGGGGCTCCTTTAATTTACTGCAAAACACTGTGAAAGAAATCCTAGAGCAGAAAATATTGGTTCCAGAGCTACCTTTACTACTTCTGAATACTTAGTTTCCTCATCCAGGCAGCACAATGACATGTAAGTCCCAACCAAGGTCCTGTGGCTGCCTTAGGTCATCCAGCTTCATTCACTTCTATTGAACACTTTCTATTGAACACAATAGAAATAGTCACTTTCTATTGAAAGGACTTTTTAGAAGAATCATTTTAGCTTCATGATTCAAAAAGGCCAAACTGCTATCTGAATGTCATCAGTTCAGAGTTGCGTGTAGTCTTTGCCATATTTCATACTACTGTTTACAAAATCTAATCATTATTAATTATAACCAGATGCAAGTTAGAAATATTAACAATAACTTTTCATGAGCATTTTCTTGTGCTGGAAACTGTCATCATCAATTTGTATATAGTAACTAATTCAAACTTCACAATGAGTCTAATTGAATAGGTATTATTATTATTTTTTTTGAGACAGAGTCTCACTCTGTTGCCCGGGCTAGAGTGCCGTGGCATCAGCCTAGCTCACAGCAACCTCAAACTCCTGGGCTCAGGTGATCCTCCTGCCTCAGCCTCCCGAGTAGCTGGGACTACAGGCACGCGCCACCATGCCCGGCTAGTTTTTTCTGTGTATATTTAGTTGATCAATTAATTTCTTTCTATTTTTAGTAGAGATGGGGTCTCGCTCTTGTTCAGGCTGGTTTCGAACTCCTGACCTTGAGGGATCCACCCACCTCGGCCTCCCAGAGTGCTAGGATTACAGGCATGAGCCACCACGCCCGGCCTGAATAGGTATTATTATTATAATATACCTTAGTTTATTGGTCAGACAAGGTGAGCACAGACAAAGGATGTCACTTGTTCATATTTTATTCTCTAGTAAATATTGGAGCCAGGATTGGAACCCAGACAGTCTATTTTCTGAGCCCAGACTTTTGTTGATTACATGACACAGCAAAATATAATTGTTACTCTCTCATTTATCCCATGTGCCCTTTGCAATACTAGAAAATCCACATAACAGAAATATCAAATCAAATATCAAATATCAAATAGCATAATTCAGATTATGTCAACTCCCCAGGGATTTTTTTTTTTTGCAATAAAGATATCAGAATTAAGGATAGTAGGTATATGTGAATACACTTTATGAATAACCCTATTCGGTAAATAGGAAAATAATAAAATTGATTAAAAAAAACATTGTGGGGTTAATAAAGTCTTTTTTATTTTAACGTGAATTATGAAATGATCCAAACACCTGAGTACAAAAAATTCAGGAAAATAGAAATATAGGAAATAAAAAACATTCATATATAAAGAAATAAATTTATTTATAAATTGTAGTCAAATGAAAGAGTAAACACAAAACCATTTCCAAAACACAGAAAAATTTGTATTTTTGACAATTATTGAATTTTAAAATTCTATGTAATTAATTCTAATTATTTTAAAGGTAAAATATGAAGTATTGATATATTTTTTTCATATTTGGAAAAAAGCAATTGTCTTTCTGGAGGAAAGGGAATTAGACTGTTCCTCATCTTTTCTTTATGCTTCAAATATTGTCTCTCTTTTTTCCCCACCTTTGCACTAAATTAGTTTGTTCTTTTATCTATTTTATCAAATTCTCATTCTCTTACAAAACAACAAAAAAAGCTAAATTTATTAATTAATTTTCTGTAATGAAAGGGGGTATATTTCCTGGCCTTTTTTTTTACACATAAGGATTCACTTAATATTTGCAAAGTCTATAAAAAGAGAATGACATCCAGAATAGCCCTAGAGTGACAAAAGTCTCCTTAAACAAATAAAAATTAGCAAAAACAGGTAACAAAATTAAAAAGCAAAAGACGAGCTTTTTAGATCATTCTTTCCTTCCTGTCTTTGCACTTTCTTCAATTTTTCAAAGTAGAAGGAAAGAAGGAAAGGAGGAAAGTACAAAAAAGAAAGAGGTGCTCCACCGTCATGGGAGGAGATAGGCCGGAACACTTTCCCTGTAAATGTTTCTATTTTCTCACTTAACTTCCCCATTCTTTGCTTTTTTTCCCCTTCCTCAGGCACCTGGTCTTTGATGGTGAGGCAACAAGGAAATGACTCCCATGAATTCAGTGCCACATGCTACTTAAATACTTACAGAGCCCACATCATAATTACCCTCAGAGATATAATCAGTTCCTTAACACCCTCAATCATTCAAGCTCTATTGCTGAGTGATCAGGTGGAAATATCTTACATTTTGTGACATAGACAGTGCATGTGTATTTACTGTTTTGCGAAATCAGATGCTATTTCATTACAACAAAACTAGTCAATTAGTAAACAAGTATTGCTGAGTAACTTATATGACTCCAGAATGTGACACAGATCTGCTATGCAAGGCAAACTGGTTATAATACATTTCCTGATGGTATCCTAACCACAATTTTGATCGTTGCTTGAAAAAAGTTAGTTATTGCAAGTGCAAATGCAAAAGCATGTCATACGTCTAAGTGTTTACTTTATTAATGATTTCTACTTCTAAAGGAAAACATGAAGACCACTGTAATAAAGTATTAATAATATGGGGAATATTTATGAAGCAAGCCTGCTTTATATATCAAGTTCAGGTCTGTCCTATGTCAGTGCACTTTTGTTGTAATTGGACAGAATACTTGAAGTGAAGCTCTACAGGTTAATCTGAGCACTGAGGGTGCTGTACTGAGCACAAGGCTGCTAACTGACTGATTACAACCAGACTTCACTAAGAATCACATTTCGCAAAGGAGGGAATGTTATCAATACATTACAATTTAGATCCAAATAGAAGTCTTTCCCTGCACCAATAATCAGCACAAAATATCTTCCCAAATTTCCCTTTTTGTATGTAAACAAGTAAAATTCCTGAGAATCAATGGTTACCAGTATCATTTCCAAATCATTAGGACAATGTCCATCTTTTAAACTTCTAATGGACACGATAGGTAATTTTTTACTTAGATGTGAGTACAGTATTGCTGGTCCTTAAAGCAGCATTATAGAGTGGGTCAGAAAGTGAAAGGAGGATTCAAACTACCTGCGTTCAAATCCCTGCTTGACATTGTTTCCTTTCCATAAACTTAACCTCTCTTTGTATTAGCTTTATCATCTGGAAAGAGATGCTGATACTAACATTACACATCCCCTAAGTTTTTGTGAAAATTAAATGAGAATACATGGATACATGAAAACACATTCCATGAGAATACATGGAAAGTGCTTGAAACAGAAGTAAGCCCTAAATACAGTTTTAGCTATTATTAAATATATTTTGCCCACCCAACTAAGGTAAAAGGAAATAGCAGCATATGGATTAGCATGGGAGGTATGGGGATGGACAGGAAAAAAAAATGCTTTCTAAAGGTCAACATATCTCTTTCTTTAATCACTGGCCAGACTTTGGCTTATTGGTACCACAGGATTTTGAGGAAACACTCCCCAAGGCAGCAAGATGAAAAACCTCTGGCTAGCAAGAACAGATGGGTGGTGTCAAGAATGAAAAAGGGAGAACAGCAGGGCATTTTCACTGATGCGACAAGTTTGTTTGCAACATAAGGTATTTGACTTTAGGCTCATATTTTAAGCCCCGTTTTATATATTTATTTAACAGACTAGCAGATTGTAGCGCAAATTCACCTTTTGTGCTTTCTTTCATGTAATGAGCTTCCTAAACCACATTATAATGTCATCTTCTAAAAATACTTTCTCCCTTTCAAATGAAGATTTCAGGATAAATGGGAATTTGGTCACAGATGTTATTACCATAAATAAGAGAGAATAAAACATATTTTCTTTGTTTTCTCGTAAGAATGGAAAAAAAATAATTTAAAAATGACTAGCCTAAGGACACATCAATAAACATTATTGCCAGGCAGCCTAGGTTTAAAGCCCTTTCTAGCTGTGTGATCTTGATCATATTATTTAAACTTTTTAAACTGGCTTTTCACCCATAACTTGGGAATTATAATAGTTCTGGCTTATAGAATGTCTTGAAACCTTAAACAGGTTAATAGAGAATTCATAGAACATAATGTAATTAAGTACATATAATATTGCTATATATAATCACTACCCATCAATTTCTGCCATTCTATTATCATTAGTAATTGATTTATGATGGAATGAGTCCTATCAAATTGTTTCCTATGATGAATTGTATAATCAATTTTCTGAATATAACCAACAAGAGACTAATCCTAAGAAACAAAATGGATAGTGAGTGTATATTTATCCCTCACTTTCTTATAAAGACACACACATCTGTACAGATGGCAGCCCATGCCACTCAGAACTCCAGGGAATCTACACTATGGTCAGGACAGCCACATGCTTTTACAAATGATAAACTATATCAACTGCCCCTCTTTAAAACAGTAGGGCTCATACCTACAATCATGTCATTGAGCACTTTTTGGGTAACATGCCCTGAACTTGTCTGCTGTCTCATGTTCTTGACCTTAAAGTCAAATCTTCCTCCTCCTGGGTAAACCCAGGTGTCCAGGATGCACTCACAAGCAGAGGAAGAGATAGCATGGTCTATTCAGGGGTCCTCAAACTTTTTAAACAGGGGGCCAGTTCACTGTCCCTCAGACCATTGGAGGGCCGGACTATAGTTTAAAAAAACTATGAACAAATTCCTATGCACACTGCACATATCTTATTTTGAAGTAAAAAAAACCAAATGGGCAAAAACACCCGCATGTGGCCCGCGGGCCGTAGTTTAAGGACGCCTGGTCTATGTGATTATCTGCTGGAAGACGACCAAACTTTGCTAGCTATATAGATACTCATTTTGAAAACCTCAGTCTATGCAAACACCTACTTTGAAGGCTCAAAGTAACTGGAATGCTGAAAGGACAGAAGACAGGGAAGTTAACTTGCATTGAACACCTTTTTCTGGGAGTCCCTCTAGGTGCTTGTGTCACATATTCAGTCCCACATGACATGAATTTAGCACCTTTAAATTAGTTTAGCTTATATGGACTTTACCAAGTTAAAACAGTGACTGAATAATGAGTCAGGATGCCTGGGGCAGAGACATCCGTTGTCTCTCCCACACTTGGAAACATAATAATAAAAATATAACAATAAAAATCATTTGGTGCCTCAAAGGCCCAAGTTTGTAATTTTATTTTTTCGTTCCTCTGGATCTGAGGGAAGAGATATCCCTTTTTGGTGATTAAAAATGTTTTTTATATAGCATGATTTTATAATTTCTGAAATTAGGAGCATTGGTTAGTCGAGAATATCTTGGTTCAGGAAAACATGAGGTCTGACATTTTAGAGAACAAAATTTTCTTTTCAAGTCTTTTCCTTTTAGAAATGACATTGTTTTGTATGGATATAAACTTTCTCTGCCTCTTCTTCTATACTGTGAATTCCCAGAAGCCAAAGACCAGGTTTGGTTGTTTTTCTTCCTTTCTTTGTTTTTTAGCATAACACCTTAATTTCAACAGATTAATTAATTAAATAGTTAACAAATCAATTGACAAATTGATTTAAGAAGTTCTGAAATCTCTCCTGTCAGTCCTGCTCAGATAATATGATCTGTTAGTAGTATTTCCTATGGATCAAGTAATACAACTAAAATCTTGCTGAACAGTCCAGATTTTAAATATTCTATATTGTTGTTATTTAAACTGTCAGAAAATATTTCTCAGTTTCTGTTTTGATAAATATAAACATAGTAGATAAACCTCATACAACTGGTACAAAAAACTCTTTAACCCCCAGAACACCCCCGACTCCTAGTGCTTTAATATATGAAGGGTAGAGTTTGATCTTTGGAATTCAAGAGGCTCAAACTAACATTCTGCTCTTTACTAGAGGTTTTCAAGTTTTCTTTCTTTCTTTTTTTTTTT
>VBSM01001265.1:5091825-5105433 GCA_008086735.1 Cheirogaleus medius | reverse complement strand
AGGAAAAAGGATAGTAATTTTGAGCAGAAGAAATATGGACTTGGAGAAGCTGATGACAGGGACACAAAGATGAAGTTGGAAAAACATTTTCCTAAGCAAGCTACAGTTATTGTTGTGCTATTCCTCTATATGCCAAAGAACATTTCCTCCTGTCTGGTTAGGATGCTCAGCTCATTGTCAAAGAGTGTATCCTGGGTTATAGCAAGTTTTGTTTATATCTCAAAGGACTGATCTGCCTGTCTCCCCGTGTCCACGCTGTTTCCCCTTGGCATGCACATGCCTGGGGTTCCTTGGTTGTTTCCCCCAGAACGACAAACTTGAGAATTGTTGGTTAGGGCAGCCGCAAAACAGCAGTGAGTGAATGAATGCATTTCAGGGGACACACAGGACAGGTGTGACGTGATTTCTCTGTGCCAGGGAAAACATACAAGTCAGAAACAAATTTACCGAAGCAAGACAAAATGCCCATGATCCGCATGCCAGTCCACTGTGGTTTAACACATTCCTATTTATGAATGTGAAACCTTTTCTTCTGTAATTATTTACAGCCCAGTCTTTGGGAAAATTATTAATTTTGCTTTCTTTTCAGAAATCTTCATTTTAAGTAATTTTTTATTTCTGTTAGACAGAAAAGATTGAACTAACCTCCAGGAAAAGAATGAAAATCAAGAGCCTGCTTTTTAGAGTTAGTGCTGCCATCAACAAGTGTCATGGCCTTAAAAACCACTTCATTCCTCTGTGCCTTTTTCCAAAACAGTTTGGATAAATTCAACAGTATGCAAAGTGGGCTTCATAGAGCACCTTCTGGAAAGTGATGAAGGGGAAGGCCTTTATCCGAAGCAGCCCTGATGATTTGTTATTTCATGCGAGGTCTGAGTGAGCTTCCATATTGTGTAACGATAATTATATTATTATGTAATAATATACAATACTACTATTAATCATCTTTAAAATGCTTTTCAAGCCAAAAATAAATTCAAATTCTATAAATAAGAAAATAAACCAAGGAAAACATCCCTTAATAAGAATTTAAACCAAAAATAGCACTTTTTTTTAAATGGAAATAGCAAAATTATCAAAAAGATAAATATCAGAATATATTAAATTATAGAAACATTAAAGCCACACCTGACAAGTGTGTTTCTGTGGGTCTGATTATTCTTACAATTTTTTTCAACTTTCCCAGCAAACTGAAAGGAGGCCCACTGAGCTTTCTGCAAAGGTACATCTTCAAAAGGGTAACTTAGAAGATGTGCCGCCTTCGCAGCCCTGTGCTCTTATCAAAATGTCAGCGGAGCACATGCAGAGATGATCTCTCTCCTTTCCATGTGCATTAGCCTCAGTCTGTGGACTAGATGGCTATCGCAGAGGTTGAAAGAAAGGGAGATATATATATTAAAATATTTTTTACGTTAAGTTTCCTTGTGGTTTGTTCAGGCCAGAAGTGAAGTCAAAAATCCTTCTCTTCAGAGTTGGCAATTTCCATGAGTTCAAGCCGTGTACAGAATAGCAGTGGGGTCAAGCCAGAAATGGCTTCTCCGGGCCCCTCAAGCTGCAGCAGGGTTCTTGAGCAGTCTGTGAAAGAAGCAGGAAGAGAGGAAAGATGTTGAGGAGATGAAAAGCCAGGACGAGCGGGAGTTTCTTGCTAACCGGGTAGCTCCAATTTGGTTTAAGACAGAGTCCCTGGGTTGTACCAGCAGTTATGTGAAAATGGAAGTATTCTTGGATATTTATGAACTCCGTCAAACACTCATTTCTAGGACTCGGTGGGATGGAGGACGGTGTTGTGTTTGTTGTGGGGTTTTTATAGTCCTGGCCCTCACACCACACTTCAATTCACAGCTGCAGATAAGACATTGTTCTGGGACTCCCAGAATCCCTCAGATCTGCCAAGGTAGATGGAAACCTTCATCCTCCAAGAGAGAAAACTCTCTATTTGCAAGTGCACCATTCTTATCAAGAGAATTCCATGAAATTTTAACTCCTTAAAACTTAGAATATCTATTCTCTTCTATATATTAAAACAATTAGAAACCACATAGTAAAATAATGATAAATTAAAAACATTTTGAATCCCAACTGTTTTTTACTAGCTGGATGACCACGGACACATTATTTCAGCTAAATCTGGTTTCTTATCTAAAATATATACACAATAAAAGTTACATTATCAAGTTACACAATTGTAAAAAGCTTAACACATTGCCTAGTATATAGTTTATTTAGTCTTAATAATAAAATTCAAAAAATTCTGTACAATAGTGTGGACTTAATCTACAGCACCTCATGACAAGTCACAAATACTTTCTGAGTGCCTCAGTTACAGATCACTTCCTTTTTTCTAGGAATCATTTATTTAAATTGTTATTCAGTCTTCATTTTTATTATAATCATAGCCTCCATCAGCTGCCAGCATGTAATTATAAACATTATACAAGATTTGAATGCCATGTTAAATTTTTTAAGTAATAGGGAGCCACTACAGGCATTTGAACATGGCATTCATTAATTCCTTGAACCATATTTGGTATATGCTTACCATGTTCTAGAAATTGGCAACAGAGGAGTGCAAGACACAAAGCTCATAAAGTTTACGTTCTCGTGGTGGTTAAATAAGGAGAGATATCATATGATAAATGATAATCTCGCAGCAGAGTTCAGAAATTTAATAGAGAGTAAAAAGAAAACTGAGGAAGGGGGGCCTGCTTAGAAGATACTACACTGATCCAGGGAAGGAGTAACACTTGGCTATCCCAGAGTGACAACAGTAAGAGAGTCAACTAGGGGTTGTGTGGATGAAATGCTGCCAAGGTATCTTGTTACATGTCTCCTGAGCACTCATAAATGGGAGAGTAGGGTTCAGGAGAGACTTCAAAATTTGAGTTTTTTTAATTTGAGTTTAATTTGAAATAGAATGGTTCTGATGTTGATAAAATTGTGAAAGGGTATAGTAGAAACACAAAAGAGGGCTGGGATGAAATAAAAAATTATATAATTAAATGATTATATAATTCGTCATCATCAAACAATGAAATAGGTAGGTGAGCTCATGCACCACAAATCTTGGGAAAATGAGCATATTGGAAACTTCCACATTGAAATCTGTTTCAAATTCCAAATACACTTTTTTTTTTTGGTCTTATCAAGGGGAAAACATGTCATAATCCATGATAAGAATTAGAAATTCATCTGAATGTGCCCTGGAGAAAATAGAGCCATTTACCCAGCCAAAATTGTTCAATAACCTCATTGCTTAGAAAATGATTATTTCTTTTATGTAAAAATGATTTTATATTTTTTGAAAGAAATCCAAGGAACTGCCTCAGTTTCTCTCAGGCAATATTTTAAGTCAGTCCTGGGTTTTCCACACAAGAGTCAGTAACTCACCTTGAGAAGATCTGCATGTTGAATTGAGTAGTCAACCTGCAAATAAACATTATTCATGTATTCCGTTTTAAATTGAGTCACTAGATTTGCTGTTGCCTTTGTAATAGAGAAATATAAAAGGAACAATGAAGCCTATGCATTATTAAAATATCAAACATAAAACTATAACACGATACTCTCAAAATAACATATATTTGCAACAAACAAAATGTAGAGGTATAATTCACGAATAACTAAAAAAATTTATGACAATTGCTGAATGCATGGAACTTTCAGTCTGAGGAATATATATATATATATATTTTTTTTTAACCAAATAAGACAAACATTAAAATTGCCATGTAACTTATCTAGTATTTTTGAAGAAGTAGAGATCACATCATGCCTTAATGATGAGAGAAGACTTTACAGAAAAAATATTATTTCAACTTGTATCTTAAAATATGGGTACAATTTGTGTAAATTTATAGAGCAAAACCAAAAGCATCCTTGCTTATTGAGTTTGCTTAAGTAAAAGTGTGAAGGCAAAAAAAAAAAAAAAAAGAAAAGAAAATGTGAGATGCGTTTAGGGAACTTAGTAAAAGGATTTGACATTTGTTACTTTGTAAAGAGAAGCATTTTAGATGCCTGGCTAAGGTTTATAAACGTTATGCATACACCCTAGAACCATTGAAGGTTTCTGTGCTGGAAGAAAGTGGAGTTTGAAGAATAATCTGGCAAAAGGGGAAAGAATAAGTTGGAGAAGAGAATGAATGGATATAGAACAAGTGGATATAATGTTTTTGGAATGCTTGCCTTGATATAAGACACTAAACAATGTTCTGATAATTCACATTTTAAATTGTGACTGGCAGAAAGTGTTTATGGTAGATGTGGAACATTATACAGGCCAATATTAGTTGGGTTATATTATAATATAAGGGGTACTGCTCCTTTTTCCCATCTAACTCCTGAAGAATATAATGCTCTCTCTCTGTAACTAAAGAAAGTGTAAGAACTCAGAAGAGGTTTGATTTCTGTTAACAAATAACCCAGATGTCTGTCTTGCTAACTGAATAAACTTCTGTTTAACCTCTCTATTTCCCAGTTTTTCACTCTATAAAATTAATTTCATAAAGGTTAAACTATAATGAGTGAAGCTTAAATGAGTTAATATATAAAAAGCAAACAGAATAGTGCCAGGTACATAGTACATGCTGTATATGTTTTAGCTATTATTATTATTTATAAGCAAAAACATCTATGAGATCTGTGACCACCCTTAATGACCATATCATAAATAATACAAATGCACTGCTCCCAGGGCATATCTTAGAAAGTGATAGTTGTTACTACCTCTTAGTGCCCCTAACAGGGTTTTTATTAAATGGATACAACACTTATCCTAAATTTTACTTTCCTGTTAAGAAAATACAGCAAAGACATAGCATTTGATATTCTCTTCCCTCCATTTATGAGGATACTTCAATTTTTTCTTTCTATGGGTTTTCCAAAAGCAAAAGTAATTTATACAAAGTATTTATTCATTTATTCAAAATGCATTGGCTGTGATGGAATAATATACATATCAATAAAGTAGGAATTCCAGCCTATGCCCCTCATATTGCTAGACAGTTGGGGTTTATGAATAGTGCATTCTCTCTCTGTCAGCAATGCTCAGCCATCAAGGCTTGACCAACTGATTCTCATCCCATAGCTATGAGCCCTTGGATATTGGAGTTGGATAAAGCTGCATAGGAAGGAAATTCAAGCCCATACCAAGGGTATGTGTCTATTCCAGTGAAGATGAGTAACTGACCCTTAAGTGGTGGAAAGAGTGGCTTAAGGAACGATGCTGTATCAGGGGCTCAGTGATTTCTGTTTGTGGTGTGACAGGTGTGACCTTCCTTAGCAGGGATGGTTACACTATCTTTGATGGGTGGGAGCCCATGCTGTTGGGTCCAGGGATAGCTTCCATCCCTGGACTTATATTTACTCCTTTAATGTGTCTATTGTGCCTGCACTGAGATGGACAATGACAGAGATTGGCTGCATTCAACTTGCTTAATCATTCTGACTTCTTAGTTATTCAAAGTTCCTTTTATTTTGGATGTTCCCTGGTGGATAGGTAATACAAAGATTGTTTCATATACTCAGTTCTATAGTCTAGTCATGTAGCTTTTTCCAAGACTTCCTTGCCCTGATCTTTCAAACCTGCTCCTTACAAATGACTGACCAATCAGCCAAGGCATTTTCTACTGTCCGTGAGTCCATATTTATTTTTACTTTTGGCCACTTCTCTTTTCATGTGAAGTAGACAAGGAAGTACATTGCAGAAATCTCTGGCCATTGACAGAATTTTCCATCTCTGCTGTCTTTAGGGATCACCCCTAAGTGGTCTAGCATCCCCAAGTGCTATAGTCTGAATGCATCCCTGAATTAATATGTTGAAACTTACTCGCCAGTGAAATAGTACTAAAAGGTGGAGCCATTAGGAGGTTCTTAGGTCATAATGGCTCCTTCCACGTGAATGGGATGAAGGTCCCCATAAAAGATGCTTCACACAGTGTTCAGCCCCTTTTGCCCTTCTACCTTCTGCTGTGTGAGGACAGAACAAGAAGGCCCTCACCAGATACCAAATTCTGGCACCTTGATCTTGGATTTCCCAGGCAGTAGATCTGTAAGAAATAAATTTTGTTCTTTATAAATTATCTAATCTCATATATTTTGTTACAGTAGCACAAACAGATTAAGATAGAAATTGGTACTGGGAGTCAGGTGTTACTATAACAAATACTTGAAAATGCGGAAGTGGCTTTGGAACTAAATAATGAGTACAGGCTGGGACAGTTTTGAAGTGCATGCTAGAAAAAGCCTAAATTGCCATGAAGAGAACATTAAAGAAAATTATGTTAAGGGCTCAGAAAAAGAGGAGAGCTGTAGAGAGAGCCACAGTCTGCTTAGAAATTATCTAAATTGTCTTGATCAATGCTAGAAGTATGCAAATTAGAGATCTAATCTGATGAGATTTTAGATTGAAATAAGGAGTATCTTATTGGAAACTTGAGGAAATGCCATCCTTGTTACAAAGTGGCAAAAAACTTGGCTGAATTGTGTTCATATCCTAGTACTTTGTAGAGGGCAGAATTTAAGAACAATGAACTAGAATAGTTGAAATCCCTAAGCAAAGTGTTCAAGATGATACATGGCTTCTCTTGCCTGCTTATAGTAAAATGGGAAAAGAGAGAAATAAAGACAGAATTAATAATCAAAAGGAAAGCAGAACTTAAAGATTTACAAAATTCTCAGCCTGGCCAGGTTGTGAATATTAAAAAGGCTTCCTCGAGAGAGAACACCAATGGTGTGGCCAAACAAATACTTGGCAAGGATATTAGTATGGATAGAAGGAAATTATATACTATTCATCAAGTCAATGGAAAAATGACCCCAAAGGTATTTCAGAGGTCTTAAAGGCTGTCACTCCCATCACAGGCCCAGAGGGCCTGTTTTTGAGGACAAAACAGTTTTAGGGGAGGAGCCCATGGCACTGGATGGACCTCAAGTACCTGCAGGACTTCAGGGCTCCCTTTTCAGTATTGCCTCAATCTCTACTCCCTGTCTTCCAGTGTAGTGTTCCTTGGCTGCTGCAACTATGTCGCAAGCAGACCCAGGTGTGGCTTAAACTACCACTCTGGAGGGCATACGTGGTAAGCCCTGGTATCATCTACATGATGCTAGCTCTTCAGGTGAACAGAGTGTAAGAGCTATGAGGGCAGGGTTACCTCCACCTATATTTCAAAGAATGCTCAGAGAGCCTCAGAGCCCAAGCAGAGAACTACCACAGGAACAGGATGATGGCAGAGAGTCCCCCTAGGGCAATGCCCAACAGAGCTGGGAGGTCAGCACGACTGCACAAAGCACCCACTAGCACAATGCTCAGTGGAGCCATGGGGTAGGTCACTACAGAGAGGCTACTTAGTGGAGTTATAGGGGCAGGGTTGCCTCTGAGATCCCAGAACTGTAGAATCATAATTGTGTAAATCCAACCTGTGAGAGCGGCAGCATGGGCCATGCCCAGCAAAGCTGTAGGGGTGGGGTACCTTGAGTTTTGGGGACCCATCCCCCACACCAGTATATCTGAAAGTCAGACCTTGGAGTCAAAGAAGATTATTCTCAAGTGTCAGGATTTAATGTTGTTTGTCTTGTTGGATTTTGGATTTACTTGAGACCTATCACTCCTTTCTTCTTTTTGTTGCTCCCTTTGGAAATGAAATATCTATTCCTTTCCTGCCTCACCATTGTATTTTGAAAGCACATAACTTGTTTGATCTCACAGGCTCACAGCTGGAGAGCAATTTGCCTCGGGATAAATCATATTTTGAGTCTCAGCCATGGCTGATTTAGATGATATTTAGATAAGACTTTGGACTTAGACTTTAAAGTTGATACTGGAAAGAGTTTAGAATTTGGGGGCTATTAAAATGGAATGACATATTCATATGACATATGCAAAGGACATAAATTTGGGAGGCCAGAGGCATAATTCTAGGATATGAATGTATCCCCCAAAATTCATATGTTGAAACCTAATCCCCTATGAAATAATATTATGAGATGGGACCTTTAGGAAGTGATTAGATCATGAGGGCTTCTCCCTTGAAAATGGGATTAAGACCCTTATAAAAGGTGCTTCACACAGTATTTGGTCCTTTTTGCCCTTCTGCCTTTCGCTGCTTTCCACACAGCATTTGACCCTTCTGCCATGTGAGGATACAGTAGAAAGACCCTCACCAGACACCAAATTCTGGCACCTTGAGCTCAGATTTCCCAGCCTCCAAAACTGTGATAAATAATTTTGGTTCTTTATAAATTACCCGGTTTTGGATATTTTGTTATAGCAGTACAAACATACTAATACAGGCTGTGACACAGTTATCCTCCATTTTTGGCTCATACAATATACCAGATCTACTCATATGTGAACCAAGTTTAGCATTTTTCTTCCACCTCTAATGTGATCAAAAGGAAATCCTGTATGGTCCTGGTTTTAAGCTGAGGAAGCAACACTAATGCAACTGTAGTGGATGCCAAGGGGTTCTGGGCTGACTGTTCAGTTTACCTCTGTCTCTGACCTAGTTCTTACTTGATCCTAACTCCACAATTTTCATTTTATAATGCATTGTTGCTGGACTCAAACAGATTGTTTGGAGGGTCTGACAATACTCTGCTATGGACAAGAAGTCTGGTTGTCTGGTCACTTGTCCCATCATCAAGCTATCAGTCTCAACAGTGTGCCTGGAGCTGTTTTTTAAGGTGCATAGTTCTTTGCTAGAGATGGCATGGATTTTCTCTGGCTTATATTGTGACTCTTATTTTGGCGCTGCTATAAATTTATAGTATACTTTCTTACCGCAGATAGCTATTGTATAATAAGGTTTGCTCACCTGTCTGGCCCAAGCAACATGTGTGCTTCCATCAAAGCCTTCTTGTCCCCCTGTATCTGGATCATAGCAATATTTCTAAGTGTGGAATATGCTGCTTCTAGAGGCCAAAGATGCTACCAGACATCATGTTTTTTTTCTTAGGAGTGAGGGTCAGAGAAACAATAATTTTCTCTTTCTTTTGGATGAGATTTCCTGGCATGTTCTGGGCAAGTGGACTCTAAAAGATTCCTACATCTTCATAGGTTTTATCACCTACCCTCTGAAACCAATGTGTCTTACAGAGGCCCCCAGCATACTTGACCCATCCTGTTCATATATGTGATTTACATTATGTTGTTAATATAGTGGGCCAAAGTGTAATTATGTGGAATAATAAAATAGTCAAAATCCTTTTGTACTGTAAGGTGACAGAGAGTGAGAGTGTTAAACATAACCCTGAGCAAGAATGTAAATGTAAATTGTTGTCCATCTTCTATGATGATAAACTACTTCTCGTTGCCCTTCTTGCTAGGGATAGAAGAGAAAGTATTTACTGGATACACGGCTGTATATACTTGAAGCCATGTGAGTCTGCTCTTGTACACCTGTCATTATAGCAGCTGTAATAAGAGGTGCTACTTGGTTGATTTGGGGGTAGTCTACTTTAATCCTCTAGGATTCATCTGATTGTTATAGGGGATAAGCAAACTACCACATTTGTCCTTTAGGTCTTTAAGAATTTACTAATCTCTGATACTTCTTTTGGGATGTGATTTGTTTTTGATTTACTATCTTGATTGGGGAGAAGGAGTGGCAAATTCAGAAGCTTTTGCTTGATCTCCCTACTTCAATAGCTATTACCCCACAGACCAGGATTCTTTGTGAGTGTTCTGTGAATTATCAAGCATGTCCATTTCAAATATACCCTTGGAAATTTAGAAATAACCTCTGGGTGGTTTCATGTACCCAGTGGGTGACTGTGAGCTGAACATGGATAAGCATTCCATGCATTACCTGATCCCATATGATTTCACTCTAATAGCAGTGGCTAAGTGACACATTGGATGCCTCTGAGTATCAATGAATGTTCAGATTCTGTGTATAACAATTCTTACACAGTCTGGGAATTCTCCTTTATTCAATGGATGATTGTAGTTACCGGACAAGGGGGCAAGGCCATTATTGAATACATTTGATATTGCAAGCTCTTTCCTCCTGATAATTTAGCTTTTCAATAATTGGGTTCTAGGTCTAAAACGTGACTCAGATCCTAAAACTTGTCAAATTATGTCTGACCTCTTTTATTTTAGGGTTCTATTGTCCTGCTGATATCAAATAACCCAATTCTGTAACTGCATCTTCTACTGTGTCTAGCTTGCAGAAGGCAGCCACCATGGAATTTCTCAATGTTGCAGTATTCTCACTAGTGCATTCTTTATCACTGCAGTAAATAGACTGTTCTTGGGCCCTCCTCTGGATACTATCAACTACTGAATTATCCTGACTTACTCAGGATAATTATTCAAGAAATAATAATAATCAGGATAATTCCTCAGGAAATAATAATAATTTTTTTTTCTAGTTCTCTGAGCCTTTTAATTCCTTTCTACATTTTCTACATTTTTTATGCCTTCCACAGTTGTTCTGTTATTTCTTCTTCCCTTGGTGTGGGGATCTTTGTTTAAACTTCCAAGAGCTATCTTAACAGAATGATAAAACTGTTTCCTAGGGTCCCTATCGGGGTTTTAAAATCCAGTGTCCTGGAAGAGTGCTCTCATATCAATAAACTCATCCTTACCCAGCTTCGTAGTCAGCCCCTGCCTCTTTCTCTTTGATTCTGTGTCCTCAAGACCTAGTCTCATGCTTGTTCTCTTGCTTCCTGCTGATACATGTGCTCTAGGTCCTGCAGTTTCTTCTGGGCACAGTCACTTGTATTCCTCAACAAGCCCAGCACTTCCACAGCCAGGTTACATTGTATCTTCCTCCTAGATATTTATTTGGCATCCAAAAGGGGAGGGAGAGATCCTGAGGTAGGCATATATTATCTTGCAAGGCAGAGCCCGCTGCATGTTCTTCAAACAGTAGAAGGGGTGGTAAGGGGAAGAAGCGAAACATTCCTGCATTCCCAGAGGCTTCAGGGAAGTCTAAGGATCCTAGACCTTTGAGTATACTAATTTGAAATCCCCCATCCCAAGTCTGTGTACCCTACTCCTTCCCACTACGAGGTTGAGCTTGAAACAGCAAACTCACTGGGGCTGAAAATTCTTCTTCTTCTTTTTTTTTTTATTGCTACTCTTATGATTCAGTCTTGGACTTGATATTTGCTTTTTTGACCTCAGGCTGAAAGAAATAAAAACCTCTTTTATAAATTGCCTACCAGGTACTCTCACGTTCACACTTAACCTTAAATGATTGAAAAATTGCCCTGAACTTTTCCCTGGGGTTTTCCAAAGCATCAATGCTGTTGAACAACAGCTATCTGATTCCATTGCCCTTGATTTTATTAATTCCCTGAGTTGTAGCATGGCAAGGGCATTCCCTTCCAAGGTATCCCATTCTAGTTCATCACCAGTAAAAGTTTTTATAATTGCACCAACAGAGTATGCCAGAGTCAATCAGCTCTCCACCTACCAGAGATGGGGTCCTCATTGCCAGCCAGTCAGCAGATAGTAGAACTCCAGAAGCCTACTTTGGAATCTGTCTATTCTATAATCACTCCTGGCCCCAACTCTATTAAGTCAAGTTCACCAGGAAACACTCAAATGGAAAACTATGCACAGCAAGTTTATTAGGAAGTGGCCTCGACAACACCTATAAAGAAAGGAATGATGCAAGATTGTTTAGAATAAGAAACTAAGCTATAATGAAATAGCAACTAAAATATCAGCTTATCCAATGGAGACCACAGGAGTTTGGAAGGCTCTTTAGAGTTGTCCCAAATTGAGACGAGATGGCTAGGCCTTTGGAGATCCACAGTGACATGTGATAAGTGGACTTCCTCCTAGGAAAGGGAATCAACTTTGGAAAGGCAGTTTCTTTTAGCTGAAAGAAATTTGTGGGGATGGACAAATCCAGGAGCTGTCATCAGGCAATACTCCTGACAACTAGGCAATAAATGCCTCCATTCCGAAGCTGAGATCTAGGTATCTAGTATATCGCTACTGCTTCCTTTAATAGACGAGGACTTAGGAAGTCTTAGGAAATTTAACTTGCTTAAAGTTCCACAGCTTGAACATTATAGCAATAAAACTTAAAAGCATTTTACCTTGCTGAAGATTGGGCTCCTAACTAGAATGCAGGGCTGCCTTCTTTTCTATCAAATAGTTAGTTTTTTTCCTCCTAGAGAATAAATTTTTTATGGCAAGATACTTGTTTCTTCCAAGGCTCTCAAATCCTTGATGTCATGGACCAATTTTTATGTTTATATTACACATGGGACTACTTTGAGAGAGCTCCACTGTCACAATCCAAACTTTTGAAGAGTTTCAACAAATGCTATTTAATCATCATTATTCCCCCGGTCAGCTCCCATATTATAGCTAATAGATATTGCTTCCTTGTCTTCACCTACCCTTTTCTGAGAAAGCAGGGACTTTGCTTCATTCACACATATACACCCAATGCCCAGCAAAGTGGCTGAACCATCTTTATCATTGCTTATGTAATTTGTGAATTAAGTAATGGATATTTAATGACTCTTTAATGACTCTATCACTTCATTCCCTTTGATCATCTGATGTTGGTTTAGGACATGATTCACAAGACCAGAGTTTAAGTCAACGTTCTAACACTCTCTGGCCATATAACATTGAGAAAATTACTTAAAATACCTGATCCCCAGAAATGGAACTTGCCTACTTCATGATGTTAATCTAAGAATAATAGAAGATAATGCATGGGAGGATCTCTTGCAGCAATAAAAGTTACATAAATGAAAAATTTGATTACAAATATCAAAAGTATACCCTACTCTAAGCAGGAATGTTTCTGGAATCTCCTTTAATGTTCTTGTCTATCTATAACAATCACTTACCATTTTGTTGTTAATTTACTTTTCACAAGCCTTTGCTTTATTCCCTTACCCAGAAATGGCGAGTGGCTTAAGGGCTGGACTTTGTCAATTTTATATTCCCTTGTATTTCCCTCTGGATATATTCACACTGCAGTGTCATAGTAGATATTCAATAAAACTCTTGAGTGCTTTGGAGCTGTACCCCTTACTTTTATGAATCAAATCTAATTGAGGCTTTCATTATTATTTTTCTATTTTTTGATAATATGCAAAGTGTCACCAATTCTATATTCTTTCAACTTGTGCTTCATCTGATCTTATTTCCATCCATTAAATGCTCCTATTCTTTACATATTTTTTCTTTTGGAATTGTCACGTATTTCTCCCTAATAGCTTTTGATTGACTGGACTCTGATCCTCAAGGGGGCAGAGTAAGGGAGAAAAAAGAAAGTAAGAAAAGCTTAAGATAAAGAGGTGGTGAGTCACAAGTAATATTGACTGAGAAGGAACAGAGAGATTTTTCTTTGCCTTTCAAAATTGATTCGCATTTACTTTTGAAGTCATTTTCAGCAGAAAATTGATTAAAAACTCAGAGTTTTCTCAAGAGATCATCTACTGCTTTTTATCCTTTGTGCTTTTCAAGGAAACGCAATAGGTGGGTGGGACTTGTGAAACTTCAGCTGCTTTCTTAAGTGGAGGATGAGCCTAGGAAAGAAGGTTCTGCACTCCTGAAACTATCTAGTGCCTTAAAGATTGTAGCTTATTGAAGTGGAGTGTATTTCATCTTGGGACTTAAAAGTACCAAAC
>VBSM01001265.1:5039211-5091815 GCA_008086735.1 Cheirogaleus medius | reverse complement strand
AGAAAAAAACCAGCACTTCCTGAATATACTGTCATAGCACATGAAATAATTCAATATACGTGTGATCTAAGGAGAATGAAGTGAAACTTGCGAAAAGATTTAGATGAAGTAAAAAGTCTAGGTCAGCAGAAATCTAGATGTGATGGCATCTGAGTTTGTACCAGATGGTCCCTAAAATGGACAGCAATCCTCATTCTTTTTCCTTCCACTCTCATTTTCCTAAAATATATTTTTATTTATAGAAAAGTTAGGATGAGGCATACCACAGTAACGTGAAGGAAGAAAAGTATTCCTAAATAAAATACTACCAGTAAGTATACTCTAGGATCATATTTCCTAAGAACTGGAGTAACTGCAGTCACTCCCTTGGGATGTTTACCACCAACCTCAATGAAAATTGGGACTGTTACATTCATTTTCTTTTTCTTTCTTTCTTTTTCCTTTTTCTTTTCTTTTCTTTGTTTCTTTTTTCTTTTTTTTAGAGATAGGGTCTTTGTTGTCTAGACTGGAGACTGGAGTACAGTGGCATGATCACAGCTCACTGCAACCTCAAACTCCTGGGTTCAAGCAATTCTCCTGCCTCAGCCTCCCAAGTAGCTAGGACTATAGGCATATTTCTCTACCTCCAACTGACTTTTCTTATTTTTTGTAGAGATGGAGTCTCGCTAAATTGCCCACACAAGTCTAGAACTTGTCTAGAGTGGTAAATAAGACAAGCAGCCCTTCTCATCTGCCCCATGAGAGCTCTATTGCTCAACATGAGAGTTTGGGGACAATGGTTCTAAAAGAAATAGAGTCACAAGAAATTCAGGATGGAATTTGGGGTTTGGAGAGTTATGATGATGTTCCAGAAGATGACGACTTAACTATATTTGACTAAATGTAGATTGTTGTACCGTACTTAAAAAAAATAACACATCACCTGAAAATAAGCCCTAGGGTGTCTTCTTGAGGAAAAATAAATATAAGATCCTGTCTTATTTTTGGGGAAACATGGTATGTATATACACATCTAATGTGCATTTATTATGTGCAGAAAAAATAACGTGAGATGGGTGATTAAGCTCGTGAGCTACTATTCCGTGAAAAAGAACATAGTTATGAGACAAATGATGCTCATTGAGACAGGGTCATCAGAATTAGGAAAAGGGTTGAGACACAGCCTTACGGCGTGGAGCCTACAAAACCATGTTTTCTGACCCTGTGTAGTTATTGTAGTCAAGATTTGCCCAAATTTTATAATGTATTATTAAATAGTACCTAGAGGACATTGATATTCATATATATGATTTCAAAAAGTGCTTTAATTCCCAGAGGAGTGGTCAGGTTTTCCAAAATCTGTCTTCTGGAGAACATATTGACTTCCTGGTATATATTAATCTGCTATTTCTGTTGTGTCAGACTCTTTGCCTCTTATTCAGTATTGCCACTGTAGTTCAATAGTGCTTTGGACACACACTGGGGCTTTGGAATTAGTTATTTTTGGGGATTTTGTTGGGTTTAATAGAGAGAGATACACACACACACATGCACACACATGCAGAGAGAGAGAGAGAATTTCAACAAAAAAATTCTGCAAATAAAGCTCCAATCATTGCAAGTGGCAGCAGATAGTCATTAAGTATGACAAGAAATATATTTTTATATTATATTTAGGAAATTTGTGAATGCTGATGAGATGCTTCTATTTTTTTCCCTGGGCAATGTCACTGCTTTGCCATGAATGTTGCATGATATATATATATATGTGTGTATATATATATATGTATATATTGAATCATTGGGAGAATCAGACAAAATAATCAAATTAAAGTACTTAAACATAGGACATAACATATTTTAAGGTCTAAATAATGTTGGCCAATTTTATTATGTGAGTTTAGTTCATTGTGTTTTGGAATTGGCTTTATCTGTTAGGCTATATATATATGTGTGTGTGTGTGTATATATATATCAGCTTGTAAAAGCATGAAAAGCCTTCTAGAGTAGTGATTCTAAGTCTATGCTATAGTTATTCTGTGTCAATAGTATTGCCTTTCTATAGGAGAGATCTATACATTCAATATAAACTAATCAATCAAGGCTCAGAGTCAGACATCTAACTTTGGCAAATGATAGTCTTCATCAGGAATATGAGGAAGTTTTTTATACTTGGCTACAAAAATACTAAGCATCACAACAACATTCACATAACCAGGAGAAATACATACATGTGTGCACATATGAATACACATTTGTACATGTGAAGATACACATGCCCACACATGGATATACATGCTAGTTATTTCACACAGAACACATTTAGCTAAGTGAAGGACTGAAGGGTAGTGTGCGTTTTGTAAATGGGATGAAGTCTCATATGTAAATGAATTATAATGCACTCCTTCCTCATTGTACTCTGTGACTCACAAAGAGTTAAGGACTACTGACCTAATTCACGTGGGATTTTTGACACAAGACCACCTCCCCATGCACACACCCCTGGTTTTTAATAGGATATCTTATAAAACTCTATGTAAAGTATATTTTAGTACTTGATGTCCAGGAATAAAATCTTCATATGAATGAAAGTTAAATATATTTATAATTTTGAATTAGTGGTAAAACTAAATCATAGCAAAGAACAAATGGCTAATAGTTAAAAATGTCCAACAGTTGCTTAGACTATATAATATAAAACATCATTGATAAAAATTGTTTTGGAGAGAATTCTTCCCATGATAGTTGAGGTCCATCTCTCTGTGTATCCTTGGGAAGAGACAGCTGAGGACAAGATGGGAAAGTCCATGAGGAGACATATTTTATCTTTGTTTTGTTCCTATGTGTTTTATTTTGACGTTCTCTCTTTCTTTCCAAGTCATAGACCACAGTAAGATTTCAATAAATATATTTAACTATTACTGTCTTTAATAACACTGCTCTCATTATTCCTGAATATTTCAATGTGCAAATGAATGATTTTTTCCGAAGTTCTGGCCTCCTATTTTCTCGACCTCCTCTCTCCAGCATTATTGCAGTCCCCTGAGCTCAGACACTCACTCGCTTGGTATTACCAATGACCGGCCATCTCCATAATCTCAATTTCAAGTATTCTACTCTGAGCATCACTTGAATCTTTCTAACATATTCTTTCCAATGTCACAACTTCATTATGTTCTTATATTTATTGGAGTCTGCACTCCATTGCTCATCTGAAGCTTGAACTCTCTCTCCCATAAGTTCATGGCCCTTCATGCATAGATTAGGTTCCATGCTTCATCTTAACCACTGACTATGATACTCTCACTCCCTTTTTCTTTTCTTCCTTTTACCACTTACCTGACAAAACCCCAACCCTGGTTATACCAAAGTCTATGCTTACCCTGTTTATACATTTGCACAAAGGTGCATGAGCAGAGAAAATAACAAAGCTGGCTGGTCTAACTTTAAATTAGTGGCCACCAACACCAAGTACCCCCTTGGCACTGCTTAATAATCCCACTACATTTCCCTATTTCACCTACTCTTTCACCTTCCCAAATGACCACGTCCCACCTTTGACTCACTGCTCAACTCCAATCACTCCTCCATCTTCACTTTCTGTGGATGACCTTATTCTGTCTTTCAGTAAGAAAATAAGCACAAGTAGAAGAAAATGGCCACATGTTTTCACAAATTCTTTACAATATTTTCATCTGCATTCTAATCGTCTGCTTTCCTTCTTATTACTCTGGAGGAACTATCCTCTCTGAACTATTCAAAAATACTTTCCTAACAATTCACTCTATCCTACATCATCAACATTTCCTGCTTTATTAGATCATTTCTCTATGACTGTAAATATGTTTTATATCTCCTATATGGAAAATAATCAAACAAATACAGGAAAAAAAAACTTTGACTTCACCCACTTCTCCAACTATCATTTTTCTTTTTTCCTCCCTCTTACAGCAACGCTCATTAAAAGAGTCGCCACATTTACTTTTTCTACTTATTCTCTCATAACCGTTGCAGTCAAACTATGTGTCTACCATTCCAGTGATATATTCCTTATCAATGTCACTAATAGTCTTTGCTTTGCTAAATGCAATGGCACAATTTTAGTTCTTGCCCATCAGCAGTATTTGATATAGTCGATCATTCTTTACACGATCTTGTCTTGTTTTCCTCTTACTCATCTCTGGTCCGCATCTCCACACTCTTCTTTGACCCTCTGCCTTTGCCTCAGACTTTTGCCTATCTACTTTCACTCCCACGGCAATACCATGGAGTGTATATATGCTGTGGACTGCTGTTTTTTCCAACCTAGGTTTCTCTCCTTAACTCTAGAAATAGGACTATAACCAGTAACTTAGCATCTCTACTTGAAAGTCTAATAAAAATAAAAATAAAATATTTTTACATAATAAATAATTATTAACATTATTAACATTATTATATTCTATTATTAACATTTAGCGCTTAATATGTTCCAGGCAATTATATATATAATTATATACGAATATATATAATACATACATATATTCATTCACTCTGTCTTTGAACATCTCTATGAGATAATGTTTTATCAGCACATATGGTAAGGTTAAAATAAAAATAATATCATTATCATTATTTTATGTGGAGATACATGTAACTTTTCAATCTGCCTTGAATTTTTCTTCTGTAAAACTGACATATTTTATGGGATTTTTCATAGGATACTACTGATGGTAGAAATAGAAATTCTATCTCTTTATTCTCCTTCCCATTTTTGAAGTCTGTTCCATTTCCACCAATGTCAACAGGAGTCGTTAGAAAAGGAGGTGTCAGAGATGGCTGGTGATTATGTTTTAATTCCTGTTTGTCAATCTCATATGTAATAAAACATTCAGTAACTGAATTAGATGGTCAAACTTCCCCCACACCCATTGACCAACTGAAAGATTAGAAAGTCCTTCTTTATTAGAAAAAAAGCTCTCAAAAGCAAACAAACAATAAATTAAACACAAACTGACTTTAGATTATTACTTGTGTTTTCCATAAAGGTTTGTAAAAGTGCTGGTCATAATAAAGACTGTAGGAAATCTAAGAAATCTTAGCAAATTGTTTAGTTAAATGCCTAATTTTGCAGATTATGAAGATGAAGTAAATGTTCCAAGATAACAAAATTAGACCAAAAGTGCAACCTATTATTCTTATATGTATTCTTTCACTCTATTATTGTCCTTAAAAATATTATCAATTCTTCAACTTTTCACATACATTTTTCTTTATGGTCGTTCTCTTTATCTCATTTATCACGTATGTTGATGAGGCTTATATTTTGTGTTTTTGTTATTGTAGATCCCTCCATTTAAATTGCATAATTAATTTCATTTTACTTGCATAATTTTCTTCCATTTTGCTAAAAATTATGGGCAGTAACTATGACCAAGGCACTAAGCCTATGGCTTCAGTGGTGACCAAATGAAAGCAGGCTTTATTGGAGCAGCATTTCACAATGTGTCATAACACTGATGGTTTATGAGCATTTAAAAAAATTTTTAGCATAGATTATTGCCTAATGTACTCAAAAATTTAGAAGCTTATAGACTGAGATAGAAGGCCATATAGTCAGGTCTATGCAGATCAGATGTCTTTAACCGTGACACCATTTTATGGTGTTAGTGTACACATGTACTGATATAGTCTCTAAGCCAACTAAAAGGTTTAGACTTTCTGAAGAAGCATTTTCCTCTCTCCTAGGGGACTGCCTTGACCACTGATCTTCAGCTGCACCTTTGAGAGGAACCAGGGGTCATTGAGGAACCACACCTACTCCTATCCTTAACTTACTTTCCTTTGCATTGTTTTTTAACTGAAGTCAAAGCAACCTTGAACTAATTCCAAATTATCATTTCTACAGATTTTGGAATGTCGATTATATTTAGGATCCAGCCAACATACCAGAATCTTCCATTTTACCTTTTGGAAAATGTAGGTAATATCTGTCTATTGGACTTTTCCATATGGATTCTAGCATATGGATTCTTCTCGTATCTAATGATATTTCACATGTAGCATTTTTTTTGTCAACATCAGTCATTGCAAGTTTAGATACTTAAGAGGTGAGGGCACTGGAAATGTTTAACATATGGATGGCAAAGTTACCCAGGCTGTTGACAGGAGTCGGAGTCCTGAGAAAGGCTGAGGCAGCTATCAGTGTCTTACATGAGCAAGAATGAGCAGAGGTGAGAGGGATATCAATATATGGAAATCTCAAAGATGAATAAAGGGAGGCCTAGAAAAGGTTCCCAGAGAAAAACCTAAAATTTAATACCATCAAGCATAAGTCTAATGACCATTCAACTTTTGGGCTTGCTTCAGAGGCATCCCAAGGCCTGGGAAATGCTTTCCAGACTCACATCAATCGGAGGCCAGGACAATTTGGCACTCTTATGTTAATGATTACTAATGAAATCTGTCTAGAGTAACAGGAAGGGAAAAAAATAAAACAATCTAGGCATATTTTTGAAGTCAAGATTAGTTGTCCTGCTAAATACTTAGGAAAAAAAATTAAGAGTTATTTCCCATGAATTGATGGCTTCTAAAAGGAATAGATGGAGGCAAAAGTAATGCAACAGGGATTGTTTTCTTTTACAACACTCAGGAGAAAAACAAAATGGAAGGGAGAGAACAGGGAGTGGACATAGGCGATAGAACTCTGTTTTCATCAGGGTCTATGTTTTGTGACTATTTATTTGTGGGCAGCCTGGATGGGATCGTAGAGGAATATAGCATCAGACAGAATATAAATTATAACAAGATTTAATTTCTTCCTCCTTCAAGAGTGTGGGGTTTTATCTCTAGAAAATCAGCAATGGGAAGATACACATTAACTAAACCAGCAGCTACTATTGATCTACAATTTCGAAGCATCTAATCAATGCCATATAAGCCAAGCCCCTGGGTCTGCAGTAATTGACATCCTAATAATTGATACTTATCATTCATTAGTTGTTTACTGTGAATTTAATGTATTAGAGGTTATTAGCCTTTCCCATTGGGAAGTGAAACTACATTTATGCTGGAATATGCCATTTCCTATGATGATTGAGGAAGCCTTCATTAAACTTTCAGGTCTTCAAAAATCCAAATTCCACTTTATATATTCTCAATAGATAGGGAAAAATGCAAGAAAAAGGTCAAAGTATTTGGGGTTTTTTTTTCCTTCTTCTTCTTCCTCTTTTTTTGGGGGGGGCAGGATTAACCATTTGCCCTATGGAGTTATTATGCAATTCAATCTGTCAAGGGAGGTCATGTAGCCAAAACACTGTAGGACCATATTTCTCTATCCCAGGTCCTATTGCTTACTTTTATTTAACTAGCAACACAGATCCCACAATCTGGTGCCTCCTCACTGTTTCCATGGACTTCACTTCAGTCCATGCCATTAGCACACTTGACTGGATTATGGAAGTCATGCCTTGATTGGTCTCACTGCTTTCCCTCTTGCTCTTCCTAATGTCTCTTTTCTATGCATCAGCCAAGGTGGTTCTTTAAAAGAGTAATCTAAATCATATCACTCACCTGCTCAACACCTTCTAGAGGCTTCACTTCTAATTCATAAAATCTAGACATTTGCCATGGCTCGCAAGATCCTACCCAAACTGGCTGCTGGCTCTTGGTTACTTGTCTGATGTCATTTCTTACCTCTGATTGTATCATTCGCTATGATCAAACTGGCTTTCTGCTCACCAAGCAAGTTCCCATTCAGACTAATAGAACTTGCTTTTGCCTAGAATACTCTTCCCCAGACATCCCCAGGGCTTGCTCTCTGGTTTAATTCAGGGCTTTGCTCAGATGCCAATTTTACAGACCAACAGATCTAAAATAGAAATTTCCTGGTTGCCACTTGCTTGGTTTTTCTTCACAGCTTTTAGCACATTCTGTGTTTAGTTTATAATCTGTTTTGCCATTCCACTGAGGATAGAAAATCACTGCTGCCTTTCTAGTGCTTAGAATAATTTCTTATACATAGAAAACATTCAAGAAATATTTGATCAAGGACGAATAAAAGGAAGAAAGGAAAAGAGGGAGGGAAAGAGAAGGAAGGAGAATGAAATGATGGAAGAAAGGGAAGAACCAAGATGGGTTTTGAATTTTAAAAATACCCTAAGCAATTCAGAAGTTATCCTCTTTTAGAATTTATTACCCAGAGATGAAATGAAGAGCTTCAGAACATTAGGAAACTACAGGTGAAACCCCAATGCCTGAAAGAAAATTTAGACAAACCATAACATTCTCCACTGAAAGAGGCAATTATTTGTAATGGGGTGGCTGTGTGATGATGAAGAGAAAGCAGTTCTCTAAAAGTTACTAAATTGCTTTTGTTTCATTCTAGTTGATTTCATAAGTTATCTCTCTCTCCCTCTCTCTCTCTCTCATACACACACACACACACACACACACACACACATGCACACACAAAGAAAACATAAAACAAAAACAAAACAGAGAGAACTGAGGGTATTCAATTAACACCAGCTGTGAATCAATCTGTGATCAATTACGTTAAATAACATGGATCTCATGCTTCAATTATCAGGGCTCATGTTGATGGTTAGGTGGGAACTTACTACAGACACTCTCTGACTGATACTGCTCATTTGCTTAGCTTGCTCACCTAGTATAAAAATCAACAAACAAAAACAAATACCTGCACTTTGCGGACAATGTTAACATCCTTTAGTTTCCTTTCAGTTTTGAACACAATTTTTTTTTTTAATTGGAGCAGATAATTTGCTTTACCTCTGTAACTCAGCAGCTAGTAGCAGAGGGGGAACTGCAGGTTTCCTAATTAGAATAATATGCCTTCTCTCTGTACAAATATTTGCTAAGTATTTACTCTGTGCCAGGCACTGTGCTAGGTACACACTCAGTGCTGTAGTAAACAGAGGTGAATAAACACATCCTTTAAAAAACATTTCCTATTTCACATTCTGTCTTCTGGCACAATATTCAGAAAGTTGCTGCAACAAGCATCATTATCTGAAACTGAAGTAGGCTTTATTTTCGCAGACTCTGTGCTGGGTACATTTTATATGCAATATAACTAACGACAACACTTCAGGTTGAATACTACCATCCTATTTTATAGATGAGGAAAAAGAATTTGAGAGAGGTTGACACCCAAAGTAACTCAGTTGATAGGTGAAAGAGCCCATACTCGGATCCATATCTGTCTGGCTCCAAGGTCTCTGCTCTTAAATATCACAACATATTGTCTCCTGTTAAATTGTAGATATAGCCTATGTTTAGGAAATAATTTTTTTCCTCTAAGAAATTAGCCTGAACTTGGCACAACTGATAAATAAACAGAATTATCACATAATCTCAGTGGATTTCAATTTTCCAAAACAATGACACTTGAATCCATCTTGTTAACTAATCCAAAATAGTTTAGGGGATGAATCCTGATGTTGTTACATGGGATTAATAACAGCATGCAGACTGATGACTCAAAGCACAGTAACTTGTAAGAATCAATAAATAATGGTTGACATCAGTTCTCTATCGGAGTAACCTCCACTTCACTCCAATAAGCAATGAATGAATTGTTGGGTTTAGAGACAAAACACATGTATGTAGTTAAAGTGACTAAATTTAGAGGAATTTGAATGTATATCATTAGCAAATCTAAAACCATGTCATGGACAATTGGTACAACTTCATCTGAAAAAGAAACACTGTATCTAGAAAAGTTGAACTTAAAGAGTAAGAATTTGTAAATGTGTTTGGGGAAATATTAGGGCTATTTATGACATTTCAATTCTCACTATTTAAGACGTGGAATATGTTTAGACTGTCGTGTGCTTTGAAGTCAGGTATGGCCTTCTGTCTTTCTTTAGCCAATAGAGTAGGAGAGAAAGCTTTGTCTTTCACTTCCAGGGCCAACCAGGTAAGAGTTAGTGCACAAGTTGCCTTATTTCCTTTCCTGGAGGACAATGACTTGTGAGGTTCCTGACGGTGGAAGTTCTCATTAGCCTGAGCCCCCGAGCAAGCAACACAAGTATCAACACGAACATATGGTATGAGTAAGAAATAAACCTGTGTTGTTTTAAGCTACTGAGAATAGAAGATGGTTTGAACTCCAGTGTAAACAACCCAAGCTGACAAAAATAGCCCAACGTGACACTATTTAGAGCAGAGAGTCCCCTGAATGAGATCATTTCAGATTCATCTTAGGAATGGAAATAATTTCATCAGTAATCATCTTGGTGCCGTGAGCCATTGATCTTGCTTAATTGCCTCATCTTTATCGTCTTTATCTCATTATTCTTTAATAAAATGTTCTTCCAATGAGACATTTCCTCACCATGTTGCCTATAGGAAAATGGTATACTAATTGGCTGATACGAATCAATTGTTCTGCCTGCCAATTACATTTCCTTATTGTTAAACTGAGTCTTTAGCCCCTCAATCATTCATCAGATTTCTATTAATTTGGTTAACATAGCTTGAGCCTTAAGAGACTGACCACATGAGTGTGGGTCCATTTGTTATAGATAGTGAGGAAAATCCAGCTCTCCTAGGGACAAAGGCAGGATCCTTACCTTGGGGCTACCTCGAGCAATTACGCCACCTAGGGAAGAAGGACAAGAGCAGATACCTTGTCTTGGTGCTGTCCCACCTTAATCCTGCTCCAAGCAACTGCCACACCTGTGGGAGGGAAAAACACCCTGCCAATCTGCAAAAGAAGGCAGGGAATCCCCCAACCCATGGGCCAGGCAGCCCCAGCACAGAAGGATCTGAAAAGTGACCTAGAGTAACCTAAGGATAATTATTATTCTATTAACTGGCCATCAAAGCGATTCCTTGTTGATGTCTGAACCGAAAGGAAGGCCCAATCTGAACAGTATAAAACAGGACCCCAGACTACAACCAGAGCCTCTTGTTATAACAGGGGGCCTGTTTGTTGTCTGTAGTGAACATATCTTACTCTTGCTCCATAAACCTATTTTGCTCTTCCTCAGGAAACTTCATTTCATGCTTGCCTTGCTTTCAGTGTGTCTGGGGGTCATTCTTCAGCCAAGAGCACATTGAGAACCGAGAACAAGATTGCTGACCTGGCACATGACTAAAATGGGCAAATGGGCTTAGCGACCACACAGCTGCTGCTGAGAGAGAGAGAGAGAGAGAGAGAGAGGGAGGGAGAGAGGGAGAGAGGGAGAGAGGGAGAGAGGGAGGGAGGGAGAGGGAGGGAGAGGTGAGGGTAGAGAAAGAGACAAAGGTAGGTGAAGAAGGAGATACGGATAGAGATAGACAAGAAATAGGCAAGCAGCCACCCACTCCAGTGGGAGCCTGCTGCAGACCAATCTAACCAAAATTATTTGTACCCCATAATATTTTAAAATAAAAAAAGAGAGAGAGAGAACAATTGCCTGTCAATTTCTAACAATATCCTTCCTCTAAATTCTATTCTCATAAAATGACAAATCACTTTCTAGTCCTTCTGAATTTGGTGAAGCAAAATAAGTTCATAAAATTATGTATATACTTTTAATCAATTTTCGTCAGACATTTATTTCTGGCCAAAAAGGCAGGTGGGGGAATGCAAAAGCAGAGAAGGAGGCTGTCTCTGCTTTCACTATTGGTTTTTTCAGATTGCTTCATGTGCTTGGATATTTTGTTGAACAAATAACCTCCTCCATCAAATTGACAGGTCTTTTTGGTTAACTTGTCTCCATAATAAATGTTCCATCACCTACATCTATTTTTATTAAACAAGGTGTGGTGTGAAAGGCTAAAAGGTTTCATACAGTCAGTGGGCACGCACTTCTGTTTTCAGCGGCTATTGTATTTTTAATTCATATTTTTATATCAGGTTAGAATAATATGTATTAGATTATTAATGTCAGGATTATAATAAGATTATTTTCTATTGTCATCAAATCTTACAAGAATTAATGGACGGATTATACCGGTTGAGACCCATAGTATTTGATGGCACCTGACTTATAAATTATTCTGTTCCTTCAGCTGTTGATTGATTTCTGGACATAAATAACAAAGGAAATGCCAGAGTAATAATTCATCCACTCTTTTTTGGTCATGACTTGTGTTTCAGAAACATTGTTTATTTTTCTTGGGTTCTGACTGGACTTATAATTTATCTGGCCCCCTGTACACACTGCCATTTGCTTTTTGCTTTTTCATGTTATCATCTCAAGGAAGCAACAGCAAGAATCAATGTTCATATGACAAAGACCAAAGCTCTATAACCTGTGATCACCAGTTCTGAACTGAATTTGCTAGAATGAAGCCAGCATGAAATCTTGAAAAGAAAATAACATTAGTTAAATTCATTTGTCTCTTGAATTAATTTCAAAACCCTCAGCCTGTTACTCGAGACCTTTCATTTGTTCATTGGCTCCCTCTCTCCCTTACTTTGCTCTTTTCTTCCTGGCTCATTCCTTCTCCCCCTCCCCTTTTTTTTCTTTCTTTCTTAATAAAACATATATTAGTATCTAGAAACTGCTTCTTAAGCTCAACTGGACTATTTATTACTCTCTTTATTATTTCATCCTTTTCAGATTCTGTGCCCTTGCTCACAACATTTTTTTCTACCCAGAACATACTTTTCCTTTCATTTTCTATGAATATAATAGGCTGCCTTATTCTAAAGACACTTGATATATTTATTCTTCCTCTAAGCCTTTAACAAACACTTGAGTCTGTGTGGACTCTTTGCTTGTACCTCTCTCCCCTATGACATTTAAAATAGTCTTCATTATTTCAGAATTTTTGTATGCTCATCTTTTTCCCCTTACCTGAAGTGACTTGCATAGAATGTATGTTTTTAAAAAACTAAACTGAAACCAACATAATAACAGTAACGACTAAAGAAAGGGCATGACACTCTAGGAGGCAAAAAAAAAATCAGAGTAAAAGACTTCTCCTCTGTAATTTATTGGCTTGAATTTCTGAAGGCCCCTTTGCATCTCAATTGCATTATATATAAATGTACAGCTTTTCTTTTTCTTTATCCTCCTTGGAGCATTTACAATTTCAAAATTTATGGCTATAATATATATCTTCTATTAAATGATTAAACATCAAATAAATCAAATAATCTCACTATCATAGGTGGAGATTTAAAAATATTCAGGGATAACCTTGCAAACTCTCTGAATAGAAGATATAACAGCAAATCACTTCAGTGTAACAATAGCAAATCTCTATTATTGAGTACTTTATAAATGGCAGCAACTGTGGTTAAGAGTTTAGATTTTGCTCTCCAGTCTTCCCTGGAACAAACAAACAAAATTGTAGGATGGTGGATTTTACTGCACCTACTTTACTCATAATGAAACTGAAGCACAGTTAGGTTAAGTGACTTGGCCCATCCAGAGTCAGAATTTAAACCAGTGTCTGTCTGATAGTAAAGCCTATGCTCTACTAAATTAAGTAAAATCTCTATCCTATTTGACACCAGAAAGATTTTTCCAAATATTGCATATGTAAGTTTGGTCTCTTTTGATTAACTTTCAGATTTGAAGTTAGATGTGTTTTTTACTTGCCACTCCTAAATAGTGACATTTTAATCAACTCTATAAATAACTACTACAGGCCCAAAGGGGATATATAACCAACACTGCACTGTTTCCAATCTCCCTATCTGAATATTGCTCTGCTGCTCCAGCTCTGACTGTGAGTTATACTTCTATTAATAGCAGCAGGTATTTTTTGCATAGAGCCATTTACATTGTTCTTTTCCATTCTACATGTATATAAATTAGAAGGCTGAAATTAGTGATGCAGGCTAGAGCCATGGAACACAGCAAACCAAGAGATCGTCAAGAAGATCCAATTCAAAGTCCTGTATTAGCATAGACAAGGATTTTTGACCATTGCATTTAATGGTTCTGTTGTTGGTAGAGTATCTGTTCTCAGTAAATGTTTATTGAATGATTCATCATAAACTGATGATCAATTTAGACAGCCATTATTTATTACAGCTTTGTCTATGGGTTTTTCTACCTTTTTATTTTAATTTTATTTTAATTTGCTCTTAATATAATCTAGATATAAATTTTTGAAAGTTTTACCCAATCTTTTATCCTAATTTGTCATAATTTAACTTTGTTTACATTTCCATAACATAATAAAATGCATAATGTTGGTATAATCCAATAAAAATTGTTTTGCTGTATAGTTTGTTTTTTTGTATTACTATTATTTTCTTAAGAAGTTCTTCTCAACTTATAGGTCATAAACATGTGTTCCCAACTTTCTTTCTCCTTTTTTTTTTTTGAGACAGAGTCTCATGGTGTCAGCCTAGCTCGCAGAAACCTCAAACTCCTGGGCTCAAGGGATCCTTCTGCCTCAGCCTCTTGAGTAGCTGGGACTACAGGCATGTGCCACCATGGCTGGCTAATTTTTTCTATATATATATTTTTAATTGTCCAGCTAATTTCTTTCTGTTTTTAGTAGAGATGGGGTCTTGCTCTTGCTCTGGCTGATCTTGAACTCCTGAGCTCAAATGATCCTCCTGCCTCAGCCTCTCAGAGGGCTAGGATTACAGGTGTGAGCCACTGCACCTGGCCCCAACTTTCTTAATTGTATAGTTTTACCTTTCACACTCTGGTTTATAGGTTAATCTAGAGTTTACTTTTATGTATAGTATTGCAAAAGAACATATTTGATTTTACTTCCATATTTTGAGCCACATTTTCCCAAACTGTCTATTAAATGGTCTGTCCTTTCTTTATTAATTTGTAGAGCTATATTTACCATATACCAAGTTTCTTCATGTACACAGCTGTTTCTTGTTTGCCTATTCTACTTCATGTATTTATTTGTTAGATTTGCATTAGAAACATACCCAGTCTGTTGTTTTTTATACTATGACTTTGTGGTATATCTTCATCTTTTCTCATTTTTTTTCTTTCAAACTTCGTTTAGCCATTTGTTGACTCTCATATCATTGGCAGGTTTTTCAGTGCTATATAAAAAATGTATTGATAATAGTGTCACTGCATAGAGTTGTTTCATTTGTGTCCTTATTAGTCCTCAATAGTGCCATGAACATCCCAGTCTATGAGAATAATGTCCTCGTGTGGGGCAATAACCAGTACTCCTGTAGATATTTTTCCTTGGGCAACCCTGACTCATCTTCAATTGCAAAGACAGTGTCTGAAGTTTTTCTATTAGGAATAATGTTTGAGGAATAATTTTGGTAAATGACATTTAACCAAGTTATTTAACTTCATATCCCTAAAGTGCAAAGAGCTTATTTAAAATTGAAAAATAAATATTAGGCTTTTTAAAAATGCTTTTTCTTTATTGAATTAAAAAATATGATTTCTTTTTTTCTCTGATAAGGAAACTAGTGAAATTACATTGCTTAATTGTTTTATAATTGGGAAGAAAACACTGAACAATCCTGGGTTACCTAGTACTTGATCACATTTGTTGTATTATATTGTCATTTTTATTAACTAAAATTTTATTTGGTATTTTGGTATCTATATTCATAAATTACATGAGTTTATAGGTTAGCTTACTTTTAACTCTTTATCTAGTCTTGCAACAAAGGTTACCCTAACCTTAGGAAGACAGTTTTCAATATTTTTCTAGTGTATCAAACACCTTGAATAAAAAAAGAATTATTTGTTTCCTGAAAGTCTTTTTTTTAGACAACAATAGTTTACACTTTTATTTCATTGCCCTGAATTTTCAGGTAGCTTGTAGCATCTCCCTAGATTTTTTCCCTTCTTATTCAGTAGTACCCGAAGATTGTCTGCAAATAGAAGTATTGTACCATGTGCCACACACCATGTAACATTTTGCAACTTCTCTCTCTAAGCTAGATTTTGTTTATGCTCAAATAATTCCATGTAAAACAAGGTGGTTTGTATGTTTGGCAGTTGATAATATTAAGTGGAAAATTGAAATAGAAATTTTTCCTCTTTCCCTCTTTGTGTTACTCCCAAAGACTGGATCCCATGGACTTATGCTCACCTGTGGAACACATTGTCTACACCTGGTTTTGAAATTGTTTCTGACAAAAAGCTTTGTGTAGCAAATCTTCTGAGACATAATGCATTTGATGATATATGCATTGAGTCTTCATATTTAATTATTAATTTGTACAGATGTACAATCTGGGTTCAATCTTTTACTCTCAATGTTTTGAAATATTAATTCATCATCAGAAATATCACTGTTAGGTATCCAATATCAATCTGAATTTTATTCTTTTATATGTGATCTGCTCTCTCTGAGAACTATTAGAAATGTATTTTCTCCTCGATGCTTTTTAAATGTTATTAAAATGTGTCTGGGTGAGAGATTTTCCTTAGGTATACTATTAAGTACCCAGTGAGTCCTTTTAGTCTGAAACCTTTCATTTTTCTTTCTTTCTATAAAATATATAGTCATTATTTTCTTCAATATTTTCTCTTTCATTTTATCACATATGTGTGTATTTGTGCATATAATATATACACTTAAACTTACATGCACATGTATATGTATACACGTAGATATATACATATATATTTGTTCTCCTTTTCTGAAACTCGTATCATGTGGATATAGGACTTTCTATTTGTATTTTCTAGGTTTCCTAATTTTCCCTTCCCTTGCTATCTCTTCATGACATCCATTATCTTTTGGGATTGTATAATTTCCATAAATTTGGACATTTATCTTCACTAATTCATTCTTCCATTATAATAAATCTATTCTTCATTCCATTTTTGTGTTTTTATTTCAACTACTGTATTTATTTATTTAGTTTGTTAGTTGTTTCTTTTTAATACACTATTTTTAGATAAGTTTTAGTTTCACATCAAAATTGAGAGAGAAGGTAGAGAGATTTCCCATATACCTTCTGCCTCAACATAGGCATGGCCTCCCCCACTAAAGAAGATCCCACACCAGAATGGTGCATTGGTTCCAACTGATGAACTTACATTGACACATTGTTATCACCCAAAGTCCATAGTTTACATTAGAGTTCACTTTGGTGGTGCATATGTTATGGGTTTGAACAAATGTATAATGACATGCGTCCACCATTGCAGTATCTAGTATCACACAGAGTAATTTTACTGCCCTGAAAATCCTCTGTGCTCCACCTATTCATCTCTCCCTCTCCACTAACTCCTAGTAATCAGTGATTTTTAATATTCTCCTTAGTTTTTATTTTCCCAGAATGTCATACAGTTTAAATAATATAGTATGCATCCTTTTGCAATTGGCCTTTTGTACTTAGTAATATGCATTTAAGATTTCTTCATGTTTTTTCATGGATTGATAGGTCATTTTCTGACCTCAATTATGTTTCTTCTTTTGAAGAACTTCTTTTAACATTTCTTACAAAGCAAGTACACCAGCAACAAATTTCTCCAGTTACCATTTATCTGAAAAAGTCTTTATTTGTACTTCACTTTAGAAGGATAATCTTACAGGGTATATAGACTTCTAAGTTGGTGGCTTTTTCTCCCAAATATTTTTAAATACTTCACTCCATTTTCCTCTTGCTTGCATGATTTGTGAGGAGAAGCTAAATGTTATTCATATCCTTGCTCCTATATAGGCAAGGTGTTTTTTGTTCTCTAGCTTTTTTGAATATTTTTTTCTTTATCTTTGGGGTTTTTACAGTTTAAATACATATGCTTGTGTGTGGTTTTTTGAAGGGCATTTATCCCACTTGGAATTCTCTGAGCTCCCTGACACTGTGGTATAGTATCTGGCACTAATTTGGGAATATCAATTATTATTTTAAATATTTCGTTGGTTCCTTTTTTTCTTCCTTCTTCTTCTGGTATTTCAATTACAGTTGTGTCCCATAGTTTTTTAATATTCTGCTCCGTATTTTTTACAGTCTGTTTTCATTTTCACTTTCTGTTTCTGTTTTGGAAGACTCTATTGACATATCCTCCAGTTCACAGATTCTTTCCTCAGTTGTGTCCCATCTGCTAATAAGCCCATCAAAGGCAATCTTCTATTGCGTTACAGTGTTTTTGTTTTCTATTTATTTTTAATTATTGCTTAGTATTTTCATCTCTCCTCTTACATTATCCATCTGTACTTGCATGTTGTCTGCTTTATGTATTAGAGTACTTAATATATTAATTATTGTTGTTTTAAATTCCTGGTCTGGTAATTGCCATGTTCCTGCCATATCTGAGTCTGGTTCTGATGCCTGTTGTGTGTCTCCAGGCTGTGTGTGTTTTCGTTTTTGTTTTTTGCTGTTTAGTATGCCTTGTAAGTTTTTTCATGATAGCTTGACATAATAGACTAGGTAAAGGGACTTCAGTAAATAGACCTTTAGTAATGTGTTGGCAAGGTGTGGTGGGAGGGGGAAACATACTATAGTCTTTACTATACGTCTTAGTCTTTTCGTGAGCCTGTACCTTGGACTGTGAGTTTCATCAGTATTTCTCAGTCCTTTCCCCCTTTAGGTGGACAGAATGGCTACAGTGGGCTGCAGTTGGGCATTTCCTTTCCACCAGGTCAGTTAGGTTCTGATTAAACCCCAAAAGATTAGACTCTGATAAAATAGTTGAGGGCAGGTTTTGTGAAGAACAGAATGCCCTGGAGTATTTCAAAAGGGTTACTTCCCCCTCACTCCAGCCCCGCCTACAGGAAGCGTGAAGGGATTTTTCTCAGATGTTCATTGTGAGAACTTAGCAGAGCTCCTGAAGGTAACATTCACAAAAGTGTGAGAGTCTCCCCTAATAAGCCCCTCTGGAGCTTTTAACTCTCAGATGGTACACATTTAGCCTCCAGCAATTCGTCAGTTATAGCTCAGTGTTTCTACCTTGGTACTAGTTCTCACAGAGGTTTCTGCTCCCGGATTTCTCCTCTGCTACTTTGTGATACTCTGTCTGTTTCTCCAATTTTGAGGGCAGTGATGCCCTGTGGACTCACTTCTCTGAAGGATCTGTGAGGAATTGTTGATTCTTCAGTTTGCTCGCCTTTTTACTTATTGATAAGATGCAGTTGTGTCTTCTGAGCTCCTTATGTGGCAAACTGGAAAACAAAAGTCCTTACTAATTTTCAATGAATCTTTTACTTTAGAATAGAATTAAGTTGACAGAAATGTTACAAAGACAGCAGTTGGAGTTCTCATATACCTCACACCCAGTTTCCTCAATTACTAATGTTACCACCCAACCAGGTTCATTTGCCCGCTGCCCAAGAAGCAACCAATATGCTGAGTCAGCAAGGTTTAGGCAGAGGAAGACCCTTTATTCTGCATAGTGCTAAGTGGAGAGACAGGAAAAATTTCTCAAACCCACCTCCCCGATAACTTGGGAGACAGGGTTTTTAAGGCTAGTTTGACAGGCAAGGGATTAGGCAATTGGATTTGTTAATTGGGGCAAAATTATAGGAATGTGGAAATCATCTTCTTGCGTTGCTCCAATCCCTGAAGTTACAATTCCAGTTGAGTTGGTTTCTTCATATGGTCCACTGGTCTGGGTGGGCCAATTGATCCACTGGAATGTGGTGCCTAGAAGATATCTTATAAACTACCTTTAGGGTTTTTTTTTAATTATTTCAGGATATTATGGGGGTACAAACATTTTGGTTGACTGCTCAATTACAAAAACCAGTGGTGATCTAGCACCTCTTATATTTTCCTGGATAGAGCTTGAGCACATCCTCCAAAATGAGGTATCACAAGAATGGAAGAATGAGCACCACATGTACTCACCATCAAATTGGCACTAACTGATCAACACTAGAGTGCTTACATGGTACCTTTAGGTTTTGAAAAGATGATGTTATCTATGGAGAAAGTTAAGAATCTTTATGGACACCAAGCTATGGGGAGAAATTAAGAATCTTTATGACCACCAGCTGCGTGGCTGGAGTCGCAATTACAGGAGGATAGTTACTAATTATTATCATTATTTTTAGCTCGACCTATGCATTATTTTTAGCTAGGCCCTTACCACAGTTCTCACCTTGCACCCCCTTACTGAAGGACGATTTCACCAAATCTTACATTAGCATGGTACATTTGTCATAATTAATTAACAAATATTGATGCATTATTATTAAATAAGGTCCATACTTGATTCAGATTCCTTTGGTTTTTACCTACTGTCCTTTTCCCATATCCTATACAGGATACTACATTACCTTTAATCACCATTCCTCCTTAGAGTTCTATAGGCTGTGAAAACAACTACTACATTTTTTATGACTAATTTTGCAATTGTCCTGCTTCATTTCATCAACACTCTTCCTTATGTCATTGCAAATATTTTTGTAATTAATTTAAATTACTGATCTCTTTTTCTAAATTTATGTGATAAACATTGTTCAGTTTGATATTTTCTTTTTGATGGTTGTATTTCCTGAGCATCTGGTTATTTTGGCCAAGAGATCCTGTCCCCAGGAGGTATCAGAAAAATCTGTCTGCCGTTGGGAACAGGGAGGAGCCAAACCCCAGGCCCTAGTAGTTTGTGTTCTTCCTGTGAGTTTAAGGAGACAAAAGAGAATGTGTCTCAGAACTGCTGTCAGCCACCTGCTTTGTTGCCTTTCCACTAGGCACAATCCTGTGATCATGGATTCTCCTTTAAATCTTTTGTGCAAACTAGCAGAGGGAGACAACATTCTCTTTAAAGTGTAATGTACCTTGGCTTAGGGTTTGAAGGAGATGGAGACAGAAGGAGAATTGACTGTTAGAAGGGGGTGAGACAGTTCACATTTGTGTGCATGAGACTGAGCTGGGCTTCAGCCCCTAAGTAAGTGCTGCTGACACTGCTCCCTGGGGCATTAGGGCCAGCAGGAACTTCCCCAATCCAAGTGATGAAGAGGAAGGAAAATATCTTCTCCATTCCCATCTGCTCTTGGCATCCCACCCCCAGTGCTGCAGGATACCACCTGTCATATATCCGTTGACAGAAGTGTTTGGTGTCCTCTGGGGTTTTTCATGAAATCCTTGGATCCACACTTTTTCTTCCCTGATCTGTAGTTTCTCCATGGTTAACTTGGAGGAGGAAGTCCACAGCTCATGCCAATGTTCCATATTTTCAGGAAGCAACTAAGGCTTAGCGAGCCCAAAGTCTTAAAGCTAGTGAAAGAGATAGGATACAGACTCATACTTGAGGACTCCAGAGCCTGTACAGTTTCCACTTTCTCACCTCTTAGGTCTACATGTCCACCCTCTCAAATATAACGCAGACGCCTGGAGCACTGGAACTACTATCAAACTAATAGTCATGTAGGTATATTGTATACCTGAAATAAGACTTTGATCAATGCCTCTCCACTGAAATTTAACAGTGATTTTAAAACAATAGGGAAAAATAGTTATTGCATTTCTTTCTTGTAACTTATTTATTCATTAATTCAATACAAATTTACTGAGGATCCACTGTGTATAGGCACTGATCTATACATTGGTTATAAAGTAATGAGGAACAAAACTGGATTGCCTACTGTTGTTGAGAATTTTCCTACATTATGGTAGGAGTAGTCAGAAATACAGTTCTGATATATAAAACAAAACAAAAAACTCACTCATTAAAATTATAGTTCCTACTCCAATGTACCCATGAATCATATAGACGTATATACTCACACATACTCAATCTATTGTAATAAAATATTAATATAACATCATACTTGGAACTCACAAAGGACAAACTGCTAATTAGGAAATGATGCTCTTCAGTATCCCCAGAACTCTCTTCTCCATCCTTCTCTCCCCTGTTCCTATCAATAGTTGATCTATGCTATTTTCTTACCTGTACCTATCACAAATTGCTCTACAAAATTATTATTAAGTCAGGATAGCATATCTCATCAAGCTTTGAATTATTTTCCAACACTTGTGCCCAGTAAATAGATACCAAGTTTGATAATTAGAAATGTATTGGGGGTAAAATAAGGTCAGAGTTATTTTGTAGTTCCCAGAAATCATATACATCATAGACCCAGACATGAAGCTTGTTTTGTAAACAAAATGAAGTAGATCCAAACAAACAATTCAAAAAGGAGGGAGAGGATTTTTTTTTTTCTGTATGGGATCATAAACTATTGATTAAAAGCACAAATTGCTTGGAAACAGATGTTAGCAGATGAGAAAGTAAAATCACCCCTAATGATGGGATCTAGGCTTATGTGCTTAAAACATTTCTCTCTCACTAGCATACCAGGCAACCAAAAAATAAAAGTGATCTGAGCTGGAAGCAGACCAACACTTTCTGGTGGTTACACTCCATGCAGCACTCTGGAAAAGCCAATAAAACCAATTACCCGGCAGTTATGTTGCTCATTAGGTGATCAGCATAAGTAAATAACATGGTCTAGGATCAATCGCTTACTTCTTCTAGAGGACAAGGGAGCTTAGTACATGGAAAAGGAGAAGCCACTAGGGACAGGACTGGCTCTCATTGATCAGTTTTTGAAAGTGGTTATTATTTCACATGACACATATAGGTGTGTCTGTTTGGCTGTCAAAATGCCTTCTCTGGCACATTTGGGGAGAGAGAGAGAAAGGAAGAGAAGGAGGAGAACTCCACCTGTGTATCTGTCATAATACCTTCCATATGGGGTAAGTAGAGGCAAATGGTTATTATGAGAGTTGAGTAAATACAGTGATAAACAAAATACTCCTTATTTGGGGGAAAGAATAAAAATAGGGACAAGAGAAAGAATTCTCCAGTTTAGACATTTGCTATGGTCCATCAAAAAGCCTTTAAGCAGCACGATCAGAAATTATGTCATTTCCACATTGCAATATGCACCCCCCCACACACACACATATACACATTATAATAGTTTCTCCTTCCCAATATAATACTCGCCAGTCTTTAAGGGAAAAACAGTGGAATTGTCCTAAATTTTATCTAACCCATTATATCCGTAGTTCCCCAACAGGTAGATTTTGTCTCCCACCCCTGAGACCCTTTGGCGATATCTGGAGATATTATTGGTTGTCATAGTGAGAAAGGTGCCATTGGCATGGAGTAAGGGTAAGGCCAGGATGACACTGAACATCCTACAATGTGCCAGACAGTTCCCTCCTAACAGAAAGTGATCTGATCCAAAATGTTTATGGTGCTGAGGTTGAGAATACATGTGATATATGATAGTAGATAAAATGAGATGTATATGAAATATAGATCATTTGATTTAATGACATCATATTAAAAATCTCAAATTTTATTTAATTGATATCAGAAAGAAGTATCAAGATATAGCATCAAACTAAGTGTCTATCAATAGAATGGTTAAAGAAAATGCAGTATATATGTATACAAGGAAATACTATTCGTTTTTTAAAAAAAGAAATGTTTTTCATTTCCGACAACATGGATGAACCTGGAAGGCATCATGTCAAGTGAAATAAGCCAGACACAGAAAGATAAATACTCTATCTTGCTTACACGTGGAATCTAAAAACGTCAAATTCATAAGATCAGAGAGTGAAATGGTGGTTACTGGGAACTCAGGGTGAGAGTAGGGGATTTGGGGAGATGTTAGTAAAGGATACAAAATTATTCCACTTAGACAGGAGTAATAAGTTAAAGATCTATTGTATATCATCATGACTATAGTTACTGACAATGTATTGTATACTTGAAAATTGATGAGAGTAGATTTTAAATGTTCTCACCACAAAAAATGTTCAGTATGTGAGGTGATAATTGTATTAATTATTAATAGCTTTATTTAGCTATTTCACAATGTACATATATATATCTGAAAACATCATGTTCTATAATTTTAATAACTATATAATTTTTATTTGTAGATTAAAATAAATAAAATTTAAAACAATAAAAATAAAAAAATATGTTATATCTCAGGGATGGATTTAACACTATGAAGTCAGATTGTGTGTCCTCTCTTAACTCCATAAAGTAATACATAATAGTAATAATAGTGCTATATTCTTAGCAAAGAAAAATAAAACTATTCCTTTTTATCAAATTGTAGAAGATGCTATGGAGAAGTCATACATATCTTACCACTGAGATATTTGTCCTGCTTCTCATATATCTCAACACTTTAATACTTCAACAATAGAAAACATAGCATTGGAGGAAGTCAAATGGAATTATATATGCTTTCTTCTTTTCCATAAGTGATGTCTTTCATCAAGGCAGTTCTATTGGTATAGAACTGAAGTGGTCCATAGACTTTTTGATGCTTCTTTCAAAATATGTGTACCAGGCATTTTGCTAGCCACTAGGGCATTGATAAAGAGACAAATACCACTGTCCTCTTATGGATGCTCACACAAAACTTATATGGTCTGTGTGTTGCTGGGGTTGTGGGTTGGGATGGTGGTGGTATTCACAGACAAGTAAACACCTTCTTATAGTAGACAGTATTGTGGTAAGAAGAATAATCTCCCCTCCACCAAAAGAAATCCATGTCCTAATCCTTGGATTCCATGAATAAATTGCCTTTCATGGCAAAGGAGAATTAAGGTGGTAGATAAAATTAAGGTTGTTAGTCTGCTGACCTTAGAATAGGAATTGGATTGTCTAGGTGGGCACACATGTTATAAGAAGGATCTTTAAGAGTGGAAGAGAGAGACAAAAGAGAAGTTCAGGAAGGCAGAAAAGGAGGTGAGTGTGATGCGATGTGAGAAGGACTTGACCCTATGTTGATGGCTTTTGCTAATAAGATGGTGGAAGGAGACCACTAGCCAAGGAAGGCAGGCAGCCTCTACAAGGAGAGGGCAAGGAAGTGGATTGTCTTCTAGAACCTCCAGATGAAATGCACCCCTGTTGATATCTTGACTTTAGCCAGATGAGACCTGTGCTAGAATTTTGATCTCCAGAACTATAAGACAATAAATTTCTATTGTTTTAAACCAATATGCATGTAGCAATTTTGGGAGAAGGAGTAGAAAACTAATACAAATGCTAACTGCTTTGCATGGGGAATACAAAGATGCATCTAAGCAAGGCATGGATGTGATATGTGTGTGTTAGTGAGCAGAAGCATCAGGCAGGGAAAACTTTCCAGATTAATTAAATTCTAAGCTGGACACATACATGTTAGTCATTTGAGGAAGAGTAGAATAGTGTTCTAGGTGGAATAAATAGAAGTAAAGGCCTGAAAATGTGCTTCTTGTGAACTATATTAAGTTGCTCAGGTAATAGATTAAGAGAAATGCAAATGATGAGAGATAAAGCAGGAGATATAAGTAAAAGTCAGATGATAGAACATTGTAGACCAATTTATGAAGTCTGGATTTGTTTCTAAGGGCAATAGTTAGTCAACGATGATTTTTAAATAGAGGAACGACATGATTTCATTTTAGGGGAAACATTGTTCTAGTTGCGTGAAGACTAGGTTGGAGAGAGACAAAGCAGAACCAGGGAGAACAGTTTGCAGGCAGATGCAGTAATCCCTAGGGAAATGGTCATTCACACAAGGCCAGGGCAATGGAAATGGATAAAGGTAGGTGGGTGAAGAAAAGTAGAATCAATAGAGATCGGTTAAAACAAACAAACTGGATGTGGGTGGTGATGAAAAGAGGTGGGGGGAGCAAGAACAGACCCAGGAGGCCAGCATAGAAAACTGAGTTGGTAGGAGAGGCTTTCTGGCTAGAACACAGAAATGCGAGCAATGTCGAGAACAGGGGATTCACTCAGAAAATTGATTGCCTTCAAACAGGTTCATGTCACAGGGCCTGAGCAACATCTCAGTGGACTAGAATGTCGGGAAAGTGATTTGCAGGCTTCCACGGCTTTGCGATTTTTTTACACTGTACATTCCTGTGGGATACTTTGCTAGTGTCTGAATTCTAGTCAAGGGCAAATTAGCTCCTGCACAACTCACCTATAGGTTTGGCAGTCTGTTCCTTTTAATGTTGAAATTGGCCTTAGGATTATCAACAAGTAGTTGTTAATAAATATAATACAACAACAAATAAGCAAACAAAATTCATTTTTTTAAATGTTTATATTCTGAGTCAAAAGTGTCTTTGAAAATGGTGAGCGTAGGGTCTTTATGTGAATTTCTGATCTTTTACTCACATACAAATTTCGGTATAAAAGTTTTGTTTAAGACGTGTAAGGAGAGATAAATAAAGAGTTAGTCCTTTTCCTAAAAGACGGTTGAATTGAGAAAAAGATTCCTTTTTCTAAAAGACAGTTGAATAAAATATACCCTTGCAATGACTTTGAATAGTTCAGGTTCTGGTGTAGTCAATACACATTTCCAAGTTATTAGTGATTTGAAAATATTATTCACCTGTGGCTGGATTTATAAGCAATAAAACATTTACACATGAATTTGTTTCAGAATGCCAGCAGAGCCTGTTGAGACACAGGACTATTTACAACCCCTTGCCTTTTCCTAAGTGTGGTGGGTTGCAGATGTTTTGTTTCATTGTTGATAATATGTATTCATAAATATATATGTGGGCAGACACTTGAAAAGTTGATATCTGTTTTATTCAAAATATATGCAATAGGCCTCTAACCATTGTCTCTTCCCAACAGCAGTCTTTTCACTCTGCTTTCTTTTTTTCACATCTATATAATAAGCTTACTTGGATTCTTTTCCCACCTGATCTTGTCTATATTGAGCTGAGGATTTTTTTTAAGCCTCTATGGATTCAAATCTTGCTCATTTTCCTTTATTCCACCTAAATTTGTATTCTGACATGACCTTATTTATTTTTATCAAACTTTAGCTAGGAGAGTGAGAAGAATATACTTAGACTGAAATATAGTTTCTTTCACTTACTAGCTATGCAACATTGGAAAGTTATTAAAATATAACTTTTCTAAATCTCAATTTCTTCATAAAGCAGGGGTTATATTATCTATAATATGTTTATTTTACAGATAGAGAATATGTTCTTCTTTGTTTTACAGAGGATTTAAGCCAAGAGTTAGTTCCCCTCTACCCTTCTAGTCTCAGACCCTAAGTTATATGGCTTCTGGGACTAGAGCTAAGTATTGAAATGTGTCCAGAATGGCAGATAATGTGGTAGATGCACTCCACAATGACAACCACTGCACAAATACATAACAAGTAATATAGGAAGAAGAGGAAACAGTTTTACTTAATATCTTTCCACTTTGATATAACTCCAGATATACCAATCCAAGAACCTACTACTTCCAGGAAAAAAAAACCTTCTTTTCATTCTCCTGATGCTTTTAGAAGCAAAAGCAAAAAATGAACCACGAAGAATTTTAAAGTAGTTGTTAACTGAAATAACTTTAACCTCGCCACATAACCTTCATATGAGTGTTATTGTGTCTAGGATATACACCTGATATGATCTTTTAAAATCAGTGACAAAAATCACATTTGTCTCATCTAATTTCATTAGCGTGCATCCTTTTCTGTGTTAAACTAAAAAAGTCATGCGAGAAATTACTTAATTAGGCCATCCTCTGAGCTTCCTTTTCTGCCTAGAAAATAAGAATCTTAGATCCCTGGTAAGTAACCAAGACTCAATCACTTTTCACACAAACTTCTACTGTAAAGGAACAGTTAGTAAATATTTTAGGATTTGCTGGCAATACAATGTTCATGGGACCTGGTCAGCTTTGCTGTTGTAGCATAAAAGCAACCATGGATGAAATTTAAACAAATGAGTATCGCTTTCTTCAAATAAAAATTTATTTACAAATCAGAGGACCAAATTTGGCACATGGGCCATAGTTTGCTGATCCCTGCTCTGGATTACATGGGGTTAATTTCTATGTCCTGATATTATCACCTTTCAACAGGTCCCGATTAAAGTGCAATACCAAAATGTCAAGATCAAAATGCATTAATGAACATGGCCAGTGCGATGAGGGTAATTAGGAACAAGAGAAAGACAGACACAGAAGTTCTAACTCTAAGCGCAAAATGTGTATGTCCATGTGTCAAGCACAATGTGGGGGTGATACTGGGATAGCTCTCAGATTATTAGTGGTGAAGAACCAATTCTTTCTTCAATCCATCATGAAATGAAAAATGCAAAACCATGCACTTGGATGATAATAGAACATTGTTATAAAATTTCTAAATATTTAAATTCATTTTCTGCATTTATCTCAGTGTGACCCAGTAGCAAACAGATAAGGACAAGCACAGAGGGCCATGAGCATACTCTAAGGAATGCTGGTTAGTGACTCCTGTAAGAAGGCAAGTTCCTGCCTGGACATGTTGCTGCCCTAAAGTCTTTATCACACTTGTTCACAGGATTATCTGTTACAATCCTCAGTAATAAAGATGTATTTTATCCTAGTATCCAAAGTCTTTCATTATCCAGGTTCCGCCCTATTGCTTTGGCAGTGCCCTCCTCTGCACCCACACAGGACGACTATCTGTGCCCAAACACACCTTCTGCTTTCCTATATTTTGTCTTTGCTCATATGATTTCCTCGTTCTGTATTATGTCAGAAAATCCATCTTCAGTGTCCTTCGAAACTCCTCCGTGAAGTATGTTTCCTCTCAGTTCGATGCAATCTGGTCCTCCACTGCACACCCATAAAGCATTGCATGCTTTGTCTCTGCCTAGACTAGCTTTAAATAATATCGTAATACACTCTGCACCTGTCTTATCCAGATAGTGAGCTTTTGGAACTTGAACTATATCATATATATATATATATATATATATATGGGGCAATAATGCTCAGAGTATCTGACACTGTATCATTTATAAAATAAAGTCTTCTTACAAATTAGTCCATGAATGAGTATGCTGAACCCATATTTCAAATGTTCTCTCTTATGGATCCCCTTTGAATACTTTTATAAATTCACTCTTCTGCACCTTCGTCCTTTCTCTCTTCCACTTAGGACAAAGAGGCTTATCAGCAAGAGAGCTTGGGAACATAAAACTACAGGATATAGCAACCTGCAGCATCCAAAGCAAACCAAACAGATGCATAACTCACTTACAGAATTTGTAAAACGAAGCCCAGAGAATGAAAATGCAATTTATAGCTCATTTATAGTATTCTGAGTGTCACTGTCAGACACACATTTCACAGGCAGAAGGAAAGCAACCATGATTAGTATTTAGCTCAGCCACAACCCGTGACAACTGTTTGTTTCCACTGTGATCCATAAGACGTCGCTTTAGGATGAAAACTTAATTGGATATACTGAAGGAAAGAGCTACCATTGGAAAGTGAGTAAAATTTTACAATCTCCATCAAAGTTGCACACTTACAGAATTATGAAGCCAAGCTGGTAAATGAATACAATTCTGAATGATAAAAACTGACAGAATTAAGCTCTGTTAGCAACATGTGTGAGGAGAAAAGAGCAAAAGATTCACTCAGGTATTTTATGACTATTATTACATATGAAAGAAATTATGAGTTTTATGGCCATGCAGCATTTTATTGGTTTGCCTCTATATTTAACACAGCTGTAAATGAGGAAAATTCTGATAAATGTTTTCTTGATGTATGTTTCAAACTTATTTCATCCATATAAAACTTCATTTCAAGTAAGACTGCTCACTGTAAAAGTAAGGAACTGAGGGTGTCTTGCCTCTCAGGGCCTATCCACTAACTTCCATAGCTTTAAGGAAAAAGCCAAGGAAAGGTAAGTGTTCTACAAAGCTTCTTTGCTAGCCTTGCCTACAGCTTCTAGGGAACCTTTTCACTACAGTCTCTGGAAGGGAGCAGATGTGCATTCTATCTTGCCCCTTTTACCTCACCAAGGATAGACACCATTGATGGCCAACGACTAATATGGTCTTTTATTTTTATTATTTTAACTAAAATATATGGGGCTATCTAAATGTGGGAAGCTAAGCAAAGGGTCTGGCTAAATAAGGACTGGAGACAATGAGATGGCCTTTTTATCTGTCAATTTGGTTAGGGTACAGCTCCAGTTGCTCATTCAAACACTCATTTCGGTGTTGCTGTAATGGTATTTTGTAGATGTGAGTAAGGTCCATACTCAGTTGACTTTGAGTAAGGTAGAATATCCTAGGTAATGTGGGCAGGTCTGATTTAATCGGTTGAAAGGCTACAAGAACAGAAGAGGATTCCTTGAGTAAGAGGAAATTCTACCTGTGAATAGCAGCTTCAGCCTGGGGCCTGAAAACTTCAGTCTGCCTTTCCTGAGTGCCTGCTTTATAGATGTTGAACTTGCCTAGCCAGCTGCTCCACAATCACATAAGCTTGTTCCTTCCACTATATCTTAATATGTAACTCCTACCGGTTCCGTTTCCCTGGTTGAATGCTGACTGAAACAGGCACTGTTCCAGTAAAACAAAGGACCAGACAAGATTGAACCCCAGTGACTGGAGAAGAAACCTGGTGAGCAGAGGAAAACAGTTTTCCCCAGAGAAGTGACAGTGAATAGTCGCATAGCCCTAGAGAAAACAAGACAGTCACAGTCTCAAATCCTCAGTTTCAGTGCCTGTGAGTCCCATTCCTACTTTGTCTCCACTAGATCTTGGATGTCTACTTGAATTCTTTATTATATGAACTTGAATGTGTTTGTTAAAACCAAATGGCCTTGACAAGAGCCACTTATTATGTACCTAACACATTCTAAAAGAGGAAAAAAAAATCTATGTTTTTTGAGACTTTTATTTTTCCATAATTCAACAAATATTTATTAATTATCTACAATTTATAAGATACACTATTATAGGTACATTAAAAGCACCAAGATGTATTGGACATATACAGCCTGCTTTTAAGAAATTTGTAGTCTGATAATAAAGATGTCTGTTCATAAATATCGCCAATTCACAACTAAGTGATATATGGAGAAGTCAAGGCCAATAGCTAGTGAAATGGGAGTTCAGAGGTGGCTGATAAGATTAAGGAAGGCCCTTGGAGAGAAAGGCATTTGGTCTCTGTACAGGCCTAAGATTTGCAGACCTAGGGCAAGAGTACAAAAGGAGGGCTATGCATGTCTAAATTAAACTAACAAAGTTAAATAAACTATATTGTATTACCTTATAAATACACTTTCACCACAACATGAAAAGTAGGAATTTAATTAATAATGATTGACTCATAAAGCCTCATGCTCCTTTTCTTCCTAACCATGGATCCACCCTGAAGCATGAGGGGCCTCACCTACATGCATGTGGATACCCTGCCCATCCAAGCTCCATCCATTTCTTCCTGCAAACAGAAGCCTCCCTCCTGGAAACTCCTTGAGCCCAGGGTAAAAACATCAGCGATGAAGCCTACCCTGAGAAGAACAGACTTAGGAAAGAGGACCTTGAGGTAGTAGGTTTAGGGCATTTTGAAGTGAATATTAAGAGACTATTTCTCCTTGTCCCAATTGACTCCTCTCTCACCCATTAAAGAGAGTGCCAGAATGGAGTTTCCTAAACTTTAGGCATAAATCAAAAGCCCCAATTACTAAATTTAAGTATTGAAGTATTTGGGGAAGTTATTTTAAATTCTTCAACAGCGGGGCATGTCGGCTCATGCCTATAATCCTAGGACTTTGGGAGGCTGCAGCAAGAGGATCACTTGAGGCCAGGAGTTTGAGATTGGCCTGGGACACAGAGCGAGACCCCATTTCTACCAAGAAAAAAAAAAGTAGCCCAGTATGGTGGCATGTACCTATAGTACTAGCTACTCAGAAAGCTAAGGTGGTAAGATCGCTTGAGCCCAGGAGTCTGAAGTTGCAGTGAGCTATGATTGCACCACTATACTCCAGCCTGGGCAACACAGCAAGCCCCTGTCCCTAAAAACTTTAATAAATAAATAAATCCTCTAACAATTATTAAGTACTTTATATGTATTCTGGAAAAGAAAAAAATCATACTTATCTCATCCCAACATATCCCATTTTGTAATTGCTTAGTGACTATTTGTTCGCTTCTAACCCACAGTTAAAAATGAATAGGGTCTTGGTTCTAGTTCCACAATGATGGTCTAGAGGGAAGCTGGCTATACTCCCGACTCCCCCACCACCACTGCAGAAACCAAAATGAAATATACACTGTCAAAATTATAGCCAGAAGTGTCCCAGAAATAAAATATGAAGAGGAGATAGTTCCTATGGACACAGAGAAGTGAAAAAACTCCAGGCAGATTGTAAGAGATGGGCCATTCACAAGGCCCACCCCCTTCTTTCCAGCATTACATGCATGGAGAATCTTCCCCAACACACCAGCACTGTTTCTATATAAGCAAAAGTGAGATTGAGGTAGATAACCAGCTTCCTCACCATCTTGGGTTCCCTGGAAGGAGACCTGTCCCTGTCTTCATCGACAGGGAAATATCCCTGAGAACAGGCAGGGACAAAGGGAAGAGGTGGAACTACCATCTCTAGCCTGGAAACTGCTCTGTGACTTGCCCAAAGAAGATGCCAAATCAGAGTTCCTATTCGGAACACCATACTGTACAGGGTTCGTCCCACAGGTGCAGTCCCCTGGGCATGAACACCTAGACATCCTTCCCACACTGCTGGGATATCCACCTTGAAACCTTCCACATATGGGAAGGGTAATACTCCAATTGTTTCTTAGAGCCAAGGCAAAACTGTGCTTACGGTGCTACCTAGAGCCGAAAAGGAGGCAGTGACTTACAGTAAAGAACCTCTATGTTTTAAGACATAGGTCTGAGAAAATATTTTATGAATAAGATCTCAAAAGCAGGAGGCAAAGGACCCACAAATGAACAAATAGGATTATCTCAAACTCAATAGCTTCTGCGTAGGAAACAATCAACAGAGTGAAAAGACAACCTATGGAATGGGTGAAAATACTTGTAACTACTCATCTGACAGGGGATTAATATCCAGAACATACAAAGAACTCAAACATCTCTACAGAAAAGAAAAAAAGGAAAGAAAGAAAGAAAAAGAAAAAAAAATCCCACTAGCAAATCAATGAAAAAATGGGCAAATGATCTGAATAGACATTTCTTAAAAGAAGACGTAAATATGACTAACATGAAAAAATCCTCAATATTACTAGTTATGAAGAAAATGCAAATCAAAATGGCAATGAAGCATCATCTCACCCCATTTAAGATGGCTATTATCAAAAAGATAAGAAAAACAACAAATTTTGGCAAGGTTGCAGAGAGCAAAGCACTCTTATATACACTGTTGGGAATGCAAACTAGTATGACAACAATGGAGAATAGTATGGAGGTCACTCAAAAAACTACAAATAGAACTACCATATGATCCAGCAATACCACTATGGGGAATTTATCCAAATGAAAATAAATCATTATATTGGAGAGACATGTGCACCTGCATGGTTTTTGCTGCACTACTCACAATAGCCAAGGTATGGAATCAACCTAGGGGCCCAACAGGAAATAAATGGATAAAAAAAAAAATATGCTATATGTGCACCATGGAATACTATTCAGCCATAAAAAAGAAATCCTGTCATTTGTAGCAACATGGATGGAACTGGAGGACTTTATGTTAAAGAAAATCAACCAGGAACAGAAAGTTAAGCATTGCATATCTTCGTTCTTATGGGGAAATTTAAAAATTTGTTCTCATGGAAGTAAAAAGTAGAACAGAGGATAGTAGAGCCTGGGAATGGTAGGGGGAAAGGAGGGGTAGGAAGAGATTTGTTATAGGATACAGTATTACAGCTATATGGGGGAACAAATTCTAGTGTTCTGTAACACTGAAGGATGACTACAGTTAACAATAATGTATTATACAGTTTCAGGTTGCTAGAAGGAAAATATTGGATGTTCCCAACACAAAGAAATGATAAATGTTTGAGATGATGGATGTGCTAATTATCTTGATCTGAGCATCATACATTATATGTATTAAAACATCACTGTGTACAGCATGAATATGTAGATTTACTGTTTTCCAATTAAATATAAGATACAATACAATGACATAAATTTTAAAAAATATTTTAAAAATGCATAAGCTCTATACAGGTGGTGATGTAGTCAAGGCAAGGAATCATATATGAAGAAGGGACATTAGCAACAAAACAAAGAAACAAGAAGTGGTCCCAAGTAGTAAGAGAGACAACATCATGAGGAAGAGAAAAGGATAATGATTTTAAGAAGCAAGTAGAGGCAATTCCTTGGAGGGTTTGGAAATACTGAGGAGCCCAACGTAAATCTTCATGTCCTATTTATCTAAAATAATGAGAGGAAAGAAGGAAAGAAGGAAGGGAGAGAGGAAGGAAGAAAAAAAGGAGGATGGCTGTCACTTTGTCCCTACACAGTGTCATTTGGCAAAGATACCTTTTAAAGTTCGCTTTGTATGTCCATTTATGTTTTGTACTAGGAAAACAATTAAACTGTTGTTGGAGCAGAGAAAAATGTGACCATCCATTTTCTGTGTGCAACACAGGAGCACTTTGTTTCCTTTCCAGAATAGTCTTCATTTAACATTTATACATACTCTTACAAAAACTTAAGAATAAGGCATAATAAATGGAAGTTTCTTCTAACCTCCTGGGTGGCCACAAAATGGACGGTGTCCATTAACTGCTCTATATATGTTATCCTAAGTCAGGGCTATCTCACTGTGCAGCAATCCTGAGGACTTAGGATTCAGAATCTTTTCCCTGACCTCAGAGCTGTGTGTGTGCACGTGAGCTTGTGTGCTTGTGAGTGCAAACATGCATTTTCTCAGAGACGATTTTAATCTGGTGATAGATGCTGAGTCAAGAAAATAAAAAGTTAGCATTCATGTTAATGTTGTCCATTTATCCATAAAAAATGCTGCAACAAATACTTTGGGCTGTTCTGCTGTCTCTGGCAAGACATAAAGTGCCTTTAAAGGGGACTCTTCATGTCTTCAAAAAATGTGTTAACTCAAAATCCAGGCAGCAAACAATGTGTGTGTGTGTGTGTATATATATATATATATATATATATATGTTTAATTTGAAAATATTAAGGGGGTACAGGTGTTTTTGTTACATGGATGAATTGTATAATGCTGAAGTCAAGGCTCTTAGTGTGCCCATCACCAGAGTAATGTACATTGTACCCCATAGGTGAGCTTTTAATCTTCACCTTCTCCCATCTTCCTCCCTTCTTAGTTTCCAATGTCCTTTACAGCACTATATAACTGTGTGTACTCATCATTTAGCTCTCACTTCTTAGTGAGAACATGTGGTGTTTTTTTATCCATTCCTGGCATACTTCACTTGGGATAATATTCTCCAGTTCCACCCAAGTTGCTGCAAAAGACATTATTTCATTCCTTTTTATAGCTGAGTAGTACTCCATGAGGGGTGTGTGTGTGTGTGTATGTGTGTGTGTATGTTTTCTACATCAACTTATCAATTGATGGGCACTTAGGTTGATTATATATCTTTGCTATTGTAAATTGTACTGCAGTAAACATTCAGGTATAGATGCCTTTTTGATTGATGGGATCCAGTAGTGGGATTGATGGATCATATGATGGGTCTAATATTAGTTCTTTGAGGAATCACCATACTGTTTTCCATAGAGGCTGTACTAATTTGGAGTCCCATCAACAGTGTATAAGCATCCCTTTTTCACTGCACCCATCCCAACATCTATTGTTTATTTCATTTTATTTTTTTACAATGGCCATTTTGATAGAGATAAGGTGGTAACCCATTGTGGTTTTAATTTGCATTTACCTGTTGATTAGAGATGTTGAACATTTGTCTCATATGTTTTTTTGGGCCTTTTGTCTATCTTCTTTAAAAAAAATTATGTTCATCTCTTTTGCCTGCTTTTTAATGGGGTTATTTGTTTTGCTCTTGCTGATTTGTTTGAGTCCTTTGAAGATTATGGATATTAGTCCTTTGTCAGATGTATAGTTTGTGAATATTTTCTCCCATTCTTTAGGTGATCTATTTACTCTGTTGATTATTTCCCTCACTTTGCAGAAACTTTTTAATTAAGTCCCATTTCTTAATTTTTGTTGCTGTATTTGCCATTGGAATATTAGTCATAAATTATTTGCTTAGGCCATTGTCTAGAAGAGATTTTCCTATGCTTTATTCTAGAATTTCTGTGGCTTCAGGTCTTACATTTAAGTCTTCAATCCATCTTGAGTTGATTTTTTTGTGTGTATGGCAAGGGATAGAGATCCTGTTTCAATCTTCTGCATGTGGCTATCCAATTTTTCCAGCACCATTTATCGAAGAGAGCATCCTTTCCCAAGTGTATGTTTCTGTCTGCTTTGTCAAAAATCAATTGGTTGTAGCTATATGGTTTTATTTCTCAATTTTCTTGTCTTTTTTTTTAATTTTCTATTCTTTTTCATTGATCTATGTTTCTATTATACTAGTGCCATGCTCTTTTGGTTACTATAACTTTATAGTATAATTTAAAATCAGGTAATGTGATCCTTTCAGATTTGTTATTCTTGCTTTAAGATTGCTTTGGCTATTTAGGCTCTTTTTTGGCTCCATGTGAATTTTAGAATTATTTTTTCTATCTCTGTGAAAAATGACCTTGGTATTTTGATGGGGATTGTATTAAATCTGTAAATCACTTTGAGCAGTATGGACATTTTAACAATGTTAAGTCTTCCAATCCACATGCATGGAATGTTTCTCCATTTGTTTGTGTCATCTAAGATTTCTGTCACCAGTGTTTCGTGGTTCTTGTAGAGATTTTTCATTTCCTTGTTTAAGTGTGTTTCTAGGTATTTTATTTTATTTTATTTGAAGCTATTGTAAATAATATTGGGTTCTTGCTTTGACTCTTAGCCTTACTGTTATTGGTATATAAAAATGCTGATTTGTGCACATTGATTTTGTAACCTGAGACTTTGTTGAATATATTTATCAATTCTAGGAGTCATTTGGTGGAGTTTTTAGGGTTTTCTACATACAAGATCACATCATCGGTGAACAGAGATAGTTTGACCTCCTTTTTCCCAATTTGGATATCCATTATTTCATTCTCTTTTCTGATTTCTATGCCTAGGGCTTCCAGTATTATGTTGAATAAAAGTGGTGACAGTGGGTACCCTTGTCTTTTTTCAATTCCTAGGGAGAATGCTTTCAACTTGTCCCCATTCAGTATGATGCTGGCTGTGGGTTTGTTATATATGGCTTTTATTATTTTGAGGTATGTTTCTTCTATGCCAAGTTTGTTGGGGGTTTTTATCATGAAGAGGTGCTTGATCTTATTAAGTGATTTTCTTGCATCTATTGAGATGATTACATCATCTTTGTTTTTACATTTCTTTATATGGTGAATCACATTTATTGATTTGCATATATTGAAACATCCTTGCATTCCTGAAATAAAAGACACTTGATCATGGTGAATTATCTTTTTGGTGTGTTGTTGAATTTGTTTGGCTAGTATTTTGTTGAAGACTTTTGTATCTTTGCATGTAACAGATGTTGGCCTGTAGTTTTCTTTTTTTGTGTCCTCCTTCCCTTGCTTTGGTATCTGAATGATACTGACTTCATAGAATGAGTCAGGGAGGATTCCCTCCTTCTCCACATTATGGAACAGTTTCAGTATAGTAGGTGTAAGTTCTTTTTAGGTCAGATAAAATTCAGCTGTGAATACTTCTAGTCCAGAGCTTTTTTTTGTGTAGGAGATTTTTAATTACTGTTTCAATCTTTCTACTCATTATTGGTCTGTTCAGAATTTCTATTTCTTCCTGATTTAAACTTGGGAGGTTGTTGTGCATTTCCAATTCCAATGTATCCAATTCCTCTAGATTTTTTAGTTAGTATGAGTAGAGGTTTTCATCATAGTCACAGATGATATTCTGTATTTCTGTGGTATCAGTTATAATGGCTCAATACTCATTTCTCATTGAGCTTATCTGACTCTTTTCTCTTTTATTTCTGGTTAGTCTAGCTAGTGGTCTATTAATTTTGTTTATCTTTTCAAAGAACCAATGTTTTGTTTCATTGATCCTTTGTGCTGTTTTTGGTTTCCATTTTGTTTAGTTGTACTGTGAGCTTTGTTATTTTTATTCTTCTGCTAGTCTTGGGTTTGGTTTGTTCTTTAACTAGTTCCTTAAACTGTGACATTAGGATGTTAATTTGTGATCTTTCTTTCTTTTCAGTGTAAGCATTTAAGGCAATGAAATGCCTCCTTAGCACTGCTTTTGCTGTATCCCATAGATTTTGAAAGCTTGTATCCTCTTTGTCATTCAGTTCAAAAAATCTTTTTATTTCCACCCTAACTTCATCACTGACACAAGGATCATTCAGTAGCTGGTTGTTTAATTTTCATGATTCTGTGTAAATTTGGGAGTTCCTCTTGGAATTGATTTCTAGTTTTATTCCACTGTGGTCTGAGAAGATATATGGTATGCTTTTGATTTTTCCAAATGTGCTGAGACTTATATAATCTATTTTGGAAGATATCCCATTTTCTGATGAGAAGAATGTATATTCTGTAGTTTTAAGGTAGAAGGTTTTATAAATGTCTGTTAAGTCTATTTGTTCTAGATTCCTGATTAAGTCTAGTGTTTCTTTGTTGATATTCTGGCTCAATATTCTGTCCAATCCTATCAGTGAAGTGTTCCTGGCTATTCTGATGCTGTTGTTTATTTCTTTGCTTATATCTAGTAGAATTTGTTTTATGACTCTTGGAGCTCCTGTATTAGGTATATATATTTTTAGAATTATTATATCTTCTTGCTGAGTGACTCCCTTTATTTTCCTATAATAACAATCTTTATCTTTCTGACCATTGTTGGTTTAAGGTTTATTTTTTCTGATATGAGAATAGCTACTCCTGCTCACTTTTGATTTTCATTTACATGGAATATTTTTTCCATCCCTTTTCCTTGAGTCCCTGAGAGTCCTTGTGAATTAGATGTTTCTGGGAGACAGCATATGGTTAGGTTACATTTTTTCATCAATTCAGCCAATCTGTATTTTTTCAGTAGAACACTAAGACCATTTATGTTCAATGTTAATGTCGATGCATGAGATATTGTTCTGTTCATCATGCTGAATTATATCATGTTGTTTTGTTTTCCCCCTTGTGCTACTGTTTTATAAAACTGCGAGCTTTAGCTCTCAGGTGTTTTTACACTGATGGGTATCTACTGTTCTGTTCCATATATAGAGAAAATTTGAGCATTTCCTGTAGGGCAGGTCTACTGACAACAAATTCTCTTAGCATTTGCTTGTTTGGGAGACACTTTATTTTTCCTTCATTTATGAAACTTAGTTTTTCAAAATACAAAATTCTTGGCTGGTGGTTATTCTGTTTAAGAAGACTAAAAATGGGTGTACTTAATTTAATGACCTCATTTATGTGAGGGGTAGTCAATTTCCACAAATCATGTGAAGAGAGTTTGCAAAGAGATTCCAGCCAAATACATGCTATTTTTAAAAACAGTTTTATTAAAATTTAGTCTATATAGAATGAAAACATCATGTTTAATGTGTGTAATTTGATGAATTTGGCATATACATATCCATTGCCTTTTGAAGTTTCCTTGTGTCCCTTTGTGTTTGTTTTGATTTGTCCTTCTTTTTGTTTTGTTTTGCTTTTGTGGTAAGAAACATAACATGATATCTATCATCTTAAAAATGTTTTAACTGCACTGTACCATACTGTTAACTATAGGCACTATGTTGTACAACAGATGTCTAGAACTTTTTTATCTTGCATAACTTAAATTTATACCCATTGTGCAAAAACTCTCCATTTCTCCTTCCCCTGAATCCCTGGCAACCACCATTCTATTCTTTGCTTCTATGAGTTTGACTATTTTAGATATCTCATGTAAGTAGAATCATGCAATACCTGTCCTTTTGTAATCAGCTTATTTTACTTAGAATTACATACTTCAGGTTCACCAACATTGTAGCAAATGGTAGGATTTTCTTCTTTTAGAAGGCTGAGTAATATTCCATTTATATATATATGACACATTTTCTTTATTCATGTGTTGATGGACACTTACGTTGTTCCCATACCTTACTAATTATGAATAATGCTGCAATGAGCATGGGAGTGAAGATATCTCTGAGATCCTAATCAATTCTTTTGGATATATACCCAGAAATGAGATTATAAAATCATATGGTAGTTCTATTTTTAATTTTGGAAGAACCTCCATACTGTTTTACATAATGCCTGTACCATTTTACATTCCCAACAACAGTTTAGAATGGTTCCAATATCTCCACATCTTCACTTACACTTCACCTTTATTTTTAATTATAGCCATCATAACAGGTAAAACACATGCTAATTTATAAAGATGAATAAGATGGAGCTAATAGTAATAGTAAAAATAATAGCTACACTTTGTTGAGCAGTTACTGTATGCAAGAAATTATGCTAAGCATTTTATCTACCTTATAATATTGAATTCTACAAACAATTCTATGTAGAAGATATTGTTATTATCCTAATTTTCCAGGTAAAGGAACTGGGACTTGTAAAGGTGTAATAATTTGCCTAAGGTCACAGAATAAGTAAACAGGGAAGCTAAAATAAAAATAAACAAAATATAACAGTATGGTTTATTTGTAGAGATTCAGCTCTTAAACACTGCTGTTTCATTCTATTACATGAATTTCCATGAATATTTTTAGGGAAGCTCATGTTCTAAGTAGAGAGGAGCTTAAGCTGGGAGGAAGAAGACATAAGTTCTAGTCTCAACACTTTTGCAATTAAATATTTGAGTCATAGTCAGCTCCCCTTCTCCCATCTGCAAAAGATGATTAAGATAAGAAGAGGATCTTGGTTAGTTTCTTTAATTTTCTTCAAGAAAGGTCAGCTCACTCTTCCCAGGGAATCTTGATTTTTTTTAATCTGTGTTACTGTGATACCTGGAATATCTGTACTCATAATCTAACATTCTTGCCAGATATCAGCTGCCCACTTAAAAAAAATCAACATTAAAATTTATGAGAAATAATATTAATGGATAATTAGCTTAAGGATATTCTATCTACCTTTATTTGTTTTTTTCAGATATTTTTCCTAGATCAAATCATGCTACCAGAGAGATTTAAATTCCAGTACTTTTTTCATCCCATAAAATTATAATGTGTCTTAGCTTTCATTTAGAAATGGACATACAGCTTTTGAGGATGAAATTATATACATTATAGGAGTTTTGTTGAAGCTGTCCACTTCATCACTGAAGTTCCATTTTGAGCAGCCAGTGGAGAAATTTGTCTTTGACTTTAACTCACAAAAAGCTTTGCTATTGCTAAGCAACCCATGCATGTTAAACATATAGGTGAGGAGTCCACAAACTACAGCCCTTGGGTCTAAATGACCATTTGTTTATTTTCTATGGGTTTTTTTTCACTTTACAACAGCAGGACTGGGTAGTTGTAAAAGAGGAAAATGACTCACAAAGCTGAAAACATCTACTCCCTGCCCTTTTACAGAAAAAGTTTGCTGTTCTGCCTTGGGCATCTGGGAAGATTATGCTTCTTTACCCCCTTGTAGTTAGGTATAGACAAGTTGCTAACTCTGGCTAAGTATGAATGGAAATTATGGGTACAGGTAGGAGCCAGTAACTGACTCTCCATTTTCTCTGCCTCCATGGCCTATAGCATTGCAGATAGTGAGGACTCCATCATCCTAGCTCACTGAATGTGGGCCACCCAGAAGCTACTGCCTCCCTCCTGATTATGGAGACTGCATGTGAAATGAACCTTCAGCTCTTTAACCTACAGAGATGTGAGGGACACCGTCCAGCATGGACTGATACATGTAGTAAATTTTCCCAAATGATTTTTGGAATTAGGTAGATTTTAAGTAATGATACTAACAGTTATAATAATATGAATAAACATTTGGAGCTCTTGAATATTTGGGGGTCAGTTTACCCTTTGAAGATTTAATTAAAACTAAAAGTTATCTCCAAACAGGAAATAATAAAATTATGTGTATATATATGGTTATTTATATATAATTAAAACTTTACAAGCATTTTCAGGAGGTTGTGGACTCTTTGTATACCAATCAATGTATAGGTCCTCACTAGCATAGTAGAAAGACCATTGGGTTTGGAGATAAAATAAACAAGAATGGTTTCAAACCCTGGCTCCACCACTAGCAAATTAGGTATGTTTGTTTAATTTATACGGACTCTGAGTCTTAATTCCCTAATCTGTAAAAGGTGGCATTTATGCCTGCTTTGCTTTGAAATCGTGAGGTACCAATGTAACAACATGTAATTGTCTATCACAGTGTTTAACATATTAGGTGGTCAATAAATGCTCATTCCCTTCATGCTATAATAATAGTGACAGCAATACAGTGAGAAGATCTCAGCTCCAGGCGTCCTCAAACTATGGCCCGCAGGCCACATACAGCCCGCCGAGGACATTTATCCAGCCTGCCAGGTGTTTTTGCCACCGCTGCCTGTCCTGCCTAGCAGCCGACTAGTCCCGGGCCCACAGTGCGCACTCTCCAACAGTCTGAGGGACAGTGAACTGGCCCCCTGTTTAAAAAGTTTGAGGACCCCTGGAACCAAATCCAAGCTGGCACAGGATAAAATAAAATAAGAATGTTCTCATTTGTGAAATAATGGATTAGATCTGATGAAGTCTATTATTCTTCTCAACTCTACAATTCTGACTATCATTAGAGAAAGGCCCCATAGAAGCAAATAGGTATTATTGGAATAACTCAATAAAGCAGTTTTGCCTCATTGATGTTAGACTTGGAAGTTCAGCTGCTGCAGAAATGTACTTTCTATAATGTATGTATATATAGTCTTAGATTTAAAATAGCAGGTTAAATTCAAAGTTCTTTTCTTTGGGAAATTTCGATCTTGAAGCCATCATGTAGAACAAAACTTTCATAGAAAAATACATTGGAAAGGCACAGTGCATCAGTCTTTAGGTTCCTGCCTATCTTAATAAATACTAGAATATTTTCTTAAAGATGTATCTCTGATACATATATAGCTATTTTAGAAGTTATTAACATACAATCATATAATAACAGATGTTTGGAGATGGTCAGGACCTTTTTGTGTAGCCTTAAACCTTACTGTTTTACAGATCAGAAAAATGAAATTCAACAATATTAAATGACTTAACAAGAGACAGTGACCTCTGTATAAAAGTAGAAACAGAAATCTACTTGAAATCTGAGAATTCTATTGCTCTTTTTTAATGCTTTCCCACAGTATGATATATTCAATTATCAGACCAAGATAGTTCAGTATAATCCATATTACAGGGGACTGCTGGAAGCATGTGCTGTGAGCCCAGGAGGTTCCATTAAACACAAATGGCAAGGAAATTTCACAGACGCTGTGGACAATACACTGATCCCATAAAGGCCTTGACTTCGGCACTAGGCTAAACACATAATACATCCTCTATGTCTTTTAGTTTTTACAACACTTTTTGAAGTTTTTAGTTATACATTTATTTATTATGAGTGTTTTGTTTTATGAATATTGTTAAGTTCACCGTATAATATGCTCCATAAAATGATAAATTTCTCTCTTTATCTCTTTTTTATTTCCTCCATTGTACCCTTAATATATATCAGAGTGACTGGTGCATCAATAACTATTGATGCTTAATAAATATTTGTGAAGTAAATGAAAAATAACTCTCCTATATAGTAGACATTATGATTGTTTGCATTTTTTTAGATGAAGAAATAGAACTCTATAAAAGTATCTTCACAATAACACCTCTCTCCAAGTTTCTCTCCGAATTGTTCTTATTCTGGATGTCTACCTACTAAATAAAATTAATGCTCACTATTATTGCTGAGTATATAAATTTTTGCTTTCTTTCTATGGTACTATACTACTAAGGAAGAGACAACTTCCTAGGTTCTTCAGTCAAACTTTGTCTTCTGTCTTCTATTTTCTGAGTTACATATACATCTCAAAAATAAGTAGCAATAGCAGCATATTGGAGGATCTCATTCTCAGCATGCCTGTCACTAAACTTTGATTCCTGAGAGTAAACTTAAAAGTAAAAAGATTATTAAATGGACAGTCTTTCAGTTATCTTTTTCTATCTTTCTATCTATCTTTCTAGCTTTCTATCTATTTTTCTATCTTTTCTTAATCTATCAGTTTCTTTTTCTGTGTATCAGTTATCTTTTTCTGTGTATAGAATTGAGATATACACAGATAAAATTCAATGATATAGAAAAGTAGACATTCATTTCTTGCTCATATGTTTGTGGGGCATCTTGTATAGCTCTACTTTTAGGCTGGGGATTTATCCAGGCTTAGTTTAAAGCTAGAGATTCATTTGTTCTGATTTTGGTCATTCTAGGCTGAGACTCAAGGGGCAGTGATTTCCCATGGTGGGAGGAGGGGGCGGAGATTTCTTCTCCTGGAAGATCACTGACACCCAAAATAGCAAACCCAACTACACAAGCTTATGGCACATCTGCTTACATCATACTGGCCAAAGTCACATGACCAAGCCCAACATCAGTGGATTAATGGGACAGGAAAGTATACCAATCTCATAAAGATGGTGAAGAGAGAGAAAGAGAGAGGGAGTGGTAGAAAGGGAGAAATTACTTGCTGAAGATAACTTGTTCTATCCTAGTCATATCTTTATGTCTATAGAATCTTGGTTGTCTTCCCTTTTAATAAATTAGGCTGAAAATCAAGTGTAAAGTGAATTCAAACCCTTATTTTATCTTCATTAAATCTATAGCTGGACTTCCCTAGAATTTAATGATGCCTTTGCCCACTTTGAACATTTTTAGGATATTTGTTTCTGTCTCATTGAATACTACTCAGGCCCACATGATACATAGCTTCACATATTTCCAGTGATACACTCAAGACAGTTGTGATGGTACAGTAAAGATGGTATCGTTCTCTATTGAAAGAATTCTCCAAGAAAGAAAATCACTGGGCCAGAGAAAATGGCAAACATTGGCATTGTAAAGGGGTGTGGCATGTGTGAAAAGTAAATGAAGAATTACTTTGAAAGTATTTGCACAAGGTACTGAGCATGGCAGTGCATTTATAAGTGCCCAATAATGCTATTTTGGGATTTTTACTATTTTCTAAGCAAGTATGAGTCTTAGTCTACACACTTAGATGTTCAAGAAATATAAATTATTTTCTTTTTCTTTAATGTAAAACTATAATGCAATAAAATTTATTTTCTAGACTTCACTTGCAGAGCTGAAGCTGAAATTGTATTCATTACCCTCTTCTGGGGTGTGCCATGGCTCCAAATCTTAATTGCTAACAAGTAGTTGAGGTGGATCAGGGAGATCTTCTATCTGGTTCCAGGTCATTGATTAGTCATTTGTCCTTGAGATATACACTATGCCATTTATTTGCTGCTTTAATCTACTCTCTAGGATGTCCATATCACTCTTGAGTGCATGGAATTCTTTTCAATGCTGCATCATTTCTCACGACCTAAGTGTTCCTCCCTGGGGACATTTCCTCCCTGGGGTCTCACTTTCACCACACCCCCACCCCCAGCACACCACCCTGAAGCAGTGACTTTCTTTTCTCCTTTCCTCATTTCAGGGGGGTAATTTTCTCCTTCCCAGTTCTGCCTAAGACATTCTATCAATATTATGAATTTTCTCTCCTCTCTGTTACTTGTCTTTTAAAATCAAATACAAAGTTTTCTCCCTTCAGCACTGCAGCACCCTTGACAAAGTACAAAGTACAGTAGGTTCTTCCCTGCTGAAATAGAGGTAAAGGAAAGAGAAATTCAGGAAGAGAAAAACAAACAGACATGAGTTGATATTTTGAAATATTATGCTACTGTCATTGTTATTATCATTATACCCATCCTCATCTTCATCCTCATTATTACAGTTGTTAATGTTGACCTGATCACTGGAGTCCTTGTTAACATACTTCTCAGAATCCTCATCCCAGAGAACCCTCAGTTTCAGAGATGTTGTTGGTTTGTTATAGCACAAAGTACACAGCTTTGGAATTCAGGTATGAGTTCAAGCCTCCACCCTGCTACTCAATATCCTTGATTAAATATCCTTGGGTATCTAAGCTACGCCTGAGTTTCCTCATCTCTAAAATGGGGATATACACATCACCAGGTTCCAATTTTGTGATGGAGAGTAAATCATTTAAGCAAAGCACCTAATATGATTCTGTCAATTACTTAATAAATGTTGGATAGCTTTTGTTAGAGAGGAAAAGACTACTCTCAGATTTTCCTATAGTCCTCTAATTTCTGAGCTCCCTCTGTAGGAAGGCTGTGGTTCAGGAAGCTAGAATATCTTGACGATCTGGTTATTTGTTGTGCATGGTCCCTTAAAGCGGCTGCAGTCAATGCCTCGTTGCCTTATTTAACATATCTTCCTCTTGCGGGAAACCTTGGATAGTAGATGCCAGAGGCTCCAGGGTCAGTAATTAATTATAAAAACAGCAAAATTCAGGAAACCCATTGGCAGGAGGTGACCCTGTAAGATAGCAATTTGTAGGCCACTGTTGGGGAAATGAAGACAGTAAGCCCAACAGCCACTTCCTTTCCCATTGGCTTAGAGCACTTAGGCATTCATTTATGAGGCCATCGGGTTCAATTAGATCTCTGCATAAGGAGCTGTCAGTCACCATCAGGGCACATGTCAGAGCAGCCTCCTCCCTGTCACTTCAATCTCGTTCTGGAAAGCTGTGAGCAGGATTTCAAGGAGTTGAGTTGGTGTATGTTGCATAACACTCTGTTTTTAAACCTTTCTCCCCATCACTGTTTTTCCAGAGGCCTATGCCATTGCAGGTCAGGCTTGCAGGGAGCCAAGGGGTGCCAAGCTTAGGAGTCCTCGAGGAGTGCCCATCTAGCGCAGCCTTGACAGGGATATCATTCTGGTAGGCTGCAGCAGCAGCTTGATCAGAGTAAGCAGCCCAGGGCCATGAGTTTTTTGAGGGTTCACATTAACCCAGCAACAATGAGAAAATAAGAAGGAACCACTAATCATAAAGAGCAAAGAAAAATACTGAAAAGTACTTCATGGGTGATAGCCAAGCTGCTAAGAGATCGGCTCTACTTGCATCACCATTTAGAGCAGCTGCACTTAATTTTTCCCCATTATACACACCTGACAGGTGACATTTGCATATGTGACACTTGTTTGCAATTTCCCAAATTAGCTCAAACACCACCCCTTCTGCAACCACTGAAGAAAGTATATCTGAATGCGAATAAGGGAAAGAGAGGTTATTATGGAGATAACCTTGAATCTGCTTTCTTTCAAACAATGTGTAATATTCTACTAACAAATTATTTGGATCTACCTCTCACAGTAGATCCAGGCATACTATTGTGTCATGATGTTGTAGCTGAGAATTTGGTTGGATTTTTAATGTTTCAAGACAAGAAAACAGATTCTTCTTCCTCTTTAATAAACCATTGCTGAGGGAAGAGCATGCAGTGAGTGCCATGCTAGGGATGCCTCTGTCTCCAATCTTATCAGACACCACCATAACTCTGTGATAGGCAGAGCCATTCTTCTATCAAAGGACCAATACTCCTGGGCCCCAAAGACCTGATTTTGTATCCCACTTCTTGAACTCCCTTCAGCCTGGACAAGTTGCTGAACTTGAATTTATGACCTTCAGTTTTCTCATCTGAAGAGAAGAGAGATATACGTAGTTCAGAGTTGGTATGGATACTAATAATTTTTAATTAAATATGCCAGACACTAGACAAGAGCTTTACATGGATTCTCTCACTGTTTTCTGTACGTTGGTACCCTTTGGATAGACGAGGTAACAGAGGCTTAGAGACTTTATGACAATGTTTCTGAGCTGGGATCCAAACCCATGCAGTCTGACCCTAGAGGGATGTGCTGAATCACTTTACTATATTATCTTCATTCGTTTAAGTGATAAATTGTTGGCTATTTCCTCAAACTTAGCAGAAATTTGCATGTGTACTAATGGTAAGAGAATTTCAAAAAATAACTGAGCAAAAAAGATTAGAGGTATTTCCTATAAAATTACATATAAATGCACATAAATGATTATTCCATTTTATACAGTAATTAAGGAATTATAGAATTTTAGTATTGGAAGAAAGTTTAGAGACTTCATATTCCAGTGATTTATAATCAGCACATCAGAAAGCTCCACTTTTAGTTTTTTTTGGCTTTCAGTGGATGCTGAATTTTTAGAGTTTTGCTGAACAAAATTATTAATAGATTTATCAAGTGAAATCCATTTATCTAATTTTTTAAAAGTAGGTATATATATGCATCTATATATACTCATGTGTAAATTTATAATGTCCCAATTTTAGCTAAGCATGTAGAAATATCTTTCAAGCCCATCAATAGGAGACCAAGGTTTTCTTTAATTTTTCTCTTTCTTCAAGCCTCAAATTGTTTCAAAAAGGCTTTGCCTGAATTGTAAGCTAGGTTTGGTTCTCCTTTTATGCTGTATTTTCTTTCTTTTAACACTTATTACTCATAACTCTGTTTACTTCTTTGTCTGCTTGTACTCATTGTTAGACTGCAAGTGCTTTGATAGTGAGGCTATATAGAAATTGTTTCCCAAGGCATCCATATAATCCAAAAGCATTTGTATAATCCAGTTGGACTTCCTTTCAGGAACAACTTTCCATGTTCCTCCTTCCAACTTTATATAAAAATATCATAACAATAATTCTCTAAGATCAAGATGGAATAAAGGAAGGCATCATTGTACCCTCCATGAATATGTTGTTCTCACTACTAAGTCATTATTATATATATAGCCTACTCTTCTAAACTTGGATTTATCCAAGACCAGTTCAGACATCATCTGTTTTCTGATTCAGACTTAGTTAGAGTCACTTCTGGGTCTCCCAGCTCTTTGGTGCCTTTCTTGAAACTAGTCCTGAAGGCTGGAGAAGTAATTATGCCTTTTGAACTATAGCAAAGAGAGAGGGACCTCTGTCTTGCTACATTTTTCCATTTGTTTTTCCAGTACATCAGCAACTAGCAATTCTTTTGGGGGCAAATGGATGTTTCAGTGTAGAATTTGAGTTATAGCTTTTGGGAGAAGAGTGGGACTCTATGTTTAACCCTTCTCTCTCTTCCGTCTCAACTTACAACACAGATATATCTACTAGAACGTATGATCTGTGGCCTAAAGAATTCTAGGGTGGCTCCAGATCACTGCTTTCAGTTGACTTTATTCTAGGAAACTTATATGAAAAAACTCTTTCAGAAAAGGGGAAGAGAACTAGAAAAGTGGTATAACTAGACATTCGCTTTTGGCTGTAGAATGACTCATACTCTCTCTGGGAATTGACTTCCTTGTCTGAAGGTACAAAGCCAGGAGAAAGGTGCACACAGTGGGAAGGAACACATGAACCAACTTGTTGGTAAATATAGTGCATATTTGGATTAAGCCTTTTTTCTATGCCAGACACGTGGATCAATAATAATTCAGATATGTCACAATACAGGGAAGTAGAAATTGATGTTCTTTTTTGTCAGTTAAGGAAGTTATTATAACAATGAGGATAAAAACAACAACAAGAGCTAATATTTATTGAGCCTTATTTTGAAACTCTTTTCTGATAGGATCATATATATTAACTTTCCATATTTTTTTTTAATTTCAGAGTATTACTGGAGTACAAATGCTTTGGTTATATAAACCGCCTTTGCACCACCCTTTCCTTATATTAACTAATTTACTCCTCGCAGTAACTGATGGGATAGATACTATTCTTGCCTATATTTTATAAGTGAGGAAACTATAAGGTTGAATAATTTATCCAAGGTTACACAGTTGATAAGAGGCAGAACTGGAATTTGAATCCAATACTCCAGTTGTAGAATCCATGCTTGAGAAACCAAGGCTCACAGAGTTTGTGTAATATGCACAAAATCACCCTTCTTGGGCTAGATTTTTGGGTCTTGAGTTCAGATGCATTTATAGTCTTACACATTTTGTTATTGATATTGTTTGTGGTGTTATTCTGCTTATCATATTAAATACTATTATCCAGGGGGGAAAAGTGGGGTCAGAAAGAGAAATGAAATTTAACAATTTTAATTTATATTATTCAAGAGCAAAATTGGCCTGAATTTCCAGGATATCAAACTTACACATTCACATTTTTTTTTTTAGAACTCTCTATAACGTTAACAGTGCATTTCATCTGTCCGTTTGATCAAAGGCAAAATTAGGAACAAGCTGAAAAATGGCTTCCTCATCCTTTCCAGAGTTCTCCCTCAGCAAATCCAAAGCCTCCATTTCTCCTGTGTTCAATGAAACCACCTGAAGCTAAAGTTTATTTTTCATGCTGCCGTTCTTACTGCCTACTGTTCCCAAGCAAGTCCTTTATAATAGAAATAAGTCAACTGGATTAGCAAGAGAGCAGCTTCAGGGACCCTGACATTTCACAAGGAACAACAGTCTTTTGGTTTTGCTTTTTGCAGCTCTATCTCCCCACAGACAAAAATAAACAGGAGAAAGAGGTGCTTCTGAAAGATGCTTGATTAGCACTTTCATTTTAAGCCCTTTGTTTAGACAGACAAATCCAATTCAGCTTATTCCTGTTGAGTGACACTAAGCTGCCTTTCAAAAGCTTTTGCAGTCTTAATTATCTGCCATCAAGTAATAACACCTTCTCAGAAATCCTGGCTAGAGGACACACAACCTTATAGTCAACACTTGCATTGGGACCCATCAGGTTCCTTTGTAGGAATTTCTTGCCACTCTTCTATAAAAGGAAAATGCTTCAATACTCTCAGTGTAAAAGATAGTTCAGAGTTTGCCATATTTTCACTTACAATGGAGATTACATTCCACTTCTGTGTTGTGTTTACTCAAGGTTAAAAATGTGCTAAATTAATTAAACTCATCTGAAGTACCTGCCATCCAAATGACCAGGAGTCCTATGAGTCAAATCCAATATATGATTAATCAATTAAATATTAGGAAAGACTCTTTAGGGTAGGTGGGTTTGTTTGTTTGTTTTTTCCATTTGTTTTGTTTTGTTTTTTGCTCTGGCTTTCAAGGACATTAAATAATTCACATCAGGTTCTAATTGAAATGTTAGCCAGTTGATCATACAGGTAAAACAGGTTAATTATCAGGTGGTAGCTGAATAATTGCCTAGCAATTGCCATCTTAGATTACTGTTATAATTATTTTGGCCCTCTTCACCAAAACACAGATCATCTTGATAATTACTTATGGATTCACTGAGCATTATTAAGAGGGGGCCTCTTTAAGGCTGAAAACGAATAGTAATTACAGTGTTAAAATCAAAAGAAATAAGGTCTACATAGCTCCTCCAAATTTAGTGAAGGCTCTGCTTGGACATATTGTATATTGTTTTATTTTACACCTCAAGTGGGAAATTATTGAAGGGAAATAGGGTCTTAAGTTGATTATTCAAATTTCAGTGATTCCTATAGGAAGGAATTAATGAGGAAAGGAAAAGAAAGAAGGAGGGATGTAGGGAAGAAAAAGGAGGGTATGGAAGAAGAGAGATGATAAGTATTGACAGAGGGAAAATTGGAAGATGTAAGGTTGGAAGGGTAACAGGAGGGTTGCTAAAAATTAGTTTAAAAAAATAGTAAAAGACCTCTAAAGGGAGAACTATGAAACACTGAGGAAGGAAATAGCAGAGGATGTAAACGGATGGAAATCCATACCATGCTCGTGGGTCGGCAGACTCAACATCATTAAAATATCTATACTACCCAAACTGATCTACAGATTTAATGCAATACCTATTAAAATCTCAACATCATTCTTCACAGATATGGAAAAAATAATTTTACACTTCGTTTGGAACCGGAGAAGACCCTGCATATCAAAAGCAATTCTAGGCAATAAAAACAAAATGGGAGGTATTAATATGCCAGATATCAAACTATACTACAAAGCTGTAGTAATTAAATCAATCTGGTATTGGCACAAGAATAGGATTATTGACCAGTGGAACAGATCTGAAAACCCTGATATAAAACCATCCTCATAAAACCATCTCATCTTTGACAAAGCAGACAAAAATATACACTGGGGAAAAGAATACCTTTTCAATAAATGGTGCTGGGAAAACTGGATAGCCACATGTAGAAGGCTGAAACAGGACCCACACCTTTCACCTCTCACATACCTAAGGTATGAAACTATTAGAATTCTAGAGGAAAATGTTGGAAACACTCTCCTAGACATCGGCCTAGGCAAAGAATTTATGAAGAAGACCCCAAAGGCAATCACAGCAGCAACAAAAATAAATAAATGGGACATGATCAAACTAAAAAGCTTCTGCACAGCCAAAGAAATAGTCATGAAAGTAAACAGACAACCTACAGAAAAGGAGAAAATTTTCACATCCTACACATCTGATAAGGTGCTGATAATTAGAATCTACTTAGAACTCATGAAAATCAGTAAGAAAAAATCAAACAACCCTATCAAAAAGTGGGCAAAGGACATGAACAGAAACTTTTCTAAAGAAGACAGAATAATGGCTAACAAACATATGAAAAAATGCTCAACATCTCTAATCATCAGGGAAATGTAAATCAAAACTACAATGAGATATCACTTATTTCCAGTAAGAATGGCCTTTATCAAAACGTCCCAAAACAATAGATGTTGGTGTGGATGCGGAGAGATAGGAATACTCCTACACTGCTGGTGGGACTGCAAACTAGTTCAACCTCTATGGAAAGCAATAAGGAGATACCTTAAAGCGATACAAGTGGATCTACCATTTGATCCAGCAATCCCATTACTGGGCTTCTACCCAAAAGATCAAAGGACACTCTACAAAAAAGACACCTGCACTCGATTGTTTATAGCAGCACAATTTATAATTGCAAAGCTGTGGAAACAACCCAAGTGCC
>VBSM01001265.1:5008202-5039111 GCA_008086735.1 Cheirogaleus medius | reverse complement strand
CACGCTTGAAGCTCAGACTTGGGGGGGAGGGGGGCAAGGGCATTATTTGAAACCTTAAAATTTATACTCCCATAATATGCTTAAATAAAAAAAAATAGTCTAGTAGGCTGAATATGCCCCTCTGCCAAGAGATTTTTACATCCTAATCCCTGGAACTTCTGAATTTTGTCTTATGGCTATAAAGGGATTTGCACAAATGATTATGTTAAGAATCTTGAGATGGGGAGATTACCCTAGAGTAACTGGGTGAGTCATAAATGCAATCACATGTATCTGTATGAGTGAGAGACAGAGGAATATTTGGCATGGACGGAGGAGAAGGCAAGTGACCATGGAGGCAGAGATTGGAATGATATATTCAGAAGTCAAGGAAGGCCAGCACCGAGAGGCTCCGAGGAAGTATGGTCCTACCTTCACCCTGATTTTGGCTTAGCAATATTGATTTTGGCCTTCTGTCCTGAAGAACTCTAAGGGAATACATTTGTGATATTGTAAGCCACCATGTTTGTGGCCATAAGAAACTAATACAGTCATTTAGCCATTCACAATTTTAATGTATTGCCTATTATAGTCAGGTGCTGCTCTGAACACCAGGAAAAAAGAGAGAGGAGGCTAAGTGAAGAGAAAGCATGCTGAAACAAACATAAGTAAAACTACAGTAAGATTCTTTCAGATAGTGATAACTTCTATGAAATATATAAACAGAGAAATAAAGAACATGATAGGGAAGAAGAGGCAAGAGGTGGGGTCAGGGAAAGTTCTCTTGAGAGGCGGATATTTGAGCCAGTCTTGCGAGGATATGGCATTTTCTAACTTTTGAAATCATCACCACTTTTTAGTCTCAAAACAACTTTTGAAGATAATAAGAGTTATTCATATTTTACAATAAAAGAAACTGAAGCTTAGAAGACTAAAATATCTGACCCAAGGTAATAGTGTTATGAGTGAAAGGTAGCAATGGTGTTCAAACTCAGACTGGTCTATGGTAAACCTTAAATTGTTTCCATGTGAAGTGCAGATAAAAAAGAGTAATTGCACGGCAAGAATTAAGATGTCACAAAAAGTTTCCCAAATATCCCTAGTGAAGATGCTGGATTTTCTATTTAGACCTACATTATCTGACATTCCATGTTACCCAGGTCACAATGCATCAAGTTCTAGAGGGCATCAACAATTACCAGTTTAGACAGGATACTCCATGATGTTATGAGCAAAACCTACTCCTCCCCTGGGTAAATGAGAATTCACTTCAACTATTACCACCCCAAAGGTTCACCTCCTTTCCCTGCCGTTTGACTCAGCTCTGCCCTAAGAATCTTCCTGACACTTAAGTGAAAATATCATATGCAGATGAATGTGACAGGTAGGTCATTGCCCTAGAGTGAGCAGGGAAAAATGAGTTCTGCTGAAGGCCTAAAGAATCCTAATTTGATATTTAGGGCCTTTGGCTTGATTGGGCTGTGGCAAGAGAGAGGATTCAGTTCTGTTGTGTCAGTTTGCAGACTCCAGGGAATGACTGGCTGCCAGGCAAAAACCTGACTGACTTGTAACCAGCGGGCGAGAGCCAAAGCACAGCACTCACACCGCGATTGTTAATGGTAGAGCCCGGCTGGCTACAGAGACTCCCAGGGGAAGCCTACAAGCCTGTCAGTGCTTGTCAGTGTCACCGTGACAACTGAACACTCAGGAAGGAGCCGTGGAAAAGAAGAGTAGCAGATAACAAGGCCACCTTGAGAAGTCCTATGCTTTGAGCACCTGGGAATACTGCGAAGGGAAGTTGGAGGATGTGGTTCCTATTCCTAGCATTTGCCCACAAGAATGTGATGTGTTTCAAAACCACAGATGAAGCATATGCGTCAAAAATAGTCTTTGGAAGTATTACAGAAAGGTTTTAGAAAATAAAACTTTTATCATAGCCTAGATTGCCTTCTTAGAGAGGTAAAAACAACAACAATAGCAATGACAAAACAATAGCTAGCATTCATTTAATAATCCCGCGTGCGGGGCTCTGTTCTAAGTGCTTTAGGCATGTGAACTCATTTAATCTCCACAGCAACCCTATGCAGCAGGTATTATTCTTATCCCATTCTATACTTCAGGAGAATAAGGATGAGGCACACAGTTAAAATAAAGGTGTTATTAACTTCAAAAGGATGTATCCAGGAATGATGCCAGAGAGTCTATGATTACCTACACTGAGATGCATGGTAGTTTTAGAAAAAGATCATAAGCATTGAGATGAGCTACCTGAATTGGAATCCTAGTCCACCATGTGTTAGTTGGATAACCTTGAAAAAAATGTCTAATCTCTTTAAGACTCAGTTTCCTTATTTGTAAAATGGAGATAATAATACTTTCCTAATATGATTGTTGGGAAAGGCAATGGAATAATATAGGTGAATTACTTAGAACAATTTCTGAAAAACAGCAGGCTCTTGACAAATGGTCATGAAAGCATTTATTCAGAGATGTCTAGGTACAGTGTCTTGCTATTCAAGGTCAAACTCCTCTCAGTGTCAGTTAGCTCATGTGTAAGACAGGGACGATACAGCTTGCATAATAGATTATGTAAAAGAACCATAGTTGATCATTTGTTTTAAGCAGTTTGTCAAATACTGATCCCTGACAAAATATTATATAACTTTCATGATGCTATTCCATTACCATTAAAATGGGAAGAAAAAGTGTTTTGCTGTGAGGTTGGGGTCATGAAATTTGGAGAAGTAACATGTAATGCATCTATCACAATGCCAGGCACATAGTGCTGAATTAATGTCAGTTCTCATTTTGAATTAATTGTGATTAATGAAGAATCAATGCCTTGCATGTATACCCTAATTTCTATCAGAGATGTCTGTTTTAATTGTTTGATTTTTTTTTTTTTTTTTTGCTCAAAGAAGCATATAAGTGCACTAGCCATCAGATAAACTACTATCTCGTTACTGATCTTGTAACTAGAAGTCAGTAAGGCAATATTTGGCCAAGCTTTAGCTATCTAGTCAGTTTTCTCAGGGGAAAAAAAGAGGCAGTCCCTCGAGGACAATATTAGACAAAATTGTTGAACCTCTTCATCCTCTAAATTCTTCTAGGAAAGAGCATGACAAGTCACTGGTGAAGAAAAAGATGAGTAGAGAGAATGTGATTTTTTGTAAATAATTCAAGGACCATCCCCCTGCACTGCAGCTAATTTGAGGTGGTTGGGAGGAAATTGCTTTGGATTGTTAAAAAAAATACAAAAACACCCTCTTTCAGCTGACTGAGGCTGCCACAATCTAGGTCATCTTGATATTCAACTGAAGAAAGACATCTACCGTTTGTCTGCTTGCTACTTGCTAGGTTGATAATCCCCAGATGCAGCTTTTAGAACAATCAATGATCACACATGATAGTCTTTGGTATCCCAACCTGCTCTTCAAAACTAGCTAATGGGCTGAATGCCTGTGATATGAACAAAGTTAGAAACAGCTCATTACTGGAAGGGATCATATTGAGAAGTCTTGGTCACTGGCTTTTTATGACAGCAATTTAGGGGAATCTCTTTCTCAGTTTGCTGAAATGCTGCATAATATATGATTCCATAAGTCCTGATCAAGGTCTAATTGAACTGTGGAAGAACAAAATACCTGTGAAAGAAATGATATTTTTCTCATAAAACCAAGACTTCAGTTCTTCTACATGAAGTGGCATCTCTGATTTTTCAAAATACCATATTTGAGTAGGGGATGTGGGTGGGATATAGAACAAGATAAATTAAGGAGGTGTTCTCTGTTTCTTGGCTGAGGGAGGTAGAATCTTAAGCACCATAAAACTCCAATAGAATGCTGTTCCACTTCCCCTATCCACATATCCATTTTGAAGAAGAAGAAACTGAGGCCAGATGTATGAGTTACTGGCACAAATTCACACAGTTACTGAATACCAAAGGGTTTAAATGACTTCCCTGAAGTTCCACAAGTTGTTATAAAAGGGTTTCTGGTATGCTCCAGGCAATTGGTTTTTTTATAGGGCTTCATTCACTAGCCTCCTTCAGAGACAGTTCTCCCTGCACTATATTTACTAAACTACCTCCAACATGTCAAGATTCCTTCCAAGACTTTATGAGTCATGTCAGACTCGGCATTTCACTATTCATGGAAACTCAGGCGACAAATTTTCAGCCAGTGGGAGTACAACATAAATATTATGTACAGTTCTAGCTACTATTCGAAAAAGTAAGTTGGGAGTATGCACAGGAGACTGCCAAGAATGCTGAGGGTGACTCAGAGGTTGACAATGTGTGAGGACCAAGTTGAAAATTTTAGGAAAACCCTCATTCTGGAGAAGACTTTTTAGAAACTCTGAACAAAGTAAATAATAGTGGTCTTCTCAAAGAAGGATTAACCTCATCCTTTATGTCTCTAATTTTTAGGAATCAGTAGAGCAAGAATATTTCAGAAGATATGCTTGAGCTCATTATAAGGAACAATGTTCTTACAATCAGGGCCTTCTGTAGAAGCATCGAGAGGTACAGACATGAAACCACTGAACCCAGAGAGAGGAATCAACCACTAATGAATATGTAGCCATGAGCTGGTCATTTATCCTCTCTTGGCCTGGGTCTTCTTCTTTTGCAAAAGTGTACTGTGAAAAAGCTTTTCTTAAGGTTATTTCCTGATCTCAAATTTTAATTTTAATTATGATTATAATAATTCAGGTATTTGCATGGGTAGACTACTACATGTCAGAGGTATTATAGGGGATTAAACCATCAAATGCAAGATGGAATTGAAATTACTTTGATTTTACCCAAACTAGATCTTTAACCCCTACTTTAATGAGATATTAACTCAGGCATAATAGACCATTTCACATTTATCATCTAAGTCTTAACAAAAATATAGTTAAAATGTTTATTGAGAGAGAAAAAGAGTGAGAGTGAGAGAGAGAGAGAGAGAGAGAGAGAGAGAAAAGAGGACAGGAGAAGAAGAGGGAAGAGAGAAAGGGAAATTTTGGTCTCTTTGTATAGATTTTTAGATGCAATTGATTTAATGTATTATGATACTCTGTCATTCTTGACCTGAAGTGAATTAAGATAATGCATGACACACGGCATGTGACTTGGTAAGTACAAACATAAAGAACAATTACAATTATATCAAACTGTTCTAGTGATGAAATGAAGAAAATCCTGCTGGGCATAGACACCACAGTTTGCATCAGTAAAATTTCAGCATGGGATGCTGGATTCTATCACCAGAAATTCTGCAATTACCGCATCTGGAACTTTCATACAGTGGCCAATGCTGCTGTTCTTTGTCACTTGGTTGATTCTATGTTTTCCCTGCTTCCTTGCATCACTGATTTTTCCTCAGTGTCTAGGGCAAATACGTCTAGTTTAGGAATTAGACACACTCTTGTTTCTATTTGCCAGGGAGGTTGATAAAATAAGTGTCTGACATTTTCAGTTTCCAAAATGAAGGAAAAAATTTCTACTTCAAAAAAGTGAGACTTCACTAAAAAGAGGAAGGGGATTCAGATGTTAAACAGTCAAAAAAATTAAAGTGATGCATATGCATTGCATCCATGGAAGCTAAAGAAAGTGAATGTTTTAAGAAAAATGAAATGGTCAGTGGTGTCAAACTCTGCAGAGAAGCAAAATCAATTGAGAAATGACATGACATTTTTGAATTGTGCAAATATAAAGTTATTTAAACATTTTATGAGGGCTGTTTCAGCAGAGTGTTGGGATCAGATGCTAGATGTTGTGGGCTAAGAAGTGAATGCAAACAGTAGTATCCTAAATGGTGAATACACATTTACCCTGACTATTGATTAAGTTCTAGAGCAGACAGATGCAATATTTCATTTTCATCAACTCACAGGCAAGTGGCCCTATTTCCCAGAGGTGAATGCTATGTTCAGGCTGCCTTGTTGAAAGAACCACTGATGGGAATGGACCTCACGTGCTTTACATGTTAGTTCTTCTTGCCACCTTACTGTACATGAATCAACTACACTTTGGGAGTATTTGATTCCAGCCATATTTTAAACTTTACAGCTTCAAACATCTTGGTAATGGCTCATTCTCTCTGTAATAAGATAAAACGAGAAAAGAGCATCATATGCCAAATGAGGATACTGAAAAACTGCAAGGGCCATGGAGCTTACTACTATTGTCTGAATCAGTTTCACATTTTTTAAAAAAGTATTTTATTTTTAATTGACAACTAAAAATTATATATTTTTATGTTGCTCAACATGATGTTTTGGTATATGTATACATTGTGGAATGACTAAATCATGCCAATTAGTATATGTATTACTTCATATACTTACCTTTTTTGTGGTGGGAACACTTAAAATCTGTCTTAGCTGTTTTCAAGTATACAATATATTGTTATAAACTAGAGTCACCATGATGTACAATAGATCTCTTGAGCTTTTTCCTCCTGTCAAACTGAAATTTGGTTTCCTTTGACCAATGTCTTCCCATTTCTCCACACTGCAGCTTTTGGTAACCACCATTCTACTCTCTGCTTCTGTTAAGTTTGACTTTTTTAGATTCCACATGAGATCTTGTTATTTCTCTTTCTGTTCCTGGCGTATTTCTCTTAACATATTAAATGCCTTTCAGGTTCACCTGTGTTGTCACAAATGACATGTCTTCTTCTTCCACCAGCTTTATCATTAACACCCTCTCTGCACATCTTAGTATCTTGAGATTGTTTCAGACTGTTTCCTTTTCTCTAGTCTGTTTTGTTAATTTTTCAAGTAGATCATTTTCTTATTATTCTCTTCCACTTCAGTTTTAGACATGGAAATTCACTCTCATCAGGGGATCAGACACAATTCCCTTTGGCCAGAGGTGGGATTTGCTCATTCCCTTCCCTGTATAGGTAACCAATGTAGCTGAGCTGATGAAATTCTGGGTTTCTTCCGTGAGAAGGTCAAGCAAACTATTTAAAAGATATGCAATTATTCAACAACTATGTTGTTAGTTTGCTCATTCACTCATTTATTTATTCATTCAACAAGTATTTTTAGAGAAACAATTATTTTCAAGCGCTGTTTTCATTCATGTTGATTATTCCACTTTCATACTTTTCATGATGTGTCACAACACAGGTGCTCAGTAACCGTTTGCTTAAATAAATAAATAAATATAAATTCAAGGGACATATGCAACACAAAGATTGTTTATAAACAAACAACCTGGAAAAATAATCTAGTGCTGTAGATTTGGTAGCATAAGTAATTATATAAAATTAATTTGGTTCATTAAACATTACTACTAAAAATGTTATTTAACAGATTAATACATTAATGATACAGAGGCATTCTTGCACGCTTCACATTGATGCTATCAGTGGAGAGGAAATACGGTCTTGAGGCAGCCACTGAATTTCTCACAAAACTGTAGATGTCAGAAATTGAAATGTCTGATGTCAAGCAAAAAAGGATGTGTCTGTTAGAGCATTCTGATGAGGGTTGGGTATGTGCTACTGGCAATAACAATTATCTCAGCAAGGTCTCAAAGGTCAGAGTTCCAGAAGGAAAAATGGCATTTGGGAAATAAAATGTATTTAAAGACAAAGAATTAATATTGGCAAGTTATCAGAATGCCAGAGATTTATTCCATGAGAAAATGAGCCAAAGAAGCAGAGTTATAAAACAAAAGCAGTGAAACAGGAAATAGAGAACAGTGGAGTCTAGTTGTGCATATTAACGTTTTTTGTTTTTTGGGTTTTTTTTTTTTTTTGGTAGCTGGAACATATAGTGAGTTCTTAGTTAACTGCTGCATTTCAATTTGTATCTCAAACCATGATAGAGAATTCTGCAGCAAAGCAAGAAATCAGAATTAGAAAGTTTAGATACTTTAGATAAATTTAATACTAAAATATCCATATTATGGTGATAACTGTCAATGTTACAGACAATATATGAAAAGCTAATGTATGAGTAGAAATATTATAAATTCGGGCCTTTTATATTGTTTTCAACTTATCTCTTCTGTTGTGATTAGAAGATTTAAAGCAAGGATTATCTATGTTGAAACATCCACAAGAAAACCTGTGAATATTTGTAATTTAAAAGCAAAAATAATAATTTTAAATCTATGATCATTTTTAGCACATTTCTAAAGCATTAGAGAGTGATAATTTAGACCCTGAGTTTTGGAGAGTAATAGATTTGACCTTGAGACCTGGCTCCATCCCTTACCAGTAATTTGCTCTTCATCTCTTTAAGACTTAGTTTCCTTTTATGAAAGTAGAGATAATTGTAGGAACTGCTTCACAGGATTGTTGAATGATTAAATGAGACTGCATTTAAGGCACTTACCTCATGCCTTGACATGTCGTTATTGGCTCTAATAACCAATCATGGTCACATTGTAGTGTTTATGTTGATTTTTGTAGTGTTTATATTGACCATCACTACTGTTAGTCTTTAGACTCAATTGAAAGTAAAAGATTGGCTATCATGTTGCCTCGTCTTTTGAAAGTTGCTTAACCATTCTGTGCCTCAGTTTCTTTATCTGTAAAATGGAGACAGTAAAAAATAGGGTTGATGTAAAGTTTAAACACATTGTAATAAAAGATGCTAGGCTAATTTTGTGTCCATATGGAATGAAATGATACTTGACCCACACATCAAACCATATATACATAGTAAGCACTCTGTAAACGTTTGCTTCTTACACTATAAAACAGAAAAATTTCATTTACTCCTGTCCCCCTTACTTACTCCCTCTAAATATTTATTTATATATCTTAAATCCTTTTGCTTCTAATCCCATTCCATCTACCACCTTCTTTCCCTTGGAGAATTACAGTAGCCTCCTGAGTCTTTCTTCATTTAATTTATTTTTAAATATGAAATAAAATACAATAGGAATCAAGATGGTGTGGTATTTGTGCAAGTTTAGACTTATTGATCCATAAAATAGGATTAAATAGCCCAGAAAGATATACGTACACACATATATTTATTACTAAGTAGACAGACAGCTATTCATTTGATTTTGATAAAGGTGCAGAGGCCATTTGATGAAAGAAGGGCAATCTTTCCAACCAATGGTGTTGGGACAAGGAGGTATCAATATGCATACCTTAACTCACACTATATACAAAATAAATAAAAATGAGTCATAGACCTAGATACAAAAATTAAAACTAGAATAATACATAACAATATTTGTACACTCGAGTGAGAAAAATATTTGTTAGGACATCAAAAATATGATCCATTAAAAATACGTGAACATCACCAAAATTAATATCTTCTGCTGAGAAAAACACTTAAGCAAATGAAAAGAAAAGCCACAGACTAGGCGAAAATGTCTGCAAAGTACATAAATGTTAAAAGTCTTATGTGTTGAATATATAAAGAAAGAACTCTTTATGTAAACTCAAATACAAACTCAAAACTCAATAGTAAGAGCACAGTCTAGCAAAACAGGCTAAATTTGAGTAGCTACTTCATCAAAAAAGGATGTTTAGAAGACAAATATGAACATAAAAATATGCTTAACATCACTAGTCACTAAGGAAATACAAATTAAAAAACACATTTAGATACAACCACACACATATTACAATGGATAAGTACTTGTAAAATGACATACTAGAAGGCACAACTGTAGCTCTTGCACATTGCTGATGGAAATACGAAAAGGTTTAGCTACTATGAAAAACAATTTGGGGATTTTTTCATAAAGTTACATATGCTGGTACCAAACAACCCAGAACTCTTACTCCTAAACATTTACCCTAAGACAAATGAAAATGTGCAGTCACACAAACACCTGTATGTGACTGTTATAGTGGCTATATATATAATTTAAAAACCCTGGAACTATCTCAAATAGCCTTCAACTGGTAAATGAATAAACACATTGTGGTATATCGTGATGGGAACGATCAGCAAAGGTTGCTGCCTAGGCATTAGAAGTAGAACACCACACCCAAAAGGTTCAAGCCAGTGGCCAGATTTTCCACCTAGCAGATGGGGGGTCCCTGCTTTCCCACCACTTCCTTTAAATGAACCATTCAGACATTTGCCCATGAAGTGAAAGGTTCTATTTCCTTATGAATGTATACTGCTAGCTGCCACTCTCTCTACCTCCCTCCCTCCTCCTCTCTCTCACTCTGTCTCTCTGCCTAAATCTTCATCTCTGCTTCTTGTGACCTGGGGACAGAAGACTGTCCTCCCAATTCATTGTACAATCCCTGCTTAGGATCTGTGAGTAACACATCTTTAAACTTATTTTCTATTTTGATAGTGTATTGAATTTGTACCTTCCATCTGAAGAACCAGGGGCTGAGGCTGGGTTTTCTCTGGGATGCCAGGGAGAACACAAGGGCAGGCACTCAGGGCCAGAGTGAAGGTCAGACAGGCATAAACTGGATGTGAGTTATACAAGAGCCACAAGGCATCTGCCAGAATAAACAAGTTTCCTGTTTGAGGGACTCCTCATCATGGGTCGGACAAGTAGGCATTAGGCTATGCACCAGGTAAAAGAAGTATCCCATGAAAGGTACACTATATATTTTTTCTTACTCCAGAAGAACTACTTGATGTAACATACATTTCAAATACAAATGTCCAGTTCCCCTTCATTTTCCATTAGGATAGGGTTACTAGCAACTCTGGTACTGGAATCCCAGTTTAGCTGGTGTCTCTTGAGACATATATACACACAATGGAATACTATACAGCAATAAAAATGAACTACTGATACATTCAATGACATAAATGAATCTCAAATCAAAGAAGCCAGAATTAAAGGCTATATATCATGTCATTCAATTCATATGACATTCTGGAAAAGATAAATTATAGATACAGAATACAGATCATTTGTTTCTAGATTTTACAGGTGATACAAAAGGTATGAGGGAATTATTTGGGGGTAAAGAAACTATTACATATTTTACTAGTGATGGTTATTCCATAAATGTATGGTTTTGTAAAAACTTACAGAATTGTGAAACAAAAATTATAATATACAATATTTAAATTATTTCTCATTAAATATACATATAATTTAAAATATTCAAATATAAGAAATACTTATAAATTTAAGAAAACATGTGCAAGACAAGTAAGCTTAAAGTTAGAACACATTATTGAGACCTTGTATCAAAGGAACACGCCACAATTGAATTAGAGTTAAAAATCCCCATTGCCTCAGGGTATTCTCTGGAAGTAATTAGGTAGTCTTGGGTTTGCTATTAGTATTTTATATACCTCACAAATATTTGCTGTCCTGAAATACTGAGGAAGCCAATGCACTAATTACATCTCTTGTTTTCCCTGTTCATAAAATGGGGAAAATATTACCTATATTATTAACAGTATATTATCTATATTATTACTAAAATAGTGCCTGATTATTACAATGAATGTGATTTACCTGACCTGTAGTATGCATTCAATAAACAGTAATCATGAAAGAATCCAGCAATTGAGAAGAAAAGTACATTATTATGAAAGCCTAAAGTGCCAGCTGGAAGAGTCGATACAAGCCACTTTCTTAGGTCTTGAAGCATAATTGAGTTAAAACACTGCTATCCCCATCTGTAATTCCATTAATAGGTGCCAGGAACTTTAATCAATGTGCTTCAGGCTGGCCTGCCTGCCCAGGCACACGCCTATTTAAAATGGAGACACCTACATTTGTAAGAGTCAGAGGTTGTCACAGCTGGAGGATCAAAAAATCTGCCTCTACAGAACTAAATGGTTACTACTTTGGAACTAGAATCAAGCCAGGTTAATACTACATTAATTCTCTTTTGAAGCAATTAAAGGAATTCCATTTGTATTTCTATTTCCCATTTCCCAAATAGACGTGTCACCACTCTAAGTTTATTATATAACCCTATCTTGAATCACTTCCATTCCAAGATGGAAAGTCCAGAATTATTTATTTTTTCCTTCTGGACCACTCAAATTTTGAAAGTCCATTTTCATAGGTCAAATTTTAGAAAAATCATTAAATTTAAAAATGATTTTTATGTATGACCATTAACAGGTGTTCTTTTAGTTACAAAACTTATACTGGTTCAATTTTGAATGATGTGTTTTTATAATATATTCAGCTCTCAATCTGTAAACTACAACTAATAAATTGAGATCAGGTTTTCTCCTCCAAACAAAATAGGACAAAACATTATCCACTTACCCCACTTTACCCTGGAAAAGGTGTTAAGGGGCGAGGTAAGAATGCCAACTTGAGATTGGTTTTTGGAGGGAAGGTGGAAGGATGGGAGAGAAGAGGAAGGGGGAGGGAAGGAGAGAGATAGAGACAGAGAAAGAGGCAGCAGCAGAGAATATACTTTGATTTCATGGATGGGGATGATAAACTCCATCTTTCAACAGCACATTGCATCTTTTAAATAGCACTCATGTGATGTAGTGATTAATAAATCACCAGCCCCTACATTCAAATCTACCTGAACTTCCTCTGGAGCTTGTGTTGATATAGAAAATATTCCATAAGACTTGTATAGTGGCTCTGGATGAATTTTTGAAGGCAAAGAGGGCAAACATGTGGGCCGATTCCAGTCTTTTCAAAATTTGGTATGATTGACTCCCAAACCCATGTGCTTAGCCTCTATACCATTCTGCCTTTATTTTTTCACAGTTCAAATATAAGTATAGAATCTAAGAATATACACTGAAACAAAGGACATGGAGTTGAAACCTGAGAAATACACAGAAAAATGAGGACCTCATTCTAATTCTAAATAAAAGGGGTAGGTAGGAAGGCAGCAGCTCTCATCTCATTCCTACACACTCCGATGACCAAGCACAGCTAAGACTATTTGCGTGCTCAGTATGTGCCAGTCACTGTTCTCAGTACTTGGCTTTGATGAACTTTTTTACACTTCTCAACAACTATATGAGGCAAGTGCTTTGACTGTCCCATTATTATTATTAAGGACATCGAGGCACAGAGAAATTGAGTAACTTGCCCAATTTCTCTAGCTAGTGGGAGATAATTCTGAATTCTGACCTGTGTGGTCTGGCTTAAGGGCCTCTACACTTAAATGCTGTGTTACAATGCTTCCAGAAGTAGGAGAAGAGGAAAATAAAGACCCAGAATGGTTTTTATAATAACTGCCCTAACCATTCGGCATCCTTACTGCCCACCGACCAGTCATACAAACCCCCAGTGCCAGCCTATAACAGAGAAGAAGAAAGAAGGGTATATTCCTAGCTAAGTGGCAATGTCATCTGACTTGCCTTTGAGTCTTAGCCAATTTCAAGCTGGGAAACCACAGGCCCTCAGCCCTTTGGGCTTCAGTTTCCACTGAAGTAAGATGAGATGGTTTCTCAGGGTGCTTGGCCATCTTCATAGTCAAGAAATAATTATCATGGTGGATTATGTTGGAGTACATGGAATTTGGTAGAATGGACTCATGTTTTTCTACATAAATGGAGCCTCAGCTTTCCACATGAGGATGTCTTTACTAGCACAGCTCATTGAGAGAAAACATCGAGGTGAATCTTTTAATCCTGAACTCTAGTGGCATTCATTTGAATGAAAGGTATAAACTTATCCTAGAAGCTAGAACCTGGTGACAAGAGGGGCAGAGAACTTGGGTCACAGTGAAGGTACATTCCTCACTTCAAAGTAGCAACCGGAGTGCTATGCTGTATGACAGGAAGGTGAATTCTAAGAGGCCCTGAAAAATTGGCAAATTCATTAGCATAGGGAATTGGCTACCCTGATTACAAATCGATGACTCATTTTAGCACTCTCCTGACAGTTACTAAGTTGTTTCCTTAAGACAACTCTTTAATAAGAAAAAAATACCGCAAGTACTGCCGATATGAGGTGCATGGCTGCACATGAAGATAGCGAGCAGAATGTGGCCTAGGTTACCCCTCTCCACTGATAAGCTGAAGCAAATAAGCCGTCCTTGCAAAAATAATTACCTCTCTTTCCTTCCACAACACAGATACTTTCTTATCAGTTAAGTCTATTCAAAGTTAAGTACTATTTTCCAACCAGCATTCTACACCTCAAAGCTGACACAGCACATATGTCTATTAAAATATCAGACACATACATTAGCCAAAAAGATGGAAAAAAGAAAGCAATGCATGTGATAACATATTCAGTCATTCCCTTAAAAACAAAGAGCTGATACTTCTCTAGGCATCGTATTACACAGTGAAAGCACAGAAGTGAATGAAGAAGACAGATTTCTTTCCCATGAAGAAGCTCATAGTCTAGCAGAGGAATTAGAAAAACACACCCATGATCGCAGTAGCCTGTGCAAACTGTCCTGGTCAATACCAATGCACTGCACTCTCAGGGCACAGGAGGGACATCCTAATCCCTCAGGGCAACCAGAGAAAGGGCCTTGGAGGGAGTGCCACAAGCTGAATTTTGTAGAAGGAAGAGATTTAGATGAAGGGGCCAAAGGCCATCTCAGGCAGAGAAAGAGGCTTATGAGAAGGTCTACAGAGAAGAGTTGTGCATGAAATGGGATGTCAGACTGGATAACATTTCAGAGTTTCCCAATTTTAAGATTTTATTATTCAGTATTTGTTGAAATGGACTTTATCAACATTAATACAAACAAATATATTAAAAGTAGTTTAAAAACCACAGAAACAAAAACAAAAGCACTCACTCTCAAATCAAGCATATAGTTACCACTGCTGACTCCTTTTCCTTTTGTGCATATAGTATTTGTTATCCCTTCCCATCTCAGGACATGTATATAGGTGTCCTCAGATGTAGGTCAAAGGGTACAAAGTTGCAGGTGTATAGGATAAATAAGTCTAAAGATGTGATGTGCAGTAGGACTATAGTTAATAATAATGTACTGTGTACTGGAAATTTTCTAAGAGAATAGATTTTAGATGCTTTTATCAAAAGAAAGTCACTATATGTGATGCTTCATATATTGATTTACTTAATTGTGGTAATCATTTCTTTATATGTATATGTGTCAAAACATCCTGTTGAATATCTTAAATATTTACAATTTTAAAAAGGAAAGAAATTTGTGTGAAAGACTTTCGTGACAAAATAATGAAAAGAGGGTAACAAAGAATATATTTTGAAAATATATATGCAATAATTATATATTACACATAGGGATAGAAACATACACACCATATGAAATAATGTAGACTGGTTAAATTAGTCACAACACATCCAGACTGTTTAATAATGTGTAGCTTTTAAAAAGGATTATAGTTTGTACATATTTTTATTGAAGAAGTTGCATGATATATGATCAGATGAATAAACAATTTGTGAAAATGTGTGTCTAGTAGGATATATTTTTTGTTAAATACAAAACAATCGTATAATTCTGTGTGTGGATGTGTATGAGTCGGTTTAGAATATGTGTGTAAAACCATGACAACCAGTTGTTAGTGATCATTGTTACTGCTGGAAAGATAGGAGGGGAGAGGTTTTAGGGACCTTAAGTTTAAGAATAAATTATACATTTCCTTTCTTTTTTTACAAAATCCTTTCTAAAAATGTTTAAATATAAAAAAGTTTTCTTATGTGTACTTTATATGCCATAATATGTTTATGTTTTAAATATACATAAATATATATATTTTACATATATCAACCTATCTATCTAATTTTTTAAGTTTTTAATTTCCTATCCACTTCCACTATATTTTATTTCCTGGGCCTGATTTGGCTTTATTTTTTCCCTAGACCATGTGATGATTTTCATGACCATCATATCTCATTGACTCTCTGGCTGGTTTTTATGTGACATGCTGAGCACAAGGGTCAATGTATTTATAACAACTGACCACGGTCAGCCATGCCCCGAATCCACCAGTATCAGCCCACTGTGGCAGACTCGCCCAGCTAATTCAATGTAGCGCTCCATTCACCAAAATAGTTTATTCAGTTTACTTCTATTTCAAAAGAATTTGAAATACTTAATATCTTATAGTACAAAAAAGAAAGATTGTCTCTCACTCAGAATTCGATCCTTGTTGCCAATAGCCAGGCCATGTGCAAGGTGCTTTCCTTCCCAACACCCAAGTTATGCAACACAGGAAATAAGCAAAGGAGACAATATATGTTGAGTTGCTTCATGAAAATGAAAAGGTATATGCAAGGATATTTTATTATTTCCTGGAACTTATTTTATCATTTTTACTACTATTCCAGTAATACATGGAGGACAAGATTATGACTAATACCCCTAAGAGTCACCTTCATTCACTTATTCAAAAAGTATTCAGTAAGCATCAACTGTGTTCTAGGCACTGATTTTGATGCTGGGGAAATAATAGTATAAAACCATTAAAGGAATCCCTACCCTAATGGAGTTTACTTCATACTGTAAGGACACACACCAAAAATAAATAACTAAAATATATAGTATTATATTTCATTAATCCTAAAATTTTCACTGTACAGTCAATCACATGTCATGGTTTAATAGTGCTTTCAGGTGTATTTTTTTTTCCTAGTGGTACATGCACAAATGTTGTATCCCATAATCATTGCTGTCCAAGACTTGATAGTGTATGGAGTAGTATGGCGGTGAAAAACCAGAAAAGGGATCAAAGGAGCTTTTTAGATTTCAGCAGGGAATGAAATCCTTACAGGTTCTCATACTTCCATGAGGTTGAACTTCAAATAGAAGTCTGCGAGAGCCTGAGCTCCAAGTCTCCTACAATACTGGTCTCTACTCTTCTCAGGAAACCTTAAATAAGAGGGTTTCTGCCATGGTTTCTCTGGATCCCTCAGAGTCTTCTGAGTGGTAACTATTCATAAAACATTTAACTAAAACCCAATTATTCTGGTCTTTCCAAACACTTCCATTTTTATCATTGCACTTTTTTCAAAAAAGGTCTAGTCATCAAAAAAGCCAAGATACCAGATATATGTATTAGATAATAATAATCGCTATCATTTATTAAGGGTGAACTCTCTGTGGGACAGTTTGCTTTAAATGCATCATCAATAATTTCCACAACCCTTCAAGGCTGGTATTATCATATCCATTTTGCAGATGAGAAAATGCAAAATCTGCAGAAGATACGCAAGGACAAGTGTAGCATGACATATGTGGGCCTCTGGAGCTGTTTCCTCATTACTATACCATGATCATTAGGAACGTTGACAGCGGCCCTGACATTAGGTAGTTTCCTGTGTCAACAAGGGAAAAATAGAGTCTTCCCTAGGGCCTCTTATTATGCTAGTCATTGCACTAGAATATTTCATAGCAATTGTAGCCAACTGTGCTTACCAAAACAAGGAATAGGCTCTTGCATTCTAGAAAACCTGAAACAGGTATTTTTTTTTTTAAGGGAAAGGTGGAGTTGATTAGTTCTTCATTGCCTTTATTAATTTAAAATCCTAATACAAGAATAAAAAAAATAGTCAAAATTTTATAATACAGCAAAGAAAAAGGGCTTTGGAATAGATGGATCTAGATTCAAACTCTACCTCACATCTCTCCTTTACTTTTCATAAAGAGCTCAACTCTCTGAAGCCCAGATTCTCATCTGTTAATATGAGAGAAGGCTGCCTGCCTTCTGTGAGGACCAAGTGAAAATGTATGTAAGAAAATCTTACTGGGTCTATAAGAAGCAGCTAATATTATTAAGGCGATCTCTAGGGAGGAAGTGTGGCATAGTGTAAAAGCTATGGTAGGCAGAATAATGGCCTCCCAAAGATGTCTACATCCTAATCTTTGGAACCTGCAAACATGTTACATTATATGGCAAGAGAGAATTAAGGTTGCAGATGGAATTAAGATTCTAATGAGATGACTTTTAAACAGGCAGATTGTCCTGGGTTATATGCGTGGATCCAGTGCAATCACAAGAATCTTTAAAAGAGGAAGAAGTCGTAAGAAGAAAAAAAATAGAGAGATGGAAACATGCAAAGGATGATGTTTGCCAGCCTGATGTTACTGGCATTGAAGATGGAGGAAGGGGGCTGTGATCCAAGGAAAATGAGCAGCCCCTTGAAGGTGGAAAGAGCAAGGAAACGGATTCTTTGTTAGAGCCTAGAGAAGGAACACGGCCCTGACAACACCTTGATCATAGCCCAGTGAGAGGCATTTCAGATTCCTGACCTTCAGAACTGTGAGATAATAGATTTATTTGTAAACTACTAAATTTGTAGTAAGTTGTTACAGTAGCAATAAAAAAAAAAAAACTAATACAAAAGCTAACGGCCAGAAAGCCTGGATTCTAACTCTTGCTCTGCCACTGACTAGTTCTGTTCTCATAGAGAATTTGTTTTAACCTTTCCATGCCTCATTTCCCTCATCTGTGAAATGGGAATGATCATACTAGCTACCTCATAGTGTTGGGGACTAGAAGAGTTAACATATATTAGTATTTGATAATCTAGAGTACTGGTTGGCTTATGGCGATTACTTAATAAATGTTAGCTATCGACACTTCCTTAGAGGCCAGCCATAATAGTCTCAGTGACTTGGCTTTCTATCCTTTAAATGCTGTAAAGTCTTTCATATCTACATTTCTAAGCCATTTGTTGCATACACTTGGAGAATGGTTAATAGAGTGCAGAACTCAGACCCAGGGAGGAAAATTGAGGTCATGCTGGTAGGGAGAACAGAAGCAAAGAAAAGGAGGGCCCGCAGCTGTGATAATGAAAAGGAAAGAAAGGCAAGTGTGTAAAGAACTGACAACAATGGCAGACCCATTGCCATTTTTAACCTAGCATTTTATCACTTTTGCCTTTAAAGAACAACCCCGTTGCTTTCAATCATGGGTGTGGAGAATGCACATAATTATTTGGCATTTCAAAGAAATAAAATTTAAAAGAGCCGCTAAAGTTATCCATCCCTCTTTTCTAAACTTGAAACATCAAAAATAGATGTCCCTGGCATGATAACACACTGAAGTCATTTTGAAAGAAAATTAGAATTTCCATTCCTCATTTTCCTTTCTTCCCAGTAAAGTTTCAAGCAGATGGGAATATCAATTTAGTTACTTGACATTTAGAAGCATAAATGACTTAAGAGCTTTATGATCCCCTCTCATTGAAGCATATTTGATAACATTTGCCCAACATCTTACATTCACATCAGAGCCAAGTGTGATTTAACAAGAAGAGAATGGCTAGAAGCCAGCACCCCAGGGTTCCATCCCTGGTCCTGATACTAACATAAGCAGCAGCCACTACCTAATCATAAATAAAGCTTGTTTGGGCAGCTTGTTTATTTTTACCCTAGCTATGCAGTTATTAATACTAGCTGAGAATTTAACATGCAGTTATTAATACTAACTGAGAATTTAGAAATGAGATCGGTAATAATTTTTTCAAGGAGAAGATAATACTGCTCGTGTGTAAGTTTTCATTCAAAGATTTAAGGGAAAGAAAATTTATCTTTAGATTATATTAGAGAAACTACACAAATAATGGATACTGAGGCTATATGTCTCATTCTTAAAGAATGAAAAGTTCTCTTTTGTTATTTTTTCTGAAGACATGTTACCATTTTTGCTAGAAATTCTGATTCTTTTATGCAATAAATCACAGTACTTCGTTTATATTGTTACCTCACTAGTTATCAGTCTTAAGCTAGGAACATAAAAATAAATATAGTCTAATCTTTCCATTTTATAGTGTCCTTTTAAAGAAAAGAAGACGAATGTCATGCCCAAGACATTTATGAAGACTTATTGGGCAACCTCCAACAGATAAGAGCAATAAAACAATTAAGCAACATTCATCAAAATCACTTGAACAAATAGGGAGCAAGCATCTCCAGACCTGGTATTCACATCTCAGTGAAATATAAATCTCTCCTGAAACCTCGTATTTGGATATTGGCTAATGGATAGCTTTAACTCCTTCAGAATTTTCCTGTCTTAGTATTGTGTATGAGTCCATATGTGCTGTGTCCTGAGAAACTATACAGACAGACAGTGAGGACTTAATAAATATTTGCTTAACAGATTAATTCATTCATTTACTGTGCTTTTTATTCTATTGTCCTAGCTTGCAAGATTAAGGAATTTTCTGGTATATGTGGTCTTATTGGAATTTAGTTTATTAAGTTGCTCTGTTACATAAATAATTATACTAAATATGGAATTCTGACACTTGAAGGAACCATATGGGTCAACTGATCCAATACCCGGATTTTCCAATTTTTAGGATGATTATAGTATTTCAGGGGCCCTCAAAAAAAAAGTTGAACAAAAGACTTTATGAGAGATGGTGATCCATTTTAGGTACTGGATCCAAATTCAATGCCAATAGTGTAGTTTGAGAAATAGTTTTATGTTACATTTCACTTGCTTTAAAATATGTATTTCTATAACATGTTTTTATAACTCTGGAGGCACCTATAGCTTTCTGATTGTCTTTAATATCTAGAGGTCTTTATCTGGATGAGGGATATATATATACACACACATATAGATGGTCTCTGACCATGACATATTTGATTTAATAATCAAATTTAAATTTTAAAATTATATATATACTTGGGGTTTTCTTATCCAATGTCTCTAGAATACAAACTCCATAAACATAGGGATCAAATGATTCATTACTAAATTCATTGCTTAGTACCTGTTAGCTCATTAATAACTAATTGATTAAAAATGAATTAAAGAAGAAACTAAATGACAACTTGAATATTTTATTAAGGTAGTCATTGCGGCCGAGCTATCCAAGCACAAACAAAAAGCAAAAACAGAGCATTACGTGAAGGGGAAGAAAGTCAGCTGTGTGGAAGGAGGACTGGCCTTCTGATGTATCAGTATGTTGACATGGCATAAGATTTAGGACCAAATTGGACCGCAACTTTTTGGTTCCAATTTAAATCTGTCTCCTCCCATCCTGACGTTATATACTTCTATTGTCTTTAAAAAGGATCTCTCCAACAAAGACTTTACAATAGGCATTTGATGTTTTGCTGCCTACCATCCATTCTCTCTCCTGTATACAATTTGCTTCCGGTGTCACTTGCATCCCACTGTTGGGTACTGTTTGGAGAGCAATAAAACATGGGACACTATATGGGAAGATGGTCCAAGCTTGGAAAATTGTGTTCTTTTTCTCTAAGACTTGACAACAGCAACCAAAAGACTGTTTGGAGTGAATTCATAGCAATGGTGGCAGCCAAAGACAATGTCCAACATTTCTGCAACTTAGATGACCAAAGGTTCTCTGGTTCTCCAGCCTTCCTCTATATTCTTTCCCATAACTTTCTGGTAATTCAGTTTCTTCTCATTTTAGCCATAGCCAGTTTTCATTGTTTACAATCAAGGAATTTTAACCGATACAGAGGTCAATATTTGTCTAATGTGAAGGCTTCAAGTGTGGGCTTTAGAATCCCCATATCTGGATTTATATTATATAATTGTTTTGTCACTGACCATATGATACATAGCACATTTTTTGCCCTACCTAAGATCCAATTTTCCCATGAAGATAAAATAACTTATCAAATAGAGTTAGTGTAGGGATTAAATTGAATGGTGTCTATATGCAGTATTAGACATTTAATAAATAAGAGAGGTCCTTGAATAACATTGTTTCCTTCGATGTCATTTTGTTGTAATGATGATGAGAGAAAAATAGATTCCTGGTTGGAGTCACTGTCTGTGTGGAGTTTGTACATTCTTCCTATGTTGAGTTTTCTACCAGTAGTTCAGTTTCCTTCCTCATCCCAAAGACGTGTATGTTAGGTGTGTCTAAATGGTCCCAGTGTGAGTGGGTGTGGTTTGTGTGTGAGTGTGTCTTGAGAGGAAATGAACAGTGTCCCATCGAGGGCTGGTTTCCGCCTTGTGCCCTGAGCTAACAGGATAGGATCCATCCGCTCAAGACCTTGAACTGGAATAAATGGGTAAATAATTATCTTACTGGTGTTTATTAATCTTTCTTAAATGTATATACAGCTTACATTTATTTCAATGTTTAATATTAAAAGTGTTTTGGTCTTTATTTAGAAGTTTGATGATGTTTTTGTGACAAATATATGTTGTAGGAACTTAACTCTTATTTATATCACTTAGTCTATGTTAAAATTATTTTCATTATACATTGTTTCACTTAGGCACAGTTTCCAAGAACCTGTTAATGACATTACCTGAGGACTTACTATACTTACTAAATGGTAGCAGTCTAACATGGATATCAAAAGTAAAATGACTCTTTATTGAGATACTGCAATCTAGGAAAAATTAAAGTTAAAATTTCCATTTCTCCAAGTATGTTCTACTAAGGTCTTTGCAAGAAGTGCTAATCAGACATTGATACAGCATTTCCTTAATTTCAAGATGTACAGATTCTAAAAGAAACATTTTCTAAACTGAGACTCATCTTTTGGTCAATGTTTTCAGTTAATGTGTTAGTGTTCTTTTGGAAGGACAGAGGAGGAGAGGAGTATCAGTACATCTTGCCATGGGCCAACTTGCCTCAGTTTACCCACTTATTAAATAAACTACATACTTGCTACTGTGTATAAGAAATAAGTATAATTGATTAATTAGTTATGAGGCCTGGAAATCCAGGGACAACAAGCAATAAAAAGTCACAGTGCTTCGTTTTTGTTTTTGCTTTGTTTTTTATTAATGTTGACTGAGAGGTATTGAGCCAGCCAAGCACACAGTTTTATATTGATTTTCAAAGTGAGCACTTAACTGAGGCATCAACATTAAATCTAAACATAATCCCTTTGTGGAGAATAAAGCAAGACCTCCCTCTTCAAGCCAGGTTTCTTCGATGCAGGTTTATTTGAAGCATGGTGACCTTGGTTCCATGTCTGTTCAAAGTTGCTCAGTTTCAGTGTTTAAACAGGGGATGCTACAGAACCAGCATCTAGCCTACCAATCTTACGAATTTATTGGAGGGATGTTAGAACCATGTCATGATTCTCAAGCATGGAGAAAGGAGAAAAGGGATAGAATAATTTAAACAGTAGTGGTTTAGGAGTCATAAGGATGTGAATTCCAAAGCTTGACCTTCCACTTGCCTTAAGCACATTACTTGACATTTCTGAATCTCAGTTTTCTCATCTATAAAAGGAGCTAGTCTTACCAACAACCTTTGTTAATTGTTGCAAAATTTAAATTCATATGTAAATTAAGCACCTGATTGTTAGTTGGAGTGCAATAAACATTTGCTATCTTTCATCTCTATTTTTTAAATGAGCTAGAAGCTATTGGCTATGGGAGGAAATACTTTCTTTAGACCACAAGGGGGAAAGCAACACTGAAATAAAGACGGTTTAGGTTCCACAGCACAAAATAAAAAAATATACTTAGTCTTTAAACAATCTGGAAAACTATGAATCCCATTCAAATTCATGTTTCTTTTTCCATCAATTACAAAGTCATAGCCAATATAATGAGGTTGGATTATTTTTCCAGAGATAATTTTCCAGTACTACTTATCCAGTAATTGTAGCAATTGAATTCTGTGAGCATCAGTCCCCAAATGAAGCATATGACAATAGCAAGTTATTGGTAGAAGGCACTGCATGGAGTAGGGAAGGGTAGACATTGAGAATTCAAAAATAATAATAAATAAGATATCAAGGTTGAGAAGTGAAGACCAGTACAACAAAAGAGAAAGTATTATGCTATTACATATAAGGGACAAGGTAGACTTCCCTGGGATGGGCCTTTTGAAGAGACTTAAGGTAAGTGAAGAAGACAGTGTTTGGGATATCTGAGAGATTGTATTCCCTACAGAGGGAAGAGTGGGTCCAGCTGGAGCAGTCTTGTGTGAAAAACAGGGAGGAGCAATCTGACTGGGGCATGGCAGACAGGGTAGAGGGGTTAGAGATGACACCTAAGACATGGTCATAGTAAATAAAGTGGATTTTATTCTAAGTTCAATGGGAGTCAGTGGAGGTTTTGAGCAGTGGAGAGATATGACCTGATAACTCGAGGAGGTAGTTATGGTTGGTGGTTTGGAACAGGAGGATGAGCAGTGTTTTGGATGAAATGACAGAACTGGGACTGGGTGCATGTCTTTTGGGCCTCTGCCCATTCTACAGTGATGGTGAAAATTAAGCCTATACTGGCTGAGTCTGCACCTGTAAAGGAAAATGGTGGAGGGTGAGTTGATACTTTAGGAAGAAGTAGTCACTCTTTTAGAGCACTTCTTCTATCAAAAATATAAATTTCTTAAAAGCGCGATTAACATAGTGTCATCTTTTTCACTGTTTGTGATAACTTGAAGTGAAGTTTCTAGAAATAGCTTTAATTTTGGAGTACTTTATTTATAATTACGTGTTTATTCTTAAGGGGGAGGTACTGAATCTTAAATCATTTATGTATTTCTAGCTGTTATTACAGAACTTGACACTTTACACATACATTCAATAAATGATGACTAAATTAATGCACTATAAAGACTAATATTTGTACATGCACTACTTCATGGTTGACAATTCAGTTGCTTTCACATTGAGGATGATCCTGAGAGGAGGGCTTTGACAACTTATTATCCCACTTTAAAGATGAGATAACTGAGGCTCAGAGATGTAAGTGGCAGTCCAAAGTCATGAATCATGGAGAGAGATAATGTGATTTAGTGTTCACGTCCCACTTTTGTTGCTTACACAAACACTAAATCACATCATCTCACAATTCTAAACCACATTTGCCACAATTGTCCTTCCTATGGTTACCTCCTGAGCTAACCATCAACTCTGTCAGTCTGTTTTCCAGGATTAGTCCCAGTTAGAATCTACCTACTAGATCTCATACACATGAAATGGCTTAAAGTCAATGCATATTAGAAACATCTTCTAGGTATCTATAGAAACAACTGTGTAGATTAGGGTCTGGGTGAATTTTAAAGTGTTAGCAATGCACATTTTTCACCTTTAAAGGGTTATAAAAAGGGTTGCTTAGAATTAACTTAGCATAATAGGCATTGAATGAAGACTCTAATATAACATCACTAACTATCTAGGGTATTTATCAATTTAAGCAATGATCTAGGGTTGTAAGAAGGCTTCCAAATTTAATGGCAGATAAGAGACTTAATTACGTGCCAATATCTTGACTGTTCATTCTACTCTAGCAAACTATATATTTTCTTTTCCTCTGTGGTTTTTGTCATGCTACCAGACACAAATTGTTGACCAGTTTCCATTTATAAAGATCAAGTTAGCTTCTCTCACTGTTTACTTATACCCTGCCTTTTAATAAATCCTGCAAAGTGTCAGACATGCTCTCAGTTCACAGTTGAGACCTTGGGAAATCAGACTCATTATAGTATGAACATCAAAGCAGCTTTTTAACTACTGAGAATCTCTGGAGACAGAGCCATCACTCCATCCGATCTCCTATCCTCTTCATCAGTGACTCATGGGGTCTCATTATCTGCTTTGGTATTTCAACACTGAAGCAATTATGCTAACACCAAGGGCATCACTCATTGCCACCAAATAAAAAAAGGCAGCAAAAATTGTGCCAGTGTCAGCATGCAGTGAGGGTCTAAAAGGGAAACTGATGCACAAATGATTCATCATAATCAATAGGACCTGTCAAGACGAAGTGAAAAGGGAAAAATATATTAGAAACTCCTTCCAATGTGCTAATGATACCTCCTATCCAAGATTGCAGGGGAGAATAATGCTCCCAATATCAATTAGATTTCGCAATTTGATTTAACTCTGTTAGGCACTCAACTCAGAGGTTCAGAGTTGGTGAGTTTTTCTTTATTTGTTTAGTACACACAAAGCACTTACTATGCGCCCTACTCTGCACTACAAACTTTATAAATATTTAACTTATTTAAATTCAGAAATTCTTGGTCAGTTTCCTCTCTGCAGAGTTTCTTCACCTTCTCTTTCTCCTTTGCCTTCTTTATATTTATTCTACAATATTGCTATAAATTTCCAATATTCAGCCTTTACTATAAATAATAGTTAACACCTTTGCCTTTATTCTAGAGGACATTTGGGAAAAAATTGAGACTATATTCATTTTTTCTCAAGAAAATCTTAAAATTTAATTTTAAATATACCACGATAAAATCTTATCCATTAAAATCTAGTGATTTCTGCAGCAATGAAATTAATTCTGGGGAGATTAATTTGTCAATCTTACAGTTCTTTCTCTGCATATGCCAGATCTTTATCGACATGTTTTCTGTACTATCAATGAGGAGAGAAATAGTTACCCAAACAACTATTCCAGAAATATTAATAGTTAGAGTCTATTTATTAGAAAGAGACCTGCTTATTAGAATAAAAAGAAGGCATTAATTACCCTTTTCCCCAATAAGTGATTCTTATAGACATCTGCTGGGAGAAAAAGAAAATTATTTTTGGGTTTTTTTCCCCATTTTATCTGTTGAAATCATCCTTTGCTCTGATTGGGAAATAAAAATAAGTTAAAAAGAAAGAATGAATTAGAAGGATGGTCCAGCTCCGCTCCTCAACATACAGAATAAGAGCTTGATACTAAAATGAGACTATAAATCAACTAATGACAGTGTTCGATTTTGTGGAAGACTTAGCTTCTCAGCTAATGTGTCCTCTGTCAGGATGAAATTTGAATATGACAAAGTGACTGTTTTTCCTGTTATTTCTAAGGGAAGGTGTGAGGTGGAAGGGAAAGGGTGAGAGTTTGTAAAGCTGTACCGCTGAAGCGGATACTACTGTCTCCTTTATGTGAATGTATTGAATTGTAGTGACACAGCTGACAAAAAGAGTTATGTCTTTTCATGAGCTTGTATTTTTTATTGCTCACATTAGCTCTTGGAGAAGGAAAAAAATACAGGTGAATTCAACAGGCGATAAATCTTCTCTGACATATAGTATGATATTGTCTCCTGGTGAAAGAGAAGGCGAAGGGGACCTAGAGCACCTCCCTACCATCAGTGGAACATGCGTCAGAGAGCAAAGAGGAGTGTTACAACACCCAGGCTCTGATCTGTCCTCCCCAAATGCGTCTCTCCCTTTAGAGTTACAAAACACACCAGCAATTAAGAGAGGTGATGATGGCCAATAACGTCACTAACCTAAGTTCTCCTTGTTCCTAAGATGTTCCTTCTGTTTCAAAGTCAGCAAGCCACATTATGGGAAATATGCCATGCCCCATTTGCATTATTTAAAAAAAGACAAAACAGGATCCAAAAGTATTGGAAAAATAAATCTGGCTTAATATGGAAGCATGCATAGTTCTCAATATGCCCTCCAATAAATTCCCTTAAATATACCCACAAAGATATAAAAAAAAGGGCAAAAGCTAACAACCAGACTATAAATGAAAAATAAGACCATAAAAGTCAGGAGTGGGGGGAAATCTCTAATAACAACATGATCAATGAAGATGGATTTAGAAGAATATTTTAAAACTACAAATGTAATATATATTTTGTTCTGAGCCAGAATAGCACAGATGACCATAAGAAGCTCTAAAAGGAGTTTGATTTGCTGCTCTCCCTCAATTCTGCTCTTAAGTCTGGGGCAAGGAGTCTTCTCTAATACAAATCTATCTGTATGTATCTCTATGTCTATATCTATATCTATCCATCCACCTATGTACACACACACACGGATATATACACATACACACATACATCTGTATATATTTATTTTTCTATTACATGGAAGCTAATTTCTGAACAGCCGGATATATGTCTTTCTGCCATTTGTCCCAGACTATCCTTCCTATTTCCCATAGGCTCCTTTCATACTATGTACATATATTAAGAGACTAGGGATGACATTCATTTGTCATGGGAAAAGAGCAAGAGTTGAGTAGGAGCAGATTCAGTACTGACCTTCAACTGACATACTAAAATTTGGGTATTACATACTTTTTTTCCTCTTCTAAGCCCCTGAAATTTTGAAGTCATTTTTCAGTATTGTAAAAGTGAGTAAATAAAAGTTTGTACTTAGATATTTGGGACTGTTCAAACAAACAAACAAAACAAAACAAACAAACAATATATATATATATATATATATGGCTTCAGGGCTGGGTGTTGCACAGTGAGGGAACTGTTAAAGAAAATCAGGAAAATGACTTCTATTGGCTTCCAATCCTTTCTCTCTCCAACTAAGAGTGTTATGCAATGGAAAAGTATTTGATGATGCTATTTCTCAAGATAATTTGGAAGGCAAATAGCAGATCTTACGGCTTAAGGCAAAGGGATAACAACACTGAATTTTGCCAGTTTGCCTTGATTGTTATTAGGTGCACTTGTTATTCAGCACTAGAAAACAAACACAATAACAGAAGGCATAGTAAAAAGTAAAAATAAGAAAAAAACTGAGCTTAGAAAAAAATCTATATGTGCTAAGGTAGGACTCAGAGTATTTTAGGCATAATGTATGAAGCCAGGTTTATGCTCTGGTTATATTGTAGAGACCAGCTATCTTTTCATCAAAACTCCTTCACACACAGAACACTACATTTCCCAGCCTCCCTTGCAGTTAAATGTGCTCATGTGACTGACTTTAAGCCAATGGGATTTTGGAGGGAGTGATTTATACCACTTGAATGCTATGCTTTGCCTCCAAAACTTTCCCCATTATTCTCCTTTTTTCCCCATATTCTGGCTGAGTGACCTTGGATGACTGACCTCTGTTGTAGGGGGAAACCTTGGGCCACTGAATGACAATAGAGAGCAGCACTACTTGTCAATGCCTCCTGACCAAATTTTATGTAAGTGAGAGGTAGACTGTTATTTAGTTAAGTCACAAAGATTAGGAATTTATCTGTTATAGTACATAGCAGTGCCTTACCTAATGTACATATTTGAAAACATTACAAACTTATACCTACTTCATAAGTAACTTGGTGAATGACTCCTGTTTTTTACTAAAAGCATAACAAAAGAGAGTTTTCTTCACTGAGCAAGGAGGATTAGACTTCCCTTCAATGATACGCCAGAGTAAAAGAGAACAAAGTATACATTAATTTCATGAGAGTCTATGTAAAAAAGATACTGAAACCAAGAAATGTGTAAAATAAGGCCTCTCTGTGAGCTATCTTAAAGAGTAATAATGTACAGTAACAGATTAAATACTCTGAGAACCTGGGTGTTAAAAACAAAACCAGGGATCTGCAAACTGGCTCACAAACCAAATCTGGCTCACTGCCTATTTTTGTAAATAAGGCTTTATTTACAAAATAAGAGCAGAGCCATACTTATTTATTTATTCATGGTCTATGCTTGCTTTCCCACTGCAACACAGAGTTAAGTAGATGCAATAGACTGCATACCTCATAAAGCTGAAAATATTTACTATCTGGCCCTTTACAGAAAAAATTTGCTGACCCCTAAATAAAACAAAAACAAATCAATAATCTGTTTAATGTCCTAATTTATTTGTTCATAAAATACATTTATTTTCTGTTAATGCTTGTTTTTTCCAAGAAGCACATTATTTAAAAAGCTTTATGTACAGAGTTTTGAGGTAAGAAAAGTTGTGATTTAAGAAATTTATATCCAGACACATTTTTACTTATTTGTGAAGGTTTCCAAAAGTTGTCATTTGATATTTTGTGTGTCTGATAATTTGGATAGCCCCTGAGTAAAACAACTGTATCATAGCAAACAAACTATGTAGTTTCTTGATTACATATACAGGTTTTGGAGATAGATAACCTGGCTTTATGGTACTTTGATATTCTCATGTCCAAAATGGGGTTGATAATAAAGATGCCATGAGTATTAAACTAGATAATTCATATAAGATTCTTAAAGTCACAAAACCTAACAAAAAATCTTTTAAGACTAATGAAACATAGTACTCAACATGTAGTTTATTATAAATAATCTAGATAACTATGGTTAGAGATTGAATGCAAAAACAGACAAAAGATGTTTGATATGTAATGTACACATAAAATTCTTCCATAAGTTTTAAATTAATTAATTTGTGATATGATGTGATAATAGAAGACAGGGAAAGAAAAAACATCTGAAACCATTTTTAATCTATATATAGATATGATAAATAATGTATATTTTACATATATAATATAATTTATATTTTTCATATATATGTTAACCTATCAAGTAAGCAATATTTTTCCTAAAACAATACTCAGTATTGGTGGAAAGGGCATGTTGATAAAGATATAATTATATATTGATATAACTGTTTAATTTGATAAAATCTTTCAGGAAAGCAATTAGACAACATGAATAAAAAAGCTTCTAAAGCTTTTGCAATCCCTGATGAAATAATTGATTTAGGCAATGTTCATCAATGGTTGCTAACACCTCTAGAGGAAAAGTAAACAGAGAACTTATTGCAGAAAATAAAGAGTTGCTCCATGGAAGACTCACTGATCATATAGAGAAAGGTGCAACTTCACAATAGAGGAGCCAGGCCAACATGAGGGAAACAGTCATCTTACCATCGCGGAAAGCACAGTGTTGTGTTAGTCCTGATGTGATGCAATGTGAAGGGCAAAACAGTACCTAGAAAGTAATCTGCCAAAGACTGTAGGTCTACCTTCCAGTTTACAAGAAGAGCAAAATATAGAGGGATAAGTTGAACGGTGCCATGAACAAACAATCAGATGAGGCCAAAATGTGGGAAATTCTATTGAGAAGCTGACTGGTTTTCTTAAACCAGTTAATGACACAGGAAAGTAAGATAAAATGGTAGGAACTGCCATAAATGATAAGAGACTTTAAGAAACAAAGTAGAGGACAGCCAAATGGAATAGGATAGGTGAAACTTGGTGCACCCTGCTTTCAATTGACCAACTGGATAACAGGACTTTTTCATAATTATAAAATTTTAATATGGGCTGAATATTTTATGACATAAAGAAGTCATGGTTAATTTTTAGATTTTTAGGTGTTGTTTACTTTTGGATACAATAATGATTTAGCCATTATGTGAAATGTTATTATTGTTTTTAGAAATGTATACTGAAATATTTAGCAATGAAATATAATATTTTGAATTGTCTCTAAAATGCTTACATAAAACTAGTTAA
>VBSM01001265.1:4989898-5008192 GCA_008086735.1 Cheirogaleus medius | reverse complement strand
GAACAACCAACAACAGCAACCAAATAAGAGCACAATGAGGAAAAGATCACATTTAATAGGAGTAAATGTTGATAATTGTGTAAGGACTAGATGAGGGTTTATTATGTTATTCTCTTTCTCTCATACATGTTTGAAAATTTTCAGAATGAAAGATTGATTTTTTTAACCTCATATCCTTTGACTCTAATTTTTACCTTTAACTTTACCAAATTCTGGTGAGGGAGCTGATAATGTGGACAGGAGGATTCAATATAATGTCCTGACCTCGTGGAAGAAGATTCTGCAAACTCCTGTTTATTATTTATTTTAATTTTTACATCTTCCTATCTTAACTTTTAAATATACTATTTATTTTGCAACTTAATAGTGTATTGTTTCAATTTGTTTTTAGAAAAGCAATGTTATGCAAAGAATAGTACGTGGGTCTTTGAATCAAATCTGGATTTAAATTCAAGTCTTGCACTTTCCTCCCCATATGAACCTCACTTTTGTCATTCAGAACGTAATAATAATATTACCTACCTCAATTCCTCTTGATAATTAAACAATATAAGTAAGGTAAAACATCTTGATAGTATCCAACAGATATTTAGCCTATATGCATAATATTTCAATTCTTCCTTTTATATGCATGTGAATTTTCTGGTGCTGCTCTGAAAAAAATTCTTCTTGAATTACCATGCCAATTACAAGCTAACTTCATATCCAGGTATGAGATCGTTTGAGAATGGTTGGGAAAATATTTATCTTGAGCTAAGTAGGTAAGTGATTGAAATATGCAGAGTTTTGAAAAGTTCCAAGCAGCTGGCTATAATTTCTCAACTTTACCAAAAGTCTTAGGTTTTTTCCTATTATTATTATTGTTAGTATTATTATTTTATATCAAATGATTTTGCAAAATGTCTCTCACCTCTGCTCTCCCACCTGGAACCCAGAGACATTTGAAGACTAAAATTTAATGTTATTTCAACAAAAGATAAGTTTTTCGTTCTGATTAGCTCAGTTTCTAATGAACCCAGTTTTTTCTAGACTGGGAGAACATAAGATATAAATAGCCATAAGATATCATCAACCAGATTTTTTAATCTCCTTTGCCCATTTGAGTTTCTTATCAGAAGAAGCCAACTTGAGCTCTATATAACTTGGATTGGCTTTCCAATTTCAATATCCTTTCTTGGTTACTTTGATTTTAAATTTTTGTGCAAGAGGACTACACCTGCTTCTATAATTTAATTATTATTTTTTTTTCCTTTTTACTTCTAATTGCAGCTTGGTGTGAACATTCAGTATGAGGGAATCCCTGCTCGCAAGATAAATATAGTAAGCTTGTCTTGGCTGAGAATTGGGAGTAATGGGAAATGTGTTCTAAACATACTTTCTTTCATAGACTCTTCAGTCTCTATACTATGCAGCTACTACATTTATATTTTATGTATATAGATGTATACTGTTTAATAATTTATAGAGGTGGATACACTTGCTACAAGGCTATGTGATGTTCTCATTTGATCTACTTTGGTAGCATCACTTTCTGTCAGGAAATTTACTGCAATGATGTGCATAGTAAATATTTAATAACACTGGAGACATCAGAGTCTATTTTTCTTTGAAGAGTGCTTAATTATGTCAATTTCCTATGATAAGATGCTAAAGTCAGTACTATTTGAATTGGGAGTAACAGGGTGGAGGTGAAGAAGTCTTAACTTACGGCTTTCCTCCCACAAAAAGCCAATGTGTGTGAGTTTAATGAGGCAATGTAGCAGAGTCGTAAATTTGGGCCCCACTAGTTAAATATTTGTGATACTTCACCTGTGCCAGAGCTAAAGTTTACCCAGCACTATCAATGAAGAAAGAGCTAAGCTGTACATGAGTATAAAAAACACAGGATTTAAAAAGTTACATCTATTTTTACCGTGTCCTCTATAGTTGTGTACTTTAATAGCTATTATTTGCCTATATGTTAGGGTGAATCACATGTTGGTATTTGGCAATTTTGACCTAAAAGGGGGCAATTTCACATGGGTCAATTTGTAAGCTTTAGTCCTTTCAGTACAGAAGCTCTGATGATAGATGAAGCAACATTTCTGTCAGTTCCTTCTAGTTGACACAGACATGCCATAGCCTTGCTACATTTTTCTTACATTATCACTAAAACATTCTAAGCCAAGACCCTAGATGATGGAAAAGTTGATAGGATAAGCAACAAAGTTCCAGTTGGCTTTCCCAATAACTACATGCATTTGGCCTCAGTCTTGAGAGTTATAACTTGTAACTCTCACTAAAGTCAGAACATATGGCTTCCTCATGAAGAATAAACCACAACATGGCGCACTCTGCATGATGACAGCTTTGACTCAAATATCTCATTGCCGTGTTATTTTTACATCCTCCAAAGAACACACTTTTAAAAACATGTATTTTTTACTGGACAAAATAAACAATATTAGACTTTCAGAAGAACTTCCTCTTGGAAAAATTTGTTTACAGAAATGATTAGTCTAGAAAGCAAAACATATAAACTATGTATAAAAAGCATTATTTATGTTATTGAGTACTGAACACATTTTATTTTTAATAATAATAATTTGACATGGGATTTTCACAGTGAGTTATTGAGTTGCATTTGCACCTTTCATGAGGTATACCAAGTAGATGTAAAGGGGTAGATATTTAATTTATCAGTCCATATCAGAATGTTAAAAATAAATCTCTTTACCAGGTGGTAGACTTTTTGAAACGAAGATATCATACATATCTTCTTCAGACCCTATCTCATGACTATCAGGCACAAAACCTGTGCTTTAAAATATAGGTTTATCAAATTGTATTCTGTTCTATATCATGTCTCAGGGACTGATACTTGGCCCATCCATGCCTATCATTCCCCTGGCCGCAATAAGCAAGTGATTCATACCAGGTCAATGGGACTTACTAATGGGACTTTTGCTAGAATTGTTGGCAAAAAGAATCTTCTTCCATATTTCTTAGTAGAATGAACAGTTCATCATCACTCATGCTTTCAAATAATGTTTGTAAATACCTATTATGCACTAGGCTCTACATACCACAAATGGAAATTCTCTCAAGAAGAAAATTGAGAGAAAACCAGAGGCTGATGACATTATTTGAGTATCAGAATCTAGCTTTAACTGAAGCTCAGTACTAAAGTTTATAGTTTATATTTATAATTTATGATAGTTTGTTAGGTTGTCAATGGCAACAAAGAAGATATATGAATAACATAAAACATTTGCCAGATTTAAGTGTCTTGGGTTCAGTTATAATTCAGACAATGTTAGTATACCTTACCTCCAACTATTATAGTTCAAAGGAAAGAGACTTACTAATCATAACACATATGCATCCTTGCATTTAACTAATATAATTCCAGTTATTGGTATATAGACACACACCCACAGACATGTACACATACATAAATTTATACATACATAAATTTTATAAAATTTAAATTATTCAGATAATTCTGCCTGCCCCAGAATGAGTGTGAGATAGCAAATATAAATCTGCCATTTGCTCAGAAGATTTTAGTATGTGTATGTGTATTTCTCTCATACTGTATTTTACATTGACAATATAAGTTTAAATAAGTATTTTTATATAATATACATCATTTTTTGGACAACTATAATTTTAAGACAGTGAAAAAATTGGAGACTTATGTAAATGGTCACAGCTTTTGTAAATTACAGTAACCATACAGTGTGGAATACTCTACAGTGGTTAAAAATGAGAAAGGGCCATATATATTGAAAGTAATTGGTGAATGAGATCTACATATTAGTATAAATTTATATAATCTCATTTTTTAGAAAAAACACAGGATATATATATATTCAAACTCATAATATTCACATGTGAATTTACTACCCCTTAAACTCTTTCTCTCTCTCTCTGTCACACACACACACACACACACACAAGTATGCATACAAATAAAGGTCCAGGAGGTACTTTACATATCTTTCAACAGTAATTATCCCTGGGATACTAATTGTTCAAAATTTTAAAAATAAGCTGTTAGAATATGCTGTAGTACTTAATTTACCCATTAGTTATCTGAAGGAGAAGATCCCAGAGATCTGACCCTGCAAGTAGAAATCATTACCTATCAATTAATAATTGTCAGAGCATGGCCGGGCATGGTGGCTCACACCTATAATTCTAGCACTGTAGGAGGCAGAAGCAGGAGGATTGCTTGAGTTCAGGAGTTTGAGACCAGCCTAAGCAAGAGTGAGACTCTACTAAAAATAGAACAATTAGCCAGGCATTGTGGCCCAGCCACTCTCGAGACTGAGGCAGGAGGATCGCTTAAGCCTAGGAGTTGGATGTTGCAGTGAGCTACAATGATGCCACCACTGCACTCTACCAGGGTCAACAGAGTAAGACTCTGCCTCAAAAAAAAAAAAAAACAAGGAAAGGAAAATAATAAATAATGGTCAGAGCAGATTGGCTTCTTGTTATGTGTTGTATTGTTTTCTCATATGTGTGGTTCCTTCAACTTCATTACATCAACAGTAATCAAAATCCATGCCATAGCACGCTATCTGAAAACTGTGGGCAGTACAGAGAGGAACAGGACATTTGATTAAGTTCAAAGTGTGTTCATTTTCTCTCATTGTTTCGATAAAATTCTTATATGTCTCGGCCCAAAATCCCAAATCTTCATTATGACCACAGTTCAATTCAGGTTCTTCTTAATGCAGTCCTGCCCTTGGCCCTATTCTGTCACCTTGTGATTGTATTTGGCCTTGTTTTAATATTTTTAATTGACAAATCATAATTTCATTATTTTTATGTAGTATATTGTGATGTTTTGATATATGTGTACAATGTGGAATGATTTTATTTTATTTTATGATTTTTATAAGTTAATCAGCATATCCATCACAACTGCACTTCACTTACTTGACATTTTTCTGTGGTGATGTATCAGAAATTTACTTTCTTAGTTATTTTTGAAATATGTAATACATTATTATTGACTATATAGTCACCTTGCTGTGCAATAGATCTCAACACCTTTTCCTGCAGTCTAGCTGAAACTTTGTACCCTTTGACCAGTAACTCCTAATTCCTTCTCTCCCCTACCCCACCCCTTCAGCCTCTAGCAACCACCATTCCACTTTCTACTTCTATGAATTGAACTTTTTTTAGATTCCACATATAAATGAGATCATGTGTTATTGGTGTCTTATTTTACTTAGCATAATAGCTCTGTTTATTTCCCTGCATCCATTCTAATGGTTAGACCAGCCTCGTTCATTCTACTGTGTATATTCCCAAGATTCCTACCTGTGGGGCTGGAAATGTGGGACTCTTGTTACAAATAATTTGTATCAAGAAGAATTTTCTAGCACTAAGAAATGAGACTATGGAAGCAACTATTTATTCTGTCTATGCACAAGGTTTTAAGTGCTTCCAAGAAATCTAAATTTGGTTTCCTCATTTAAAAGATAAACAACTCCACTACTGTCTATGTTTAAAAGCACCCATAAATCTGAATCACCATCTGGTCCTTCTTCAGTAAAAGATTTAATTATTCAACTGCTACCTGAACATCTCTACTTAGAAAGATGTCCTCTCCCATCTCATACCCAAATGCCAAACTGAACTCATGCTTTCTCTTATTTCAAATTATCCTCAATCCTTTCTTGTATTAGATATCTCAATTAATGATGGGCCATTGATTTCATCACCAAACCTAGAATCTGAGAGGTGGTTTCTTCTATTAATAGATATCCATTCCCCTCTGTGGCCCACATTATGTTAAGTCCTGTCGATTCATCATCCCTAATATATCTTAAATCAATCTCCCGTGTGTCATTTTCACATTGCTTACTTTAGTTCAGAAATGCATCACCCTTCATTTGCATCTTTGTTAGTGGTGTTCACTTTCCTCCAGTTACCCTCCACATTGTCACCATGTCATCTCCCTAAAATAGAAAACGGTCTATGTTCTTGCCATCTTCAAATCATTCAGCAGCTTGACAATTCCAAGTTAAATAGCATACATTATTTTTAAAAATTGGGCACACCATAAATTAAAAGTAAGCACCCCCAGGATATGTCTATTATTTAATTACAAAGCATATATCTTTGTATTACCTATAATGTACACTACAGAAATCATATACAAATATATAAACCAAGAATATAAGATAACAATAAATGTAAATATATGTTCTCTGTTTTCCTCCAGTGTCTCAGTGAATTGTTTTGAACACCTATGAGGCTGGCTCACTTCAATTTGGAGTCCACTGTTTTAATGGATAAAATACACTCTTTTCCATGGGTCAGTCATTCCGTTGGGTCATTTTGTATTCTGTTATTTCTTCTTCCATAGATCTTATCATGGCAATTTGTGATTTATAGTGTATGTGTGATAGGGGTAGGACATGCATAACATGTTAACATTAGAATTAAGGTTAGAATTAGGCTAAGCCTATTGAAAGTAGAATATAATACTGTCTTTGTTTTTGCAACCTGAGCACCCAGCACACTACTTAGAGTATATTTGTTAAACAAATTAATGAATTAATGTAAATAAATGTTAACATATAAACTAATTTAGATTGAGCTCTCTAAATAGAAAATGTATTTGATTGATGACCCTAGTCTGAAATTTACTTTTGGAATTTAAGTACAATGTTACACTATAATAATTGATATTATTTTAAGAATTAGAGGAAAGAAATTTATGCTTAAAGGAGTAAACAATTATCTAGAATTTCAGAGACATTTACTACTTTAAAAATGTCCTCATTATGTAAAAGCTATCTATTTATTTGTCAGTTCCTATGGAATCTCAAATCAAACATTTTGTATACAGTCAATTTGTACAACTATGTATATATAGAAAAATAATAAAACTGAATGTCTCTATCATTCTTCCATGGTTTGGATTCTGGTTGTCCCCAAAGTATTATGTTTTCATTTGTTTATGCTCTTAAGTTTCTGTAAAATAGAAGCTGACAGGAATTATTATATTTTGAGAAAGGTTATTACTATGTTTGCAAATGCTTAAATTGTTTGAGTTAGAAATGCTGAAGGATCTGGAAGCACATTTTCATGGTTTTCTTCAGTTACATTTCTTTTATCTGGATGCCTACTGTTTAACTGTCTTTGCAGCAGAGAAATAAGAGCCTCCGACCTGTTTCAGCACTGATTCCATTGGAAGCACATGGAAGGCTAGGCAGTTTGCAAATTGACACAAGCTGCACAATTCTAAAAAATGGCCTCCTGAGACAAGTTTTACAAGGGTCTCAAGATAGAGGTAACATTTTATCATCATGCATTTATCATCATGAATTTTTTAATTGGCTTTAGGAAGAAAAAAGTGTTCATTAAGCACCAAAAGGTGGTAAACTTGGAGAAAGAAAAGCCACAAACATAAATCTAAATTAATTGCTTAAACTTTTGTGAAAGCAAGCCAAAATTGAACCCAGATATGAACTTTTTAATATGATTTTTTTCCCTTCCTCAAAGCAGATGCCACTGCCACTTTGGCCAGATTTCTACAATGAAAAATCATTATCCTTAGGGTTAACCTCAGAACCCAAGGAGACTTTGCCATTTAAAATTTCATCACCAGTTTCCATTAGCTGAGTTTCTGAGTGGCTCTCTCGTGGGTGTCAGTTAATTCCCTAAGACTTCCTATATGAATGGAAATCACTAATAATAATAGCAATTAACATGTGCAGGGAGATTTTTCTCTTCCAAAGTGCTTTATAAACACTCTCTAATCTTACCAGCTAAAAGCGAACTTTGTTCCCCTGAAGTTTAGAGTAAGATTTGGCATTTGTTTGAAGATGACATTTCTTACCGACCCTATTGAGAGTTTGATACTCAGCATACAAGAGACAAAAAAACAAAAAAACAAAAAAGAAGATAAGAGTCACAAAAAATGAGAAGTAGATCTAAATCATGTCCAATGAAATAGGATATGTATTATTGAGAAGCTCCTATGCATAAGGCATTAATCCAGACAGAGATGACCAATACAAAGATGACTATTACTAGGACCAAGCTGGAAGGCTTTGCAGAATTGGAATTTGTATACTTAGACAATGGAAGTGCTGGGTATTGTGAGAATTTGTAGGTTGGAGATACTTTATCCATATTTGGTTGTGGAAAGGCATAATGGAGAAGGTGATATTTGAAAAGGGTCCTGAAGGATGGGTAAAATTTCAGTAAGCACAGTTGGAAGCACAGAAGGCATTCTCCATAGAAAGGCAGACTTGAGCCCAGGCACGGATCATTATTCAGGAAAGTAAGTCCTGGAAAGGAATGCATGGAGCTATTTAGCCGGAGATATTCACATGTTTGGGGTATAAAGTGGACGCGAGACTGGGAAAGGTATGTCTGACTAAATTGTAGTAGACCCTACACTCCAGCAAGAGAAGGTAGGGCGCAATTTAGTAGGTGGTGAGAGTCCTTGAAATGTGTTTTAGCACAGAAGTGACATGATCAGATTTCTGCACTGCTAACAGCATTCTGCTAAAAGCAGAATTTTATAGCTGTATTGAGAAATGTTGGGGCTTCATGTTAATGTAAAATGTATGCTTCCTGGGGGCTGTAAAAAATATTCCAACTGAGGTGTAATACAAACGTATCCCATTCTGCCCCAGAGCCATGAAGAAGGGGTTTCATTCAAGACCCTCTGTCTATAATGAGGGAGATGGTGTGGCTTGCCCTGTCTTGAAGCTTTTTGAATGACGGTTGTTGCTGAGGCATCTAATTTAAACTTACTTGGATTTATCTGGCCTAAGGGAGTTGCTGAAATACTTTAACTGACAAGATGGGGATTAACTATTAAAGAGTGATAGAAAAATCTCTCAGGTGTCTTGCCCGAGAGGCAGCCAGGTCTTCAAGCTGGTGAAAGGAGCAGCATCAGTGATGGCTCTTAGAGTACATTCCTCAGGGCTCCTGTTCCTTCCGATAGCCTAATCAGAAGGTCTTAGACTACACAGCCTAGAGGGTCTGTTAGAATCACTGCAGTGGTCAATGGGCTGGTGCTCTGCGCTTTGACAGATTTGATCTCAAGTCACCTTCCCAATGCCCTTTCCTTAGGGTGCAGGTGCTGAGTAATTGGAATAAAATTTCCAAGCCTCAAAAAGACCTGCTCTCCTTTGAGATCAGGACACAGCTCAGATAGGACTGATGGGAAATTTTTCACCTGCTCGTCCATTAGCTGTCTATGACATGCTTGTCTGATCTGAATCTCCTTTGTGTCTGTGATCAACTCTCCTTGCATTGGTTGTTCTGGCCAAGAATTCCAGTAACAATTCAAATTCTAGTACTTTCTAACTCTTTTTTTTTCTCCAGTAAGAGTTCCTAGATTTATCTCTCAGGCCTGCCCCTGTTAGATTTTGATTTAGTAAGAAAGTGTGGGTTCAAAATTCTACATTTTTGACAAATGTTTTACCCAACTGTGATGCAGCTAATCACAAAGCCACTGCCATAGACTATAAATTACATAAAGGTTAAGAATCAGGTTTATTTTGTTCACCAGTGTGTTCCAGTGCCTAACAAAATGCTTCTTGCAAAGAAGAGACTCAACATATGCTTACTGACAGAATGAATGAGTGAAGGAATGAATGAATGACCATTGAAACACGCACATTGGCTGCAGAGTTCTCTACTACTTCTCAGATCTTATGTATTAGGGATCCTGGCCCGAGAATAATTGAAATTTTGGGCATGTCTGTGTATGTATAGTAAAATGAATGTATAGACATTTAGAATTTGGTTAGCTTAGGACACTTTTGTCAATGTGAGAAAAACGTGACGATCAATTATTACCTACAAAAAAAAGCCAGTGAAGGGCAGAGCGTAATGATGCTCAGGCCTGTGGTCAGAGAGGCCTGAGAGAGAAGCTGAAAGTGCTATTAGTATGATGGGCATAAGGAAAAATGAGGAAGAGGGGAAAAAAAATCTTGTTTTTCTGCAGAAGTTAGCATGACTTCCTAAGAAGACTGCAGGCAATGTAGGGCTATGTCAGCACCATACAATTAAAGGTTGGAAATATGAGAAGTTAGCAACTTTGGAATGTGTATGAATGAGATAACAGATGACAGCAATAGTGGTGGCAGCAATGAGTCAATAAATGGCCGAGGAAACTTGTACAGATACCACAGAAGAATACAATCATGTAAAATGCCCTCTGAGGACCCTTAAGCCACTTCATTGGGGATTTTGTGGTAGACCTGAGTTAATCAAATAGGGACTATGTCATTATAAGGGATTTATATTTGTTATCATATGATATCATTAGTGTTCATAGCTGGTTTGGCCTGGGATTATTTGGGTTGTGTATACAGTCATTGAGGGCACAACCATCTCTTCTGTTTCCTTAGACTTCTCCAGCTATTATCATTTCTATCTCCACTCAGTGGGTCGAGCTTAGTCTAGGTAATGGATGTATAAAAATCCCTAGGTAGCTTAGATATACTTACCCACATGCCAAGATCTAGGGAGGGGGTTACATTTCTATGTCAGGCTTCCCCAAACAGTCTTTGGGGATGACTTACTTACAAATTCTGCAATGAATTCTGCAATGAATTCTGCTAATTTGTTCCCAGGCTATAGACAGTTCTGTGTAAACTACAGTGTTTTGTTAATCTCCTTGGTGGGACTCAGAATCACAGCTTTGTGAATTTTGAAGCATAGGTCCACAGGGAGTTATATTAATCAGTCTCAGTGCTGTAGTCTGTGTGGTTGCTTATCCTTTGCAATTAGGTTTTAGAGTATCCGCATGGATAGTGCCAGTAGTATTACTTAATAGTACTACTAGTGTTATTATACTATTAGTCATTTTTAGTAACAGCCTGTTCGACTGCCTCCTCTTCACCCTGTTAGAGAAGAAGCTACACACCTGACACTTGACACAGACGAGATCAAGAGCAGCTTATTAGTCACATATTCTCACAGCCCAGAGGAGCTAGACACTATGTGCCACGCAAAGCCACACACAAGGAGTTACACTCAGGAACAGCCTGAACAAGCAGGGGCTGTGGGAGGCAGACTTTGTACTAATAAGGGAACGAGGTGACCCCTGGTTCCCAGGAGAGGATACAATGGGCTTGTTTGAATAATTCTACAGCAAGAAGACCACCACTCAGAGATAAACAGGCACTACCCGTGGTCTGTATGTGGTCTATGTAATGAGAAGACTATATACATGATCTCCATGGTAAGGGAGCCTTATCTGCAGGAATAGAGTCAGGAAGCAGAACTTGCCCTTAGGCCATTTGAGGCCCTCCTGGTTTCCAATGCCAAGGTAGCAAATAATTCTGAATCTTTATTTCGGGCCTTGCACCATGCAGTTGGCACTTAGTGAGTGCTTACTATGTGGTACATGCTGGCATAACACCTTAAAATAGATTTCTTATTTTACTTCTACCTTTTGTCCCTAAAACAACACTATACCTCTGAGAAAGTACTATGAATTCCATCCTTTTGTACACGTGTAAACATGGTACTTAAGTTCTACCGTAAGAGATGCGGTCAAGATTTGAAGTCCTTCTCAAGACTCTGTGTATCACCTTCCATTAATATCAATAATGGTGCCAAGTTAATTTGGCCTTGTAAATAAAAGTTTAATTGTAGGGTCCTTGAATTTTAGAGCTGTAATTGGTCTTGGAGATCTCAGTGCACCCTGAAAAAATTAAAGATATAGTTCTTTCGAAATGTTAAAATAGGACAAGATATAGCATAAAGCAATTGTAGACAAAAGTTGAGCTAATGCTAATTATATGCAAGTAGTTTTTTTAAGGACTTAGGGAGCTTAGGATTATTTAAATTGAATAATAATAATATCACCAATATATAAATGATATGAAGCATTAAAAAGATGTCCTACAAGGCAATTAAGATGCTCCTATATAGTCCACTTTAAGTCTTACATAACTCAAGCTTTGTTGACCTCACCCACCTGTGAATATCAATGTGGTCACATCAATCTGAATAGCTCATATTTAGCTACCTCTTGTTCCCACTTACTTCATCATTTGTAAAAACTATTCTCCACAATATTTATGATATTACTCAGGATATGCTTCAAGTGTTCTCCTAAACAAATCTGCTTTGTCCCAGTAGTTAATTTAGCAATTCCTCACCACCATTCATTCCTAGGTTTTATTGGATCTGCCTTCCAGGGAACACCACCTCTGTGGGATTCCTCAGTCACACCTCCCTGGCCATTTCCTCGCCTCTGTTTCTTCCCCCAAGCTGTATATTGGTGAATCTCTAGTCCATAATGTCCCCTAGCTGCCATGTAGTGTGTGACAAGAGGGGAAGAAAACTTCTCTTTTATTCAGGTTTTACTCTGTCACAATGATTCTAGAGTGGTATTGTTTCTTTAACTTTATCATGAAGTGGAACTAATGTTCATTTTGTTTTGTTTTTCTGAGAATTTATGTGCTCCTTTTATTTGTGCTTTATAATCAAAAGTAAAAAAGGAATGACTCCTTCTAAATTCAGGTTTCGGCCAGTCTCATTACAGGATCTGCTAGCCCTGCTATTTTATTTTTTTTAAATAATGTATCATTTACATAGAGTAAAATCCACTTTCTGGTGCAGAGTTCTAGGATCTCTGACAAGTGCATGCAGTCGTGTAGCAATCATCACTATAGAGGCACAGAACAATCCCATCACCTCCCAAATTCCCTTGTGCCCCTTTGCTGTCATCCCTTCACCCCATCTTTAGCCTCTGGCAATTACTGATCTATGTTCTGTCCTTATATTATACCACTTTGAGAATGTCATGGAAATATATATCCTGATCTAAAACAAAAAAAAGTTTTATTTGTGACTAGAGTGAACACGATCCTCATTTACTTGGGAATATCTGTTTACACATAGTTATCAATAGAACGTACTTTCATTCTCAAAAGTGCCTCAGTCTGGATAATAAATTAAGGATTGTGCTCTTTATAGTAATATACACACACACATACACACACTCACACTCACACTCTCATATTTCCATGGAGAACTGGTTTGGGGCCACATGTCAGGAAAAAAAATCTCCATACTCTGCTCAACTGTCTTCCTAATCCCTCCACCTACACAAGTAAAGGAAAAGTAAAATGCATAGAAAGACAGCTCATGAAATTGAAATTTTTACAGTTTGAATACAGTCATTTTTCCCAACTAGATATGCATGTGCATGACTCACTACCACTGGCTACTCAGATATTTAGCAGACAATCCAGATAAGATGGATTGTGATTTGCAAACAAGCTCCAAGGGGCTGTGGTGTCACCACTTTTTTAACTTACTGAACTCATCACATTAAGGTGTCACACTTCATAAGTTAAACATAACTGCTGTAATATGCTAATGTTCCTAGTGTGTGAATATATGAAGAACTTGTCACTGGAAGTATCTATATACAGGCAAGTCAACTACCTGGCTGGACTCTGAAACACATTATTTAGAAATCAAAATGGGCATAAAGGGCACTAGACCTCCTGATATCCAAACTCCATTCCAATCTAAGACAATGATGTAGCATTGCTGAAAAAAAGCAAACTTCTGACTAAGGTGAATCTACCTTTAAATTCTAGATCTGCTTCTTCCTTCATTGCTCAGCTTATGTTTTCTCATCTGTAAAGTGGGAATAATTCTTAATACAGTTTTTAAAAACTATCTATTCTATTAAACGGAATAATGCATGTAATTTGGAAATATGGTGTCCAGCATATAATAAGAGCTCAAGAAAAGATAGTTATTATTAAATTAAACCAGAGGTTTTAATTAGCTGTTTTTTATTAGTGCTTAGGGTAATATAAGTGGAAATGGTCCATTGAATAAGGCTTGATGAAACACAGCAATTACATTTTTATTTTGTCTTATAGACGATAGTTATTTTAAGTTTCCCTTTCCTTCTAGAAGCATGCAAGGTAAAGTATAAAATCCCACTTGTCCATTGTGGCAGAGACTGCTAGAGCCCAACACAAAGCACATGCGTAATACTTTGGAGGCCTGGGCCAAGAGTACCAGTGTATGCCCACACGTAACACATCTCAGTGTTAAAGAGTTATGAATCAAGCTGGCAACCTGTTAAATAAAATGTATTCTAGCTTCCCACATTGTCAAATATATTCACAACAACATGGAAAAACAGGTTTGAATTTAGAATTCTTTAGGCTCTTCAGAGTTCATGCTTAAAAATGGCAGCATGGGAAGACCTAGGCCCAGGCCCCCACCCCTCTATCATCGCCTTTCTCTTCTTATCCTACCCCAGCTCCACTCTGCACTGTGATTGCATCATGCATTCCCAGCCTACCCATGTAGTTTGTGTCCAAATTCTTCACAAATAGCTAGCCCTTGGCCACCACTGAAGCTTAGGGATGCATACACAGGAGGCACCTTCAACTTTTAGGAAGATGAACCCAGGGAATAGCCCCAAGCTGCACCTGGAAATGTTCATAAGAACACTATTTTTCAAAGAATTCTAGTATCCTTGGCATCCCTGGACCTTGACCTCATATTCTCATTTCCAGTAGAGAGTGATATACCTGAAGGAAATCCTGAGAGGATCTGTCTGAAAGGCCAGGCCCAGAGCAGGGCAGTACTCATCCTTTTTCTGCCTTAGTGCATGGGTAGATTCTATGTCATAGCACCCTGGGACTTAGGTGCATCTGTGTAAGGGAGTTTTGAGCAATGAAATGTAAAAGGTGGTAAATCATGCTATTTAGGTCTGGTCTTTAAAACTTTTCATGGTATCCTCCCAATCTCTCTCATCATTCATCAGATTGCCAGATACAGAAGACTCAGAAAAATACTATGAAGGTCTAGGGAATGGCAGGAGACATGTTATAGAAAAAGCCCGAGACACCAGAACAAGACAAGGATGCCCCCTTTTACCACTATTATGCAACATAGTACTAGAAGTTCTAGCTAGAGAAATTAGACAAAAGAAAGAAATAAAGGACATCAAAGTTAGAAAGGAAGAAATCAAATTGTCCTTGTTTATAGATGATAGTATTTTATATCTAGAGAAATTTAAAAACTTCACAAAAAAAACTATTAGAATTTATAAACAAGTTCAGTAAAGTTGCAGAATACAAAGTAAACATGCAAAAATGATAGCATATCTATATGCCATCACTAAACAATCTGATAATTGAAGCAAGAAAGTAATTTCATTTATAATAGCTGAACATAAAATACAATACCTAGGACTAAATGTAACCAAAGAAGTAAAAGATCTCTATAATGAAAACTATAAAACATTAATGAAAGAAATTAAGGTAGACACAAAAGTGGAAGGATATTCCAAGCTCATGGATTGGAAGAATCAATATTGTTAAAATGTACATTTACCCAAAGCAATCTACAATGCAATCCCTCTGAATATACCAATCACGTTCTTCAGAGAAATAGAAAAAATAATCTTAAAATTTATATGGAATCACAAAGGAGCCAGAATAACCAAAGCCATTCTGAGTAAAAAGAACAAAACTGGAGGAATCACATTACCTGGCATCAAATTATACTACAGAACTGTAGTAACCAAAACTGCGTGGTATTGTCATAGAAACAGACACATAGACCAACGGAACAGAACAGAGAACCCAGAAAAAAATTCGCATATCTATAGTGAACATATCTTTGAAAAAGTACTAAGAACATTTAGTGGAGAAAGGATAATCTCTTCAACAAATGGTTCTGGGAAGACTGGATATCCATATGCAGAAGAATGAAACTATTAATAGACCCTTATATCTTTCCTGGATTAAAGACTTAAACCTAAGACGTAAAACTATAAAATTACTAAAGGAAATGTTGGAGAAATGTTTCAGAACATTGGTCTAGGCCAGGACTTCTTGAGTTAAACCCCCAAAGCACATTCAACCAAAACAAAATTGAACAAATGGGATCGCATCAAACTAAAAAGCTTCTGCACAGCAAAAGGAAAAATCAATAAAAGGGAGAGACAACTCACAGAAGGGGAGAAAATATTTGCAAATTACCCATCTGACAAGGGATTAATAACTAGAATATCTAAAGAGCTCCAACAACTTGATAGGAAAAAAAAATCACATAATCTGATTAAAAAAATGAACAAAGGATTTAAATAGACATTTCTCGAAAGAAGACATACAAATGGCCAACAGGTATATGAAAAAATGCTCAACATCCTTAGTCATCAGAGAAATGCAAATCAATACTCATATATCTCTTCATCTCACCATGGTTAAAAGGCTTTTATCAAAAAGACAGGCAATAACGAATAGTGGCAAGGATGGAGAGAAAGAGGAATTCTCATATACCGTTGGTTGAAATGTAAATTAGTGCAGTCACTATGGAGAACAGCATAGAGGTTCCTCAAAAAACTAAAAATAGAACCACCATGTGACCCAGCCATTCCACTGCTAGGGATATATCCAAAGGAGGGGAATTCTGTATAACAAAAAGATAGCTGCACTTCCATGTTTATCACAGCACTACTCACAGTTGCCAAGATTTGAAATCCACCTAAGTTTCCATCAACAGATGAATGGATAAAGATATAGTGGTACATATACACAATGGAATATTATATAGCCTCAAAAATGAAATCTTGCCATTTGCAACAACGTGGATGGAACTAGAGAACATTAGTTTAGGTGAAATAAGCCAAGCACACAAAGACAAATTTCACATGTTCTCATTCTTATGTGGGAGCTAAATATGAATATATCATGGAAATAGTTAGTAGAATGATGATTTCCAGAGGCAGGGAAGGGTAGCAGGGACTGGGAGATAATGTAGGGTTAGTCAATGGGTACAAAAATATAGTTAGATAGTTAAATAGAATGAACAATATATGATATCACAACAAAGTGACTGTAATTAAAACATCATATGTACTCCATAAATATATACAACTATAATGTACCCAGAATAATTAAAAAGAAAAAAGAAAAATAAAAAAACCTAAGTTATTAAATATCTGCATGAAGCAGAACTTTTCCCTATGCCCAATCCTAATAGGACTTTAATGGATGAAAACAATTTTTGTGTTGAGCTATTATTGCATTGTGTGTGTGTGTGTGTCTTAGCAATTAGCATACTTTGCTCAACACATCCACTAATCTTGAGATTTTTCTTTTCTTACTTAAATGCTCCTATCTGCATCTAACTCTGTAACCCTTCATTAATTAATAAGAAGACTTTCAGCATGAGTGAATAGATGAATGGGTGAATGAATGAATGAGTAAACTGAGGGAATTCAGCAGAATAAATTAATTAACAATTCAATAAGTATCCACAAACTCTCCCAGATGGGCTAATGCCACATTCCAACTTATATTGCTCAACATAACAAATTAACTATTTAATCGTATGCATAAAATAGTCCTTCCTATGTTTTTCTGTTTTTCAATTCACAATCATGACACAAGTAATAATATGGATACTCATTGCTTTACCTCTGCCTTCCTTCTTTGCCAACCCCTACTTTTCAGGTAACTATTCTGATTATTTTTCTTCACATTTCTCCATCTGTTGATCCACATAATTGAAATGGGAGCTGCCATGATTTTCTAGCTTGACTTTGACTCCAAGCAGGTGGTCAGGGAAAGAGTGACCTGGTAAAAAGAGGGAAAAATTAAAACAACAACAGATGCAAACGTATCAAAGATTAGGAAAGGGGCTTCCTTGATTTCCTATCATTTTATGTTATAGTCTTTGGCATTAGTCTATTCTGGATGTGCATTTTTATCCCTATCCTATCTGAGGTTTGTACAACAACTTGTACTTTTCTGGAAGAACACTTTTTTGAATAACCTAAAGGTATACATTTTATGTTACCAGCAACCAAAATAGGCTTAAAAACAGAAGCAAGAGTACATGACATCTGAAGGGGAAATACCCCAAATTCCTTATTCTGGACCTTTCCTATATACTAATCCTGCTCCCATACCTTCATGTCACCTTGAAACTATTCAAAGCACTCAGCCCCTTTTGTCAAAGACAAGAAAGGCAGCACACTCCATCTTTGAAGTTATACTGCCTTTACCATTAGAAAAAAAAATGCATCTGCTAAAGATTTTTTTTTTCAACAGAGCAACACAATAAAAGAGTAAGTGGCTTTGTAGTGAAAAATAATATAGAAAGATAATTAAATCTCAGGGGCATTCTTTTGGGTCTAATGTAGTTTTTCTCAGAAAGAAAAACAAGCATCAAGGCTGCCCCCAAAGACAATTTCTGACCTGCCATTGCCACTAACATGAAGTTGAGAAATGAAAATTCTGTGCTTGATTTGTTCTTTTTTTTTTTTTT
>VBSM01001265.1:4978485-4989798 GCA_008086735.1 Cheirogaleus medius | reverse complement strand
CATTTATAACGATAACAAGAATGACAAAAAAAAAAAGCAGAGTAATTCCTTTCAGGCAAAGATAATCCAATAAACAGACAAGCAAAACAAAACAAACACAAACTTCTTATTATAATATGCCAATACAAGGTTCACCTTCTCCTGGTGATTGTTACTTTTGATTATTTCTCTTCTTATGACATTTCTTCTATATCCCCCGTTTCCATCACGAGTGGAGGAAAAGAGGTGTGATTACTGAGTGTCACTTGTTGGGCTCTCTGAGAAGCCGACTCTGAGGAATTTTTTAAGGAATGTTTAAGAGTTTTTTTTAGGGAGTGGTCTTGGGATTGGTATCTGTAGAAGAGAAAGAAAAGAAGCAGGTTGTATAGAGGGAGAAGGCTGGCGGGACGTCTTCATGGAGGCCACAGGTAATTCTACAGGGAACTCTGAAGCCTGAATGACCTTTCAGAGTTGCTCTGAGTGGAGCACGGGAACCAGGCTTTTACGCTTCCTATGACCCAGTCATGGACACTGGCTGCCCAGGAAGCGGCACGTAGCCTCGGGCAAGGTGACTCTCCTCAGCATAGACAGTTACTGAAATGCGCCAGTGGGTCATAGCTCTTTGCCTACTGCATTCTCAGCAGCCGAGTGAGTAAGTTCATCATTCCTGAATGGGGGTTTGGGCAGCACATCTCAGCATCCTTCACACTAATAGAGAATAATTATTTTTCATTAAAGGGCAATGAATTGCACGAAGCAGCAGGTAGTTATTAATCTATTATTTCCTCCTAACATATTATATGCCCACCATTGCAAGAGATGTAGTGGGGGAAAAAAATCCAACCAGTACAGGATGTCTCTTCTGAGAGTTAAGTATAATTCATGCAGCACTACCAACTTACACGGAAGAACATTACAAAGTGGTGGCTGAGGAAAAGAAAATTGATACCATGGCCTCATAAAGAAGATGGTGACCAATTTTAACGAAATCAACAAGAATGAAAGGCCTGGGTATGGGTTGCATTTTTGAAAGCAGAGTTGGGTAAAACAGGCAGGTGAAAATAAGACTGTTAGTGCAGAAGAGAGAAGGTCGTGCCCACCACGGACAAAGCAAATAGAGGAGAGAGTCATCTATAGGGGAGTTCAAAGGGTGTTTCTCCTGAAGCAGAAGGAGGCAAATTTGAATAGAGAAAGGGGTGCCAGATGACAGAATGACTTGAATGCCAGATTGAGGAGAATGGATGTCATGCAAAATGAAATACCGACGTATATACCTTAGCATGGAAGCCATGCCAATAAAAGTGGGGCTTTAAAAAATTAAGTTAGTGGAGGGATAGAGACTAAAGTGTAGAAGATAAGACTATAAATCACTATCTTCTTTGTTAAGTTTCCAGGATGGAAAAGGTGAAATTTCTGAAGTTCCAGAAACTAGGACTCAAAGAAGTACCATAATATAACCTGTCCAAAGTCACAGAACAAAGAAGTAATGGAGCTGGGAATTGAACCCACATCTGCCTCCAAAGTATTGTTCTCACCATCACTGCACACAGTTAGGGTGTTAGAAAACCTATCTGCAAGGTGGTTTTCTTCCCCAGGACCGTTCAGAAAGTAAGAAAATCAAAATGCTGGCACTGATTTGGAGTACAATATAGGTTCCATATTTTGACACTATTTGGGGAATTAAATTTTGTGTTTATATTTATGATTAGGATAAGATGGATCACTCATTTTGCCTCTAAGAACACTTTCTGAAACAGATTGTTGTATCATTGGTTAGGGGATTCAATAAACATTTACTGACTGCCTGTTCTGTGCCAGGAAGTATTCTTGGTATTGTAGACAAAGGAGAAAATAAGATGAAGTCGTATTGTTATGAACCTTATATTCTACAGACAGAGACAAATAATAAACATAAATATAAAGATAAATAAAAATCCAAAATACATAAATATAATTTTAGAAAATTATGTATTTTAGGAAGAAAAATGTATAATCTTTTGGATAGTTACTGATAAATGATAGGAAATATGTTTAGCGTTTGTTTATCTGTATCTGTTGTGAGTGTTCTACCACGTACTAGCTGTGAACTCTAGGTTAATCTATCTGTGTCTCAGTTTTCTCACATATCTTATAGGTCTGTTGCCACAGTTAAAAGAATAAATGCAAAAAATTCTTTAATCAATGCACAGAGTAAGAGTTCAGTAAATATTAATCCATTATTAAATATTATTCATATTATTGAGAATGAGGGTTTCACTTTTCTTATCTCCTCTTTCCTATGCAGAAAAAGCATAAAGTCACATCTGTCCAGAAAGTTCATGATAGTAAAATTTCTATCTTGAGATTATTCTCCATAACCTTGATATGAGTTGTCCTCTCCTCATTTGATAACTACTTACTAAATGGCCACTTCCTGCTAGACATTGGCTTCCTTAAGGTGAATTTAATTCAGAAACTACTAAATTCAATTCTCTGGGTTTGTTTTGTTTCTCAGTAATCCCCCACACCGGTTTAGCAGCCTGTCAGAGAAGCAGAAAGATAGCCTCTGGGGCTCTGTCAGCTGGGCCCAGCCCAGACATCAAAGAATATTATGAATGTGTAAAATTGCCTTTGGCAAATACTATTTACAGACCCTCTGGCACAGTTATGCTGCAATGATAAGAAATGTCACTGCAGCCTACTGCACTGAATAATAAACATTTCCTGCCTTTAATATCAACTACCCACTTACTCAGAACCCAGAATGGCTTGCAATCACAATAAAGGGAGAAGGCAACATTTTTTTTTCTTTTCATTAATATGCTGCAACTCTTCCTATTAATTAAATCAGTGGTATAGCCAGGAGTAGAACTTGGTGAGATTATCTATATTATACACTCGAAATATAGTTTATCCATTTTAATTAAATAAGTTCTAAATATAACCACTTTTAATTCTTCTATACCCTGAAACTAATTAAAAATAAAATTAGTTAACGTTTCTAGGTGACATCATTAAAAAATTGTTCATATAAAAATGCAAATGTCCCTATGGTATGCTGTGTAGTTACTTGGATCCCTCTGTGATGTTGATGACCAGAGTATTAAAACTTTGCATGGCATCAGACCTGTGGGCAGGAATTTACTTTTTTCTCAAATTTCTCTTCACGTCTAGTCATATATCTTCTCCTTGTCTCATCCTGGCATAGTCTGGACACTGGGTTCAGCTTTGGGAAGGATATTAAATGTCACCTCCTTGGATGTTTTGTTTCAGAGAGACTTTATGTCAGGCTGATATAAACACACCTACATCTATTTTTTTTATTTACTTATATAGTACGTATTTGGGGCCCTCTGAGTGTGCTAAGAGGTCTTCAGTGGTAAGAAAATACCACTGTGAGAAGTGAGCAGAGAAACTGCTGTGGGAACTAGTGATGAGGTAGAAAAACCTAAACTATAATTGATGAATTGCCGGAGGCTTGGAGTGGACAAATTTGAGAGTTAAAAACTCCATATGGACCCAGTCTTAGGCCCCCTCCAGACTTTTGTAAGTTTTACCTCCTGGAGCTTGGTCAGATTCTCACAGTAAATATATATAAAAAAAATCTCCACATGCTTCTGGCAGATGGAGGGGAAAGGAAACATTTTGAAATATGCCAGAGTACTCAGGAGAAACCATTTAACCAGAGCCTAACTTGTCTGCAATTTTATCAGAGCCTAGCTGATCTAGGGGAATGGAAATACCCAACTCTAGCCTATTCTAGTCATCCTGTCCCACCTAAGAAATGGGAAAACTGAGAAGCCTTGGGAAGTTCACAGTTTAAAGGCATAGGCCATAGGACTCTGGGATGCTTTCCCTCCCTCCAAAACTTACCACCATATTACCAAATGCCTATTTACAGCAGGTCTTTTTCCCAGTACATCCTATTAAGCTAACAAGAAAAAATTACAAGGCATACTAAAAGGCATAAAACACAATTTGAAGAGACAGAGAAAGCATCAGAAGCAGACATGAAAGGGATGTTGGAATTATCAGACTTGGAATTTAAAACAACAATGATTAACATGCTAAGAGCTCTAATGGATAAAGTAGACAGCGTGCAAGAGTAGAGAGGCAATGGAAGCAGAGATGGAAATCCTCAGAAAGAACCAAAAATAAATGCTGAAGATCAAAAACATTAAAACAAGAAAGCCTTTGAAAATATTAGTAAACTGGACTTGGCTGAGGAAAGACTATTTCAGCTTGAGATTACATGAATAGAAACCTCTAAAACTGAAAAATGAGACCAGACTGAAAAAAACAGAACATAATATCCAGGAATTGCAGGACAGCTGCAACTAGTGTAACACATACAAAACAGGAATTAAAAAAAAAAAAAGTAAAGGAAATAGAGAAAGAAGAAGATAAAATATTTCAAACAATATAACTTAGAATTACCTTGAATTCATGTCAGGAACCAAACTACAGATACAGGAGACCCAGAGAACATTAAGCAGTATAAATTTTATAAAACTACACCTAGGCACATCATTTTCAAAATATAAAAATTAAAGATAAAAACAAATACCTCAATTTAAAAATGGGCCAAGGACTGGAATAGTGAGTTCTCAAAGGAAGACATACAAAGAGCCAACAGGTATATGAAAAAGTGCTCAATGTCACTAGTCATCAGGAAAATGTATGTTACAACCACAATGAGATAATTACCTTACACTTGTTAGAATGGTTTTTCAGCAAAAGATAGCAAGTGTTGGCAAGGATGTGAAGAAAAGGGAATCTTTGTACACTGTTGGTGGGGGTGTAAATTAGTACAACCATTATAGAAAACAGTATGAAGGCTCTTCAAAATGTTTCGGACCACATAGAAATCTCTAAGACAAATGCCAGGGACTGCACGATTTTGGGCAAACTGCACGTTATTTAAAACATCATAACTACAGATCATAATGCACTTTAGGTGTTGTTTTTCAATAATTATAACATTTTTATTTACAAAAGCAATTAAACAACTAATTAAACAATTAAAGTTCCTAGTACTTTTTTAATGTATGGTACTGCGTAAAACATTTTCCTCTATGAAGAGGGACCAAATAAAATTTACATAAGTATCTAGATTCGCTCCTTTTTCCATGGGCGGCACAAACTCTGCAGGCTCTCGTAGGAAATTTTTTCTTTCCACTTGCTGGAATACACGTAGGTTCATGCTGCTTCATATCACCTGAGAACCTTTTGGGTGGATCTATACGAGGTGCTCTCCTTGCACCCCCGCAGGAAGGGCTGGACAGATTTGTCTCTGGTTCCGGAGAGCCTTCATTATTGTCATCCGTTATCTAGTCTGTCACCACCGATAGCAGAAACTGTTTATACTTCATTTTTGCTTGTGGATTGAGGACATTGTACACTCTAAATGAATTGAAAAGTCCACAGTTTATAAGGTACAGAACTACTTTTTTTGTCCATTTCATCGTTTTCCTTAGAATGGAACAACACGAAAGGAATTGATCCCCACGGTCAAAGCCTTTCATATGGGCATTGCATTCCTTGATGCAGGTAGGTTTTACAATATTCTCTCCCATTTTTCTATTTTTTTTTTCCTGTTGTCGAGACAGAAGTGTCATGGATCTTTGATATCATTTGGACAACCCGCTGTCTTTCCATGCTAGGAGAAGAATATTGCCTTTTCTGGAACATATTATGTCACCTTTCTTCATTCTTGATGTTTTCATTTGCAAATTTGACGGTAAACCTCTACTCTCCTTAATGGACAAGACAGTGTATTGACATCTAAGGTCCTTAACAGATGGTGCGTGAAACACAAGAAAACTCGTGAGTGGTCCAAAAGGTATTAAAAATACAGTTACCATAGGATCAAGCAATCCCACTTCTGGGGGTATATATCCAAAAGAATTGAAATCAGAATATTGAAGAGATATCTGCACTCTGATGTTCATTGCAGCATTACTCACAGTAGCCAAGATAATGATTCAACCTAAGTGTCTATCATGGGTAGATGGATAAAGAAAATGTGATATCTATATCTACATCTATATCTATATCTATACACACACACACACACACACACAAAATGAGATGTTATTCAGCCTTAACATAGAAGGAAATCCTGTCATTTGCAACAACATGGATGAATCTATAGGACATCATGCTTAGTGAAATAAGCCAGGCATGGAAAGACAAATGCTGCATCTCACTTATATATGAAATCTAAAAGTATCAAATTCAGAAACAGTGATTAGAGTGGTAGTTACTAAGTGCTGGGGTTTGGGAAGGTTGACAGGAAGATGTCAGTTAAAGGATACAAAGTTTCAGGAAGAGAGGATGAATAAATTCTGAATATCTATTGTAAAACATGGTGACTATAGTTAATAATGTATTTTACATTTCTTAAGTAAAAAATTGCTAACAAGTTAGATAATAAATGTTTTCACCACAAAAACGATAAGCATGTGATGTTGCAGGTGTTAATTAGCTTAATCATTTCAACCTGCACACAGATATCAAAATATTATGTTGTACACTGTAAATATATATACTTTTCATTTGTTTATTATACCTTGATAGAGCTGGGGTGCTTGAGAAAAAGAAAGATATAAGGAAACATAAAAACAGAAAATAAAATAAATTTTTTTCAAAAAGAAAAAACCCGGAAAAAAGCTAGAGGAAAACATACCTTATCTATAGAGGAATAAAGATAAAAATTACATTTGACTTCTCCTAAGAAACCATGCAAGCAAGAAGAGAGTGGAGTGAAATATTGAAAATGTTGAGAGAAAGAAAAAGCTGATACCCAGTAGAATTCTGTACTCTGAGAAATTATCCTTCAAAATGAAGGAGAAATAAATACTTTCTAAGGTAAACAAAAACCTTGAGAACTTGTGCTGTTGGAGATGGCTTGCAAGAAATGTTGAAAGAAGTTATTTAGAAAGCAGGAAAATAATATATATCAGAAACATAAATCTTCATAAAGAAAGGAAAGGTATCAAAGAAGGAATAAGCAAAGGTAAAATAAACTTTTATTTTTCATGGTCCTAATAACATGTATTCAGTAAACATCCAAGTGTCAAATTAGATTGGGCAAAAACTGATAGAATTACAAGGAGAAATAAATGAAGCCACTATTATAGTTGGGGACTTCAAAATCTATCAGAAATTAATGAGCCCAGTAGGTAGAAAATCAGTAAGGACATAGTAGAACTCAGCACCACCGCAATCAACTGGATATCATTGACATTTATAGACTATTCACTCAAAAACAGAATACACATTCTTAATCTCACATGGAACATTCATCAAGGTGGGCCAGATTCTGAGCCATAAAACACAACTTAACAAATTTAAAGGAATAAAAAATAATAATAATACCTTGTCTTCTCTCAGACCACAATGAAATTAAACTAGAAATCAATAATGGAAAATAACTGGAAAATTTCAAAATATTTGGAGATTAAAGATCACATCTCTAAATAAAACATGAGTCAAAGAAGAAAATTTGAGAAAAGTTAAAAATATTTGAACATTGAAAGAGAAGAACAACATTTAAGAACTGACACTACCCAACCTCAATACTTGTTATAAAGCTACAGTAATCGCGACAGTATGGTGTTGACTAAAGAATTGACAAATAGATCAATGGAACAGAATAGAGGCCCAGAAATAGACCCACATAAATTAGCCAACTTATATTTGACAAAAGGACAAAGGCAACACAATGGAGCAAAGTTAGTCTTTTCAACCAATAGTGCTGGCACAACTAAACATCCACTTGCCAAAAAGTGAATCTAGACACAGACTTTGCATGCTTCACAAAAATTAACTCAAAATGGATTAGAGACCTAGATACAAAGTACAAAACCATAAAACTCCTACAAGATAATGTAGGAGAAAACCTAGATGATCTTGGGTGTGGCAATGACATTTTAGCCACAACAACCAAAGGCACAAACCGTAAAAGAAATAACTGACTTCATTAAAATTAAAAAAATAATAGTTTCTACTCTGCAAAAGACACTGTGAAAAGAATGAGAAGAGACGTCACACACTGGAATAAATTATCTGCAAAATATATATCTGCTAAAGTACTCTTATCCAAAAGATACAAAGGACTCTTAAAATCCTACAGTGAAAAAATGAACAACCTGATTAAAAATGGGGAAAATATCTAATCATATAACTCACCAAAGAAGATATACAGATGGTAAATAAACACATGAAAATATGATCAACATCATGTGTCATTTATAAATTGCAAATTAAAAAAAATTACCATTGCACATCTATTGAAATGTACAAAATATAAAACACTAAAAACAGCAAAATGCTGGTATGGACGTGGAGGAACAGAAACTGTCATTCAACTGATGGGAGGGCAAAATGGTATAGCCACTTTGGATATTTCTTAAAAACTAAACATGTGCTTACCATAATCTCTAGCAATCATGCTTCTTGATATTTACCCAAGGGAACTGAAAACCTATGTCTACACAAAAACCTGCACACCATTGTTTACAGCAGATTTATTAATACTTGCCAAAACTTGGAAGCAACTAAGATACTTCCAAGCATTATGTGAATGGATACACTGGTACATGTAGGCAAGGGAAGATTATTCATTGTTGAAAAGAAATGAGCTATCAAGCCATTAAAGTACATGGAGGAATCTTAAATACATATTACTAAGAGAAAGAAACCAATCCATAAAGTATACAAAGAGTACTATATGATTCCAATTATATAACATTCTGGAAAAGGCAAAACTATGGATACAGTAAAAAGGTCAGTGGTTTCAAGGGATTGGGGAGAGGAGACTAATGAAGAGGCATAGCACAGAGGATTTTTACAGCAGTTGGAATGCTGTCTAGGAGACTGTAATGGTGCATACCTATCATCAAACATTTGTCCAAATCCATGAAATGTACTACACCAAGACTGAACCCTAATATAAACTATGGACTTTGGGTGATTATGATATGCCAATGTAGGTTCATCCATTGTAACAAATGTATTAATAGTATGCTTGTGGGGGATATAGATAATGGGGGAGGCTATGCAATGTGTGCAGGTAGGAGGTAAATGAGAAGTCTCTGTACATTCCTATTAATTCTGCAGTGGACCTGAAACTGCTCTAAAAATAAAATCTTAGAAAAAAGAAGGGCTTTATAAAAAATATGGAAATGATGATAAATCAAGTATGCTATATCCAAATAGCATTCTTTGACTTATACTGTTACTTCAGTTTTCCATCCACTTTCATGAACTGTTATAGTTTAACATAGTGCACAGTGGTCTTTGCTCTCTTTGATTTTTCTATTGAAAATATTCCTTTTCGAATCATTCATCCATTTATTCAACAAATATTTATTGAGCATCTATTATGTACCAGTTACTGTCATAGATACTGGGAATGAACCAATGAACAAAACAGACAAATGTTCCTGTCTTCATGGAGTTTATATTCCACTGGATAAGGAAGACATATAATAAATTAAACAATTAAATTGTATAATATATTAAGAAGAATCAACCACTGGAGGCATGCAGGGAGAGGGAGGTGCATATGTACAGTTCTCAATAGGATGGTCAGAAAAGCCCTCACAGACATCACTTTTGAACAAAGACTTGATGAGGGAGCAAGTCCAGTGGATGTCTAGGGAAGACCACACCAGGCAGAGGGAATAGCCAGTGCAAAGGCCTAAAACTGAAATGTGTCTAGTGCCATAAAAGAGCAACGTAGAGGTCAGTGGAGCTGAAGTTGATTGAGTGGGAAATGAGATGATCTAAGGGCATTTATTAGTCCTCGGTGATGTCTACATGAGAAAAAAATATGGACTTATTTAGTTATTACTCTTTATGTAGAAACAGAAATAGAGATGAGGGGAGACTAATATTGATTAGGCAAAAATGACAGAGACAGTATCAGGCATCCTCTATGCATTTCTTCATTTGATACTTAAAATTATTCATATATATATATACACACATACACATATATATGTATAAATATATATACACACATATGCATATATGTATATATATATATATAATCACTTCCATCTACAGATAGAGGAACTGAGGTTCAGAGAGCTGAAGACATTGCCCAATGTCATTGTGAATGCACAGTTAATGCTACATTCTAAATCAGTACTCTGTGATTCCAAAGTTATGCTCTCTTGACAATCTGATGTTTCAGCTAAGTTTTAATAAAAGTGACATGATTTCTCTTCAACCTTTGAACATTGCAACCATCTCTTCTTAAGCCAATCACAAAAGCCCTAAACAAAATACTTTTTCAAAATCCCTGATGTTTGTAAACAAGGAAAAGATGTGTGTGTGTGTGTGTGTGTGTGTGTGTGTATTTTCTTCCTACTTCTATCATGAGATTAAAAGCTATTTTCACTTGAAAGAAAGCATAGCAGTGTGGTTAAAAGCATGGGGCACAGGGTCACACGAGGACTTGTTTCTTACCATTGCTTGTCTATGCATGTCTTTGAACACAGTGCTGAGATTTTCTAGACTTCTGTTTCCATGTGTGTCAAATGGATATACTAATAACATATGCCTCATACAGTTGTAGTGAAAATTAAATGAGAGGATGAATGTCATGTACCTCATCCAGTCTACATGTAATGTGTGTCCAGTAGGTTTTAGCCATCGCAATTTGTATTTGCTAGCTCGTTACAAGTGGCCATCAACTCTTACAGTCAAATAGTAGTAACACGACTTTTCTAGTACTGATGGGGCCCTACCCACCCACCCAGCCCTGCCACAGTGCAGAGGGCAGAACCTTTGCTCTAATGGGATTTTAAAAGTTATTTTCACCTATAATGTACTGTAATGAAAACTTCAACCCACTCCCAGAAGCACTGCTTAGAATGCGGCATAATTAAAATAAAAGAACAATCAACAGCAGGAATGTTAGCATAAAACCCAGGAAATTATTAAGAAACCAAACTGAACAACATCATTAAGAATCACCAGAGGCTTCTATAAATATGTAAGTAGTGTAGGAGTTGAAATAATACAGAAGGGAAGCACACTATAAAAATATGTTTGTGTCTATAGGCAATGCCTGCATACGTCTCTGCAGGTTGTGTAACTCCAAGTAGCTTCTTCAATGAGGGTGACTTACGATGGAAAAACTCATATCTCATAGCATCAAGGCCTGGACTTCAGCAGGTGCTAAAGCACAGTTTATATTTATTCCTATGCTTAAATGTAGTAGCCAAGCCATTAAAACAGCACTCTGCCCCACTTTTGAAAAAATAAGGACCCTATAAAAATAACCCATACTTTGAGGCCGGGCGCGGTGGCTCACGCCTGTAATCCTAGCACTCTGGGAGG
>VBSM01001265.1:4922784-4978385 GCA_008086735.1 Cheirogaleus medius | reverse complement strand
AAAAAAAAAAAAAAAAAAAAAAAATAACCCATACTTTGTATCCAAAGTTTATACTTTTATTGAGCCATCAGATTTGATATATGATATGATACATCTTAAATTATTACTAACATGAAAAGGAATCATATCTGAAGTATCCTGGTAGTGTAATCCAAGAATTTAGCAGAGCCATGCCTCTGGTGTTGGAGTGGTCGAAGCTGGGTTAGTGAATGAATACAGGAATGCAAGAGAGGCTTCAAGTCCAATTTTCAGCTCCTGATGTTGGTATGTGGGACTTCTATAACTCCACACCAAGTTGGACCTCCTGCAATCTACAACTTGGAGAAAAATTCACTATTTTACTCAGGGCTGTGGCAAAATAATAATAATAATAACATTTTGGCTGTGATTTAAAGAAAAGGCAGGAAAAACTTAGTGGCATAAACTTGCATACAACAGAGCTTTAATGTTGGAGAAAATCTTGCTGTATACAAGGAAATGAAAGGAACACAGGGTGATTGGAGTGTGGCGTATAGAAGGGAAGTTGGCAAGAGGGAAAGTTAAAGAAGCAAAGGTCAAATCACATCAGCCATATGTTAAAGAATCTGGGTGTTCGTCTACATGTAAGGAGGAGACGTTAATAGGCTGTTGCCAGGAAAGAGGTTGAATCTGTACTACTATTTGTAAGAAGCAATTTGGCTGCTGTAAAGGGAATGATCTGAATGGTGAAGAATGAATGGTAGCTAGAGAGGCTACAATGGTGGCCTAAAGCAGGAAGTTGGAGAGAGATGGACAGCCACTAGATATATTGTGGACGTACAATCAAAAAGACTTGCTGATAACTGAGATGTAGGTGCTTACAAAAGGGGAATTGTCACGAATTTCAAAGTTTCCTGCTTAAGTGACAATGAGAAGCTTTTATTGAGATGAATACAATGCCAGAAGTGGAGATCAAGAGTTCGATGTTCAGTATGTTAATTTCACATGTGTGAGACATTCAGGTGGAGATTTCTAGAAGGCCATTAGATATAAGAATTTGCAGGTTAGAAGAGAACTCTGGATTGTCTTAGTCACATATATGTGTTGGAGCATTATAAGCACTTATTTCTGAGAATTTATATGCCTAATTGTTTCCCTAGGCCCAAGGAATGATGGGACAATTACTATTAAATGCAACATTTCTCTAAATCCAAATGACTAGGAGACTTCTGCTATTGAAGAATTTTGGTAAGACCTCACTGACAAGTTGTGTATGTGGCTCTGCCGAAAAACAATACAATGAAATTTTGCAAAAGTAAAACATGAGATATGATCCACCAATGGATCTTGAGCATTAGAATCGTACTATTCTCAACTCTTAAGGAGATATCACAATCTTGGCCCATTCCTTGACTGTTGAGTTTTCTCAGCCAAAAATAAACTCCCATTTGTACTATGTATACTACAGGACTAATAAAGCTAGCGTAATGCTGACAGTAGAGAAAAGCATGCCTTCCTTTCCCACAGACCCAATGAGATATAAGCTGAGCTCAGATTTTTAAGAGCCTTGCTAATGAGACAGTGGGGTCTCAAGACACTGCTAAATCATGACCCTGCCTAAACTGCTTGCTTTCAAGCACTGGGTAATAGCATAATGATTCGTGAAATGAATTCATTTCTGATCAAACTGTCCTTTTTTTAGCCCCTCTGCCCAGTGCAAGGGACTTCTTCCCCAGTTCCCTCCCATTCCAGACGTTGAGACTGCTGACAATACAATCTGAGTGTCTATGGTAATTGATTCCAACTGTTGCAGCCACAAAAATTGCTTTGCTAAGCAAAGGGATTTATGGATTTAGCCACATTTTGTTGTTTGCTGCCTTCATTTATTACAGATGCCTTCTCCTTCCTGTTTTCCAAGATGAGAGTGGATAGAACTGGTATAGAAATGATTTTAGCAATGCATTAGATAAAGAAACATTTCTCTATATGGGCCTTTTAAAAATAACATTTATTTCTTTTTCTCTCAATGGTAAAATCTCCTCATTGCAGATTATTTCAGAAATATGAAAATAAAGAAAAAGTAAAAATTATTCATAATCATTTAACTGAATGATAAACATTACCATTTTAGTTTTTATGTAAGTTCTCTTTCTACATATATATGGTTATGTTTATTTTAATAACATTAGAATCAGATAATTTTGTGTCTTATTTTTTCCCATGTTCTTTAAAATTCTTTACAAACATGATTTTTAATATCTGAAAAATATTTAGTTAAATACATGTGGAATAGCTTATTAGACACATTCTGTTATCTAACAAAGATTTAGTTTGGTTTTAAAGACTTTTTCAAAAGTAAGTTTCTATACTCAGTTGGGAATTGTACTTATACACTCACATTTCAATAATGTGTAATTTATTATAGAGTCTTCTAATTATAAATTTTCTATTAATAATAAGAGAAGAAAGAGAAGTCCCGACTTTTACAGTTATATCAGTTTAATATAAATGTACACATTGGAATCATATATGCCAAAAAAGTTAGCAGTTTTAAAGATAGTGGACTCATTTATATCCTTAACTCTGGAATATCACTTTGCTGGATAAACCAGACACACTACAGCACATTTTCTATAAAGTATTGAAATGGTCATGTGCAATGTTTATCTATAGGTAAGCCCATATGGTTCATAAACATTTTAAGATCTTTGTTTCATAGTTTTCTGCATTGCAACTGCTGACAGCAAAGAACACATACCTATTTTCTAAAAATAAAGTTTTATTTCTTCTTCCAATTATTTGCATGAATTCATAAAATTCCTTTATTTATTCCTTATTCCTTTATTTTCATGTTATACTAGAAAGCAGAACCAAGGAGTTTATTATTTCTAAGGATGATAAATTTTGATTCTAATCCCAGTGAGACTGGAGGTGGAGCTGACTCAGTTAAGGGTCACCTTTTGAACCAACAAGATGTTCTCACAGTCTGCAGTCCTGAGCATCTCATTCTTAGATATCCATATCTATATAGATATATAGATATGGATATCTATATATATTTTAATATATATCTAGATATCTTATATATCTATATGCCTATATATGTATATCTATCTATATATATCTATATATCTGCCTTTCCTTACTTATTTCCTTTTGACATTCTGGTTTATGCCACATACTCAAGGAAAACTCCTCTTTCCTATATGGTGGAAAATTCTGAAATATATCTGCAATTTCAATGCCATGCTCAGGAATCTGGATATAAAATCATAGATTCCTCATTTCAGCCTGATCATTTTAGACTTGCATGCTATATGTGAACTTGCAGATATAATAAGGTGGTAAACATGATAGATGTGTAAATGTCCTCCCTTTTGCCTACCGAAGATAATCCTATCTTTGACTTCCTTTCTTTCTAAGAGGACTTCTGCTTTTTCTTAGTTGTTTAGAGGTTTTCATATGAGAAAGGAGGGAAATAACAGAAATAGAATAAGAACGTGACGATTCAAATCAGAATATGCAGAAAACTGAAGGAAAGAGATATAAGAGAAAATAGTCCTTTTTTTGGCATTATGAAAATCAGTGATGGGAATTGAAAGTGAAGAGAAGAAAAGCTGTGGAAGCCCAACAGTTGCCATGGATAGGCATGGGCAGAGAGGGTTTTTAAAAAAGTACTTAAGAACAAGGTTTCTGAAATTTGGCACTATTGACATTTTGGACTAGATAATTCTTTGTTGTAGGGGGCTGTCCTGTACACTGTAGCGGTAGCCCCAGTCTTTTCCCACTGCTAGAGAAGTCCTTTAGTAGTAAAAAAAAAAAAAAAAAAGGAAGAAGAAGAAGAAAGAAAAACAAAAAACTACAGTCATTGCCAAATATTCCCTGATCACTACTTAAAAATGTCTTCTTCCCTTTCTCCAGCCCATTACTTTCCCCCAGCCCACACCTTTTGGCATTTTCTCCAGAGATTAAGTAAACATCATAATTATCTCAACTCTAGTTTTTTACTAGATTGTTCTTCCTTTGCATTGACTCTATGAAGAGACTGGACTTTATTGGGTGCCAGTTGTATTTAGTATACCGCATATAGATCTTTATTTTCAAATTAATGAGCCAGTACATGGCATATATGTCTGTAACAGCTGTTTATAGAGGCTGTTAGCAATAGCGAGACAAAGAGGAGGTGAAAAGAGGGTGGGGGAAACTGAGGGTTAGGAGATGTTGGCTTTAGTCCTAAATTTGTCAATGATATGAAGAAAGTAGCTATATTGACAGGTTTTGACATCTCTAAAATGGGGTAAATCACCCAAGTTCCTTTCAGATTTGATATTCAATGATTTGATTATACTATAGTTTTATTAAAAATACCCCAATATAAAGGAACTATTTTCCCAGTGTTGCATATGTGAGGTCAGGAAGTTTCTAGATAGTAAAGAAGGTAAAAAAAAAGTGTTTACTGAGCAAAATCAAGAGTTGGGAGGAACTTTGGTGGACAGGAAATCACCTATTGACAAGAGTGCTTACAATCCCTTCAGGTATTAAAGCTCTAATCCATTGACCAAATCTCTGATCTTACCTCCATTTTACAGAATTTACCAACTCAGTCTCTTGCGTTTCCTCTTCTTACATCAACATATCTCAAATTTCACCATGAATTACAAATAGAATAGGATTCATGCTGTTGATTTCTTGGTGGAAACACTGTATTTCTGCAAAAGGAAAGATATGCATGTTGGTATTGGGCAATTGCATGGGTGTTAACCAAAAGATAGAGGAAAGTTTTCTGCCCCTTTATAAATCTAGTCAGCTTATATACAAATATATACAAGCGTAAAGAGTTACAAATGTCCTTTTTCTCCTCTTCACTTGTCACCAATTGATGGCAGAAGATTTAACAACTAGGCCAAAAACCTCAGGAGCACTTTAAAAGCTACTTTGTTATTCAAAGATTTGGGGCAAGAATCCCTATGGACTTGCAAGATGAGAAAGGAGAAAAGTGGTCCGAAGTCATAGGGGATGGGTGTTGGGGAATGTCACTGTGAAATCTAAGACCCATACTTCATTTAGACATCCTGTTTGAAAGGTTTTTTATATCATGAAAAAAACATGTTTCCTATCCATTAGCTGTCTGTCAATGAAGGGTGTTGAATGTAGAGGTGATGCTGGCCCTTGTTTGGTCTTTCTGCTAACCACAGCAATTGAAAGAAGGTGGAAAAAACAACTCAGAACTTTTCTTTATAATTTTGGAGATGCAAAAGACAGAAGTTTTTAACATTGTCTTATAATTTAGTAAATTATTCACTTAAAGCCATTTTTTCTTTTTTTAATAATGTTAGTCTTATGGTTTTTCCTACATCTTTAAAATGCAAAGGAATATTTTGCAGTTTTTCAAAAGTACTCTTGGTCAAGGGAATAATAATTATTATTTTTTTACATTGGAGCATTAGTGACTCAGAGCTTTGCAATCATTCAGGAAACAGCACAGGATTAGCAAGATATGAATTCAGCAGGGGATTAAGCAGAAAGCCTAATCATTTGCCAGAGTTGAACGAATCTTGAATCTTTTTGGAGGTAGGGAAATATTTGATTAACTCATTTTTTAAAAATTATTTTTAGCCCTTGCTGATGTTTCCCAAGAGGAAGCATTATGATTCAGTTATAAGCTGGAGCCTTACATGTTGGGAATTCTGTTTTGTTATTCTGGTAACCAGGTACTAGTATCTCACGTATCAAATATTTCCCCTTGGAAGGTGTGGGTACAAATACAATGTAAATCCCAGTGAGGAAAGTATCCAACAAGGTGAATTATCAAGTTAGATGGAATGAGACCATAAATGATGAGCAAAAATACTTCTTTATTTTCTTTTTCTAAAATGGAAATAGTTAATTTACTCTTATAATTAAAAAAGTATTTCATGCTCATTGTAAATAATTAATTCCATTAGAGAAAAATAAAATGAGGAGTGTAAAAATGGCCTATTTCATTACATAAAGATAGTCATGCTTAACAAGTTGCTGAATAGAAATACATACACGTGAATATTAATGTTTAAAAAAGTGAATCCCAATATGTGTTCTCAGTTGTTACTTTCTTTTTTTAACTTCATAGTTTTCATGAATACCTTTTCAGATTTATAGATCTACATAATTATATTTTAAATCATGAGATATTTTTTCATTGAATGGATAAATAATAATATTGCATAATGTTTAAATGCATGCATTTTGGAGTCAGTTAAACCCAAATTTGAGTCCGGGCTCTGCTAATTTAAAGCTGAGTATTTGAGCCATTTAGCTTTATTTCTTTAAGTCAGTTTCTTTGTTCTTTTTCACTTTTTAACTGAAGAGGAAGATAATGCAGATAATATTAATAACACCTAATTTTTAAGTCATTTTTGTGAGGATGAAATGAGATATGTTAAGTGCCATGTATAGTTTGCACAATATTTGGCTCATTGTATGGGCTCAACGAATGTTAGGTATTCATAATTCATTTAGCCAATCCTCTATAGCTTACTGTTTGGATCGTTTTCTATTTTCTCTATTATCTCTAATACTTTGAAGAATCCTTGTGAAACCAAACTTATATTATTTCTCTAAGATAAATTATTTAAATGAATTCAAAAGATGCAAGAGTTTGTGTGTTTTGTTTTGTTTTGGTTTTTTTTTTTTTTGTCTTTTAGGATCGCTATTCCTCTGGCTAAATTTCTTCATCCTAAAAAGTGGATCAGTTCAAAATCACAGTAGCATTGCATAGGAGGGAATGCTTTATCTTACTGCATTTGAATAGTTAAGATAGTAATTTTTTCATGATGAACTATATAAGTGAGAAAAATATTCGGGACATGTAAAAAAAAAAAAAATTCAAGCTGCTAAAAGACTCCTCTAGTGGCCTTAAAAGATCTTTAAATCCCTTTGATAACATTTAAAAATACAACAAAAGCCATGCTCCTTGCTAAGCAATTCCCAGAGAAACAGATATTTGATATTCCCCTCTACCAAATTATCCTTTCTACCATTCAAGAGTCTTATTTTGAGTTCTGTTATTAAATTGAATATAATAATTATAATGTTTACAAAGAAAAGCTGTCTCTTTCAAGGGTCTATGAAAATTGCATTGGTATAAGGCAGCAGAAAGAGGACAGACTCTGAATCAAATAAAACTGGGCTTCTATTCTGGTCTATCATTGTATGTATTAGTTTTACAAATGTTAAAAATGCAATTAAATATTTCTGATATCTCATACGTAAAGATAATTACACTCCAATGAGCATTTCTTTATGTTTCCTGGTTCAGTAGCCCTACTCTCTATTCAGTTAGCAGAACTCTTTTTTCTCTGGGAAACTGCTTCTTCTCCATTTAACATCCAGTCCCTGGTTATAGGACTGTTCATGTGACTTGGATTTAATCAGTCTCAGTACCTATCTCTTTAGCCATGAAGATTGGCCCAGGAATGATCACATGACCCAAGCCAGGCTAACCAGCATCCTGTGAGTCACCCAGACGATTTAAGCCTGAAACTCCGAGTTAACTGTTCCATTCTTCAGCGCATGGAATAGTGCTACCACACGAAGAGAAAGAGAGGAGAGAAAGAGGTAGAGGGAGACAGCAACAAAAGCAAATGAGACTCATATTCCTTAAGGCCTGTAACACTCCTAGAATTCTCAGCTATATGAGACTCTCAATTCCCATTTCTGTTTAACACAATGTTTTAGTCTATTTTCTGTTGCATATAACAGAATACCTGACACTGGGTAATTTTTAAGGGAGAAGACTTTATTTCTTACAGTTACAGAGATTGAGAAGTCCAAGATCAAGGGGCCATATCTAGTGAGGTTCTTCTTGCAGATGGGGAAGCTCTGCAGTGTCCCAAGGCAGTGCAGGGCATCACATGGCTATGGGCTGAGCATGCTAATTTGCTATGCTCAGGTCTCTCTTTCTCTTCTTGTAAAGCTACCAGTTCCACCCCCATGATAACTCATTAACCCACTAGCCTTTTAATCACTTAATCAATTAATGGATTAATCCATTCATGAGGGCAGATCCCTCATGATCCAATCACCTCTTAAAGGTTCTACCTCTCAGGACCACCATATTGGGGATTAAGTTTCAACATGAGTTTTGAAGGGTTCCTGGGAACTATAGCACCAGTTTGTGTTATGACTTTGCAACAAAGACTTAATCAAAAAATATATCCCATAGGGTGTTGTATATGTTGACTGAGATATAGTATGTAATTTACTCAATATAGTACCTTCCATATATTAGACCCTTTCTTTTCCTTATTCAAAGACTCAATCCTTTTAACTGCTGATCATGTTCACTGAGAAAGGGGACATACGGTAGAAGACAAAAAGTCCAGCACCCTTCACTCAAGTTCTTTCTAAAATTATCAGATGTTTTAGAGGACTCTTGCAGGTTGACTTGATAAGAAAATCTAGTTCTTATTTTCCAATTTTCAGTCTTAATTATTCAGTAATTAAAGCTTTACAATTTGCATATTATATCCTGGCAGTATTTATTAGAGCTATTGTCCAAATAAAAGACTGGATTTGAATAGAAATGATTGTTTAAGAAAATAAAGGAACAATAACAAGTGATAGCAAAGAGAAGTAATGGGGCATAATAGAATTTCTCTGGAATTCTAGTATTAATGCTGCCATTAGTGGGGTGATCGCAATGTACCTCATTCAACCTCCCTGGACTTCTATTGTAAAATGAGAGATTTGGTAAATGATCCTATCTAGCTCTGTTTAATAATGTTATGATTTTGTATAATAACAAACCGTGTGGAACTTCCAACTTTCTGCATCATTAGATGGTTGGTATATGTTTCACTATACAGACATAAGACAAGATATCTGTCAAAAGAACCACATTTCCATGTGGTTTCTATGTTCACATTATAGGTGAACAAAGAGAGACAAGTAGGTCTAGTAAAAAGCCTTAGTTGCAACTTGCTGTGTGACTTTGGACAAATCACTTCCCTCTCTGGACCTTTATTTTGTCATTTGAGACATAATAGTTTTGGATGAAAACTGTGATCTTTATTACATTTTAACCAAAGAACCCTCTGCAAATGAAAATGTGAACCAATGACTGTAGACTCTGCTGGTTCTAGCATGAGTTTAGGGTGAAAACCTCAACTACTCTCTCTCCTTCTGCTCCTGGGTCTCTGAGTCATCCCACAGAGACTATGCCCTCTCAGAAACACATTTTGACAAATAAAGAGTCCCTTCCATTATATAGTTCTATGATGTCATGAATAAAAAATAATTTGGCTCATTTTCTTCTTGTGTTCTCTATTAGAATAAGCCAGTCCACAAAAAGTTTAAATGTGATACTATAAGATTGAGCTTATATAGTTTCTATTTTTATGGGAATTTCTAAGAGTATCCCATTGCATATTTTTAACATCCTATCCTGAAGTTTCAAAACTTTAATCATCAAAGATTGGTTTTGCTTATTTGTATTTTCTTTTTATTGGTGTTTATACTAAACATTCTTACTTAAGGATCTGTTTCAGAATGAATAAAATAAGATGCTATGTTAGGGTGAGCAATGATTCCAGTTTCCCTGGGACTGTCCTGGTTTCAGCACAGAAAGTCTCTCATTCCATGGAACTCTTTAGGCCTGGGACGACTGGAAGAGTTTGTCACTGTTATTGCCAATCATCTTGTTGAAATAGAAAGCAATTTTTGAAAATGGATCGACAGTTTTGTAATTCAAAAATAATGAAGGAGTGTCCAAAGAAAAGGCACATGTACCTTCCGACGGGTGAACCTGGCACATTAGCCCAGCCTGCTCATGCAGTCTTGCTGCTGAGCTGCGTCTCCATCTACCACCATGTTCTAGGCTCCTCCCAGTGTGTTGGGTGCTGTCACAAGTCCACTACCCAACGCAGGAAGAATCTTCTGCCTAGCACTACTCCACTTCTACCCGCCTGTATTCTGGTCCAGGCAAAATTATAATTCTGTATTAATTTTCTATTGCCACTGCAACAAATTATGAAAAATTCAGTGGCTTAAAACAGCACAAATTTATCATCTTAAATTCTGAAGGTCAGAAGTCTATCATGAGTATCACTGGGCTAAAATCAAGGAGTTAGCAGGGCTGAATTTCTTCTGGAGGATCTAGGCTCTCAAGATGCTTTCTCCAGCTTCTAGAGGTCACTTGTATTCCTTGGTTCCTGGTGTCCTTACTCCATCTTCACAGCCAGTATCGTTGCACCTCTCTGTGTCTTTCTTCCCCAGTCACATTTCCCTCTTAGTCTCTTCTGCATCCCTCTTTCCCCTTTAAGGACCCATGTGATTACTCTGTACCTACCTGGATAATCCAATGTAATCTCCCCCTTTTAAGGTCAGCTGATTAGTAGCCTTAACCTCATTTGCAATCTTAATTCCTCCATGCTATGTATAATAGTACAACATATTCACAGGCTCACGGAATTAAGATGTGGACATCTTTGGGGAGGCCATCAGTCTGCCTACCTCCCTGTGTCACAAATTGTTTATTGTTCATTTGTTGAGATTAGGAACCATAGTTTACAGCTATTACCAAGACCAAACCACAATACTTGGTACAAATTTAGGAAAATTAACACAATTTATCATATAAACCAGGACATTTTTGTGAGTGAAAGAGGTATTCTTAGTAATTCTTACAGGAAGGCAGGCATAAATTGCTCTAGTCCAGGTAAACTAGGACACCTGGTGATGCTGAAAAATGCATTCCACAGATATATGTTGAATTTAATGTAGCTTATAGATCTTTTATTGAATATTCAGTTATATGCTAGTGGGCTTAGGACTCCAGAACATACACTCTACTTGGGTAGAATGATTCTTGCATGCAATACTATAAGTGAGGAAATTTTTTTGACACATTTTATGCAGTATAATTTAGAAAAGACCATCTATCAGTGAAAGCTGATGTTCAGTGGGCAGTCACATGGAACATATGGGAAATTGAAAATAAAATAATAATGCAGCAGAAAGTTAAAAAAAATCATAACTTCTCATAAGTTAAATTTTCATTCCTATATTTTCTTCTAGCCATATTCAAATACATAAATATCTCAAGCTTGATACTACTTTGTATCCTGCTTATTTTACTTAAAATATAAGCAAGTCTTCATGTTATATCATTATTTTCATAATAATTTCAACAACTGTATAGTCTCTAGTTGAATGATATTGATGTGGTTTCAAAAGTTTGCCAAGCATAAACACTACTGTCATGAAAAACATCTGAGTCATGGTTCTCTATTTCTTTTAGGTGACAGATATAGTATTAATTCAATCCCACAGGTCAGAAGATGGGTGTGCTATAGGTAAATGGTAACACAGTGGCCAGGAGAAGGCAAAGACACTTCAAATGAGATCACACACAGATCTGTAGTAGCTAAGTGATGGCTTCCCAAAGACGTTAGTGTCCTAATCCCCAAACTCTGTGCATATAAACTTATATGGCAAAAGATACTTTGCAGTTGTGATTAAATTAAGGATCTTTATGGGAAGGTTATTCTCCATCATCTGGGTGGGCCTAATGTAACCATAAGGCTCCTTAGAAAAGGGAAGCAGGAGAGTCAGAGTCAGACGAAGTGATGTGCCCACAGATGCACTCAGTAAAAAGGATATGACCACGCTATGCAGCTGGCTTTGAAGACGGAGGAAGGGGCCACCAGCCAGAGAATGCAAGTGACTTCTAGAAAGTGGCAAAGGCAAGGACATGGATGCTCCCCTAGAGCCTTCAGAAGGAACCAGACTTTTGGCATCTCTACTTTATCCCAATGAGACTGATTTTAAACTTCTCACAACCAGAACTGTGAAATAATAGATTTGTGTTATTTTAAGCCACTAAGTTTGTAGTAATGTGTCATAGTTGCCATTGGATACCGATCCAAGGTCATAGGTCTACCAGGCCATGGAGTTAAGAATGAAGACAACATCATTTAGAGGTGTAAGAAGAACAACCTCTCTCTGAGAAGAGTATTCACGTTGGGGAAGTGAGTACACAGAAAGCAAAGCAGGTAGAGGCAGTGGGTGGGGGAAAGGGCTTGGGCAACAGACTGATGGTTTCAAGTTCAAACTCTGCTATAAATACAAGTAACTTAGTATGTTGTTTTGTAAGATAGTAAAAATGCAATTAGCCTTCTAGATATTTCAGAAAATTAGACTATCACAATTGTCAAAAGCATGGATCTTATAGCTGTAGTGAGCTTAGCTCAAGTTCTTTGGTTCAACTGTCAATTACTAATCATGTGGATTTGACCATGTTACTTACCCTTCTAATGTTGTTTCCACATTTCTAAAATAGGATTAGTAATAGTGCTGGCCTCATAGGTTGTTAGGAAGATTATATGTATATAATGCAATATAATATATTAGTAAAATGTATAAATGTGTATATTGAATCACTTCTCAATACATACCAAGTCTCAATACTTGAGATTGTGCACAAATGTTCATTCATCCATTCAGGAGTTATTTATTGAATTTACACCCTGGAGCAGGCATTTTTAAAGTGCTCAGGCTGCAGGGGAACCTAATACATAAGTCCTCTACCCTTGTGGAACATATGTTCTGGTTCCTTTTCCTTCTTTGTCAAAAATGAGTCAGATTTTCAGTATTTTCCACCTTGCTAAAGTCACTGCTTCAGCCTGAAATGTAGGTTCTTCTAAGAGAAATTCTGGTTTTGGGGAATAGTCATGGTAACAAACCACCCTTTTGAGCTGCAGGGCACCACTGCTTCCTTTTAACATGGCCACCCACCTCCACCCAGCACTGGGTTAATGACATTAGTCATTAGAAAAATGACTTTTGAGACTTGCTCATTTATAATATAAGGCCAAAAATACGTCCTCTGCTTAGGTTCATGGCATTTCCCTAACAAACTGAATAATTAATCTTTCTTTTTTTAATGTGACAGTAAGAAAAGCACAGAGCTATTTATTTTCACACCACTCCCCCCATTCAACTGAAAAAGGTAGTGGTTGGGCTGGGCTGAAGAGATCATACTGTTATAATGAAAGGAGGCTCAGCTAGCAGGGGGTATAATAAATGTAAGCTCGAGTAAATCAATCATTATAAAATATACACTCTATCTCCACAATGACTCTATTTTATTAAAATAATATCTGCCATAATGTTGTCCTCTCTTGGCTTTCCCCTACTGTGAGTCTATCCATGATTCCACCATTACAAATCTTGTGCCCTGAGGACATACTCATAATGAGAATGAAGGGTTTGATTATTTGCTTTTAATAACTATGCCTCCCAAATCCTACTTAATGCAGCAGAGATTCTGAGTGGAAGAAAATGCCAGAATTATTGGCAGATCAATCAATATTGGCAATTAATCATAATCACAGCCAGTAATCATTGTTACAACCACCAATTGATAATTAGGATAGCTCTTGAAATGCCAGTAGAAATTTAATATCATATTAGATTCAGCCCAATAGCCATAAACTTCTACAATTACTTTTCAGCTTACCATTATTTATGTCATATTTCTTTCTATTATTAGCTGCTATATTTATTTATTCATTTTATTTGAGCAGGCCAACCTCTTTCACTGTCTTTTTTTTATGGTGGGAATCTATTAAAATATGTTTAAGTCATGGCATTAAATAAATCTAGTGTCAACGCCAAGCAAATATTTGCAAATTTAGTACATCTATTTGCATTGATTTTCAGGCCAAAAGTTATTTTTTGCCAAAAATCAGAATGCAAGTATATTCTATGTAATAAAAAATTGGATAATGTTGATGCATTGGATTTATGTGTGCAGTGTCGGTCAGTTTATTAACCCACTTTTGAGGGCTTGGCAGAAGAAATTTTATACAACTTTCTCTGAATAGTAATCATACAGCCTAGAGTGACCAGAGCCCCCTAATATGAACATCAACCATGGAATTCGTAAAAATACACCTTAAGGAAATTAGGAGAGGTCTAGAGTCAAGGATTCGCTTAAGAAATTCAACATTTGCTCATTTATTTGTTTTAGAACTAGGAATTATATACAGCCAATATAAATTACTACCACTCATCTCATACTTTCCATTCAAAAAAGTTTTATTTTACTTTTTTAAAGAAAGCATGCTTTCATCTGCTTTTTATAACTTCATATGTAAGCCCGTGTAATACAAAGCAATGGAAAAAGTAACATGTTCTAAAAAAATATTCCCAACAAACAAAGCTCTTAAACACTTAACTCCGTGCACAATAACATGTTAGGCACTGAAGGGAATATAAAGATAAATGAAGCTTGTTTTCTTACCTTGAGCTCATAGTCCATAAGGGAGATGAGACATGGAGCTCAGCATAAAAGAACATGAGTCAACTGAGCAGATGAATAGGAAGAATAGAATTAGAAAAAGTAAAAAATGGGTTTTAAAAAAAAGCTATTTAGCAAGATTACCATGTTTTTCATAGGACTTCTCTTTCTTCAAATCTATTTGCAAAATCAAAGATAAAATGTTAATTGTCTGCATTTCAAAATTGTTTTTATTCAAATTAATTCTTCTCTTCCAAATCTTATGTTCATTCTAATTTGCTAGCATTAATTTGTTATTGACTGGATCTTGTGTCTCAAACACAGAAAATTTCTTAATACCTGATTGTAAAAATTGATGAGACAAAATAACGCCACCTTTATCAGCGGCATAAAACCCCAGGAACATCTATTGATATATGCCTAACATATTAAATTGATACCATTAAACTGAAGTAAAAATGAAGCAATTTTTTATTTGCATATGTTCCATTTTTCTATTGAGTTTCTGACAGTTAATTAGAAGACAGACTTTGGTGTGGCTCCACTGTTTGCACATGTACCATATGTTCATCTATGTAATGAAGGTGTGGTTTATGTAACTAATGCTCCCACAACCCCACTCCATTTGCAGCTACATGCTGCTGTGCTGTGCAGAATGATGTTCACTCATCTTCAAAGAGGTTAATTCAAATTATGAAACAGGAGCTGTTGAAAGCTAATAGACATTTATGAAGGCTGCATTACAGTGGAAATTTTGATAGCATTGTGTATTACATCCATATTAACAGCAAATTACCTTAGCATGGATAATAGCATTTCACAATGAACACCCAAGGAATCAGGGACTATTAGCTTTGTCCTCAAAAGCACCATCTGACTCTTAAGAAGTGAATTCTGAAAAATGGAGATTATGGGTCTGGTACATCCTTAGACATTGTGATGCTCCCAACCCACAGTGAGTTCTATCATTACAGCCTCCAGTCTGCTAAGCCATGCAAATTCCCATGCTCCTGGGAACAGAGTAATAAGAGTTATACATTGTACAAGTGCTGCTGATTCAACTCCCATTTCCCTCAGTACAACTCAAGACATTGTCCATTCAGTGAAACAATCTTTCAAAAGGAAAAGGAGAAGAGGCTGTTTTTAAACATCATCTTTTTAACGATGAGACATCATGGTCTCCTGGCAAGTGAATACTTCAGTGGCATAGTATTTTGATTTGCAACAATTATAAAACAGCTATTCCTAGAGCAGAGTTAATTACAAGGAATAAGCAGTTTGGAGGGACGAATTCATGCAGCAGTGCTTTGGCTGGCGTAAAAGAGAAGGCGGCTGTCAAAAGTAACCCTATCTCTCCCTTCCAAAAAGGTTTGTTGAAAATTCTATGCAAGGGTTCCATTAGGATATTAACTTAAGATAAAGCCAAAAAATGATCTAGGTAGTCCTTGGCTGACTCAAATAGGTCCAATCTTGTGACTATGATGAAGATATCTACGATAGCTAGAAATGGAAGCTGGCGTATGCTGAAAAGCTTTGAGTGGCCATGTCAAAGTTTTACGTATTCCAATGTTCTATGTATCATGGGTAACCCCTGTGAGTATCGCCTACATGTTGAACCTTTAGACTTACACATTTTCATGTTGTCATAAACTAGAACAATTCACAACATCCTTTTATAGCCCACCATTTATCAATCACATTGATGATGATAGTAATGGTGATAGCATAGCAAGGATGGAGGATAAAAAAAAAATTACCCAAAACAACTGAGGCTAAAAATTTTATCTGTTGAGACTTCAGAAAATACTTGCTTAGGCATCTTTCTTTCCCAGTAGAGAATGCATAATCTCTAAAAAGCAGAGGCAGAAGAATCTATCTTTTTATCCCGTCAGTTTTTCCCTGTTTGGCTAAAGGAGCAAGTTGGATTACAACTCCTTCCGCACAGGTAGTCTCTTTGATGTACAAAAAAGTGCTCTGCTTACTTCTTATAAGGCCTTTAGAATTGAGTAGAAAAAATCAAAAAGAAGCCCTTGTTAAAGTGCAAACTTCTTTTCATGACCATGTGACCTCTCTTTCCATCTACTCTGCAAGCTATTGTCGCTCCTTGGTCTAACCCAACTGTCAGCCAGAGGCCATAGGGTCCAAGTAAAACAGTCTTCAGGGATCAACCCCCCTCAGACTACTGGGGCACAGAATAGGGCAGAGCAAAGGGAAGAACAGATGGTGTAGGAGAGCAAAAAGAGAATAACTAGCAATTCTACCACAGGAGAGTTTTATAAATATTTATAGAAAGATGCTACATCAACAATAGTTATTTTATTATTCTCAGTATCATCATCATCATAAGACAAAGAGAAAAGTCTTGATAATAAATAATATTCTCTGTATGCCAGCTTTACATTAAACAAAATAAAGGCAGATCTTATCAACTGTCCAAGCAAGTGAGAATCCTTTAAGGTTAATTACAGTTGCCGTTCTGCTTGATGGGGCTGACACAGCCACCAGGAAGAAGCATCCCAGGTTCATTATATTTCTATACCTTTGCAATAACCATTTGACCTCCACCACTTCCTACCTCTCTGCTTCCTCTGTTTGGCTTCATTCATTTACAAATAATTTGTGAATTTATCAATATGCTACTATCTAATTGGACTGCTGCCATTCCTAGTTTCTAAATGAGCTACCATAAAGGAGCAAAGATTCATAATTGGCAGGTGGATTCCATCAAAGACACTAACCAGAGAGCCTACTTTTTAATGAAAGTTATATCAAGAGTCTTGCATTTGACATTCTTTAGGAGCCACAATCTTTAGGATCAACATGGATCCTAACATCCTCCTCCATTTCTCTCATTCTAGCTTTTTGCCTGTGTTCTTTTGTCTTCCTTCCCTTTCTCCTTTTCTCTTTCCTATCATGGATAATCAAATCTCAGAAGTTAGTAGCAGATCGGGGTTAGTTTCAAAATCAAGCCTCCCCCATTTTTTCCCCTACCAACCATCTTCTCCCAATAAGGAAAGTTGCATCCATAGATAAACACAGTGGATCAATGCTGATGAAACAAGGCAAACTGGCAAAGATACAACCATTGTACAGGAGCATTGTTGATCGAGTTTATGTTTCTGGCTGAGTCCACAGGGCTATATCTCATTAGAGGAAAAGACTTCTAAGTTATCCTTTAGCTGTTTTGCATGCTTATGATAGACAATTAGGATAAGCTAAACTGCTATAACAAATGGATACAAAAATGTGAAGGGTCAAGAATAGTTAAGATTATTTCTCTTTCACATGAGAGTCTAGCAAATTTCCAGGTGTGGGGTTCATGGCAGGACATTAGTGATCTGAATGAGGTTGCTGTTGTTCAGGAACAGATTACGGTGGTTCTGCCCTCATCAACATTTGGCATCTAAGGCTTCTATGGCCACTGTCATTGCTACTCTAGTCCATGGGAAGGCGGGAAGTCCATGTAGGAGGATGACCATAAAAGACAAGGCTGGAAGTGATGCACGTCCTTCATCTGAAATTTCACTGGAGAGATTCAGTCACACCTCACATATGGGGCTGCTTCTTCAGCTCAAGTCTTGGAATAAAGACAGCTCATGAAGCGGAGAAGACCTGCAGCTCATCAGCAGCCAGCACGCATGTGACAGGAGTGAGAAATAAACTGTTCTTTTGGTGTGCCAATAAGATTTTAAAATTGTCCCTGCCACATAACTTAGCAAAATCCAATATAATCAAGCTTAAAATATTTAATAGTTTTAAAATAATTTTCTGAAAGACATTTTAAACCTGTTTTATTTGAAGCATTACCAAATCCTTAAATTATTTCTTTCTCTGTTGTTGCTCCATGACTTTAATCTACTCCCCGCTATATCGGCCTTCCTATATTGATATAAACCTATGGTTTATATCTCTAAAACCAAGAAAAAATTTATCCTCCAAGAATCTTATAAATCTTATCTATATATCTTGATCATATTGTCTATCTTATTTTTATCCTCTTGTTACAGGGCTGTAGAGTTCTGGTGAAAGACACAAAACAATATTTACTTACCCAATTATAGATTCTTCATGTTCAAATAAACAATAGTGTTGGATGTATTTTACATTCTCTTATAATTTTTTTATTCTAAAACCCCAGGTCTTCCCAGTTTACCAAGTAACTCTAGGACAGAACTTCAAAATATTTTATGGGTGCCTTCCAATATATTTGCTTTTCCACCTTCATAATTCAGTTCATTATTCTTTTGGCTAAGTTTCAAATTTTCTATTTATCTCATAAAAACTTAACTCTTCTAAAATTAATGTTCAACCTATTATTTTATCTTGTTTTCTAAATTCTTTTTTAATTTTTTAAATTTTTAATTATTATGAGTACATAATATTTGATGTATATTTACAGGGTACATGTGATGTTTTGATACAGACATACAATGTGAATTAATCAAATCAGGAATATTGAGATATCCATCACTTCAGGCATTTATTATTTCTTTGTGTTGGGAACATTCCAACTCCACTCTTTTTGTTATTTTAAAATATACCCTAACATCATTGATTATAATCACTTTGTTTTGCTTCAAATATTGTTCATTCTATCTATTAATAATTATCTAACCATATTTTAGCACCTATTAACCATCCCCACTTTATCCCCTCCTCCCTGGTACCCTTCCCAACTACTAGTAGCCATCATTCTACTCTCGGTCTCCCTGTGATATTGTTTTATTATTTAGCTCCCACATATCAGTGAGAACATGTGAGATTTGTCTTTCTATTTGGCTTATTTCATTTAATCTAATGTTCTCCAGTTCCATACATATTGTTGCAAATGGCAGGATTTCATTGTTTTTCAAGGTTATATAATATTCTATTGTATATATACACCACAGTTTCTTTATCTATTCATCCACTGATGGACACTTAGGTTGATTGCAAATCTTGGCTATTGTAAATAGTGCTGCAGTATACATGAGAGTGCAGATATCTTTTCAGTATACAGAATTCCCTTGTTTTAGATATATACCTAGCAGTAGAATGATTGGGTCATATGGTAATTCTATTTTTAATCTTCTGAGGAACCTCTATACTGTTCTTCTCAGTGGTTGCACTAATTTACATTCCCACTAACAATGTATGGAGATTCTCCTTTCTGTACATCCTTGCCAGCATTCATTATTGCCTAGTTTTTTTTTAATAAAAGCCATTTTAATTGGAGTGAGATTATATCTCACTGTAGTTTTGATTTGCATTTCTCTGATGGCTATATGAAGTTGAGCATTTTTTCATAAACCTGTTGGCCATTTGTATGTCTTCTTTTAATAAATGTCTATTCAGATCCTTTGCTTATTTTTTATCACATTATTTTATTTTTTCCTATTGAGTTGTTGGAGCTCTTTATGTATTCTAGTTATTAATCCCTTGTCAGATGGGCAGTATATAAATATTCTCTCCCATTCTGTGGCTTGTGTCTTCACTTTATTGATTGCTTCTTTGGCTGTGCAGAAGCTTTTTAGCTTGATGTGATCCTACTTGTCTAATTTTTCTTTGGTTGCTTGTGCTGTAGGGGTATTACTCAAAAAATCCTTGCTCAGACCAATGTCTTGAAACATTTTCTTGTTGTTTTTTCTTTTTTTAGTAGTTTCATAGTTTCAGGTCTTATATTTAAGTCTTTAATCCATTTTTATTTGATTTGTGTATATGGCAGGAGATAAGGGTCTCGTTTTATTCTTCTGCATATGGATGTCCAGTTTTCCCAGCACAATTTATTGAGGGGACTGTCCTTTCCCCACTGTATGTTCTTGACAACTTTGTTGAAGATAACTTCAATATAGATGTGTGGATTAATTTCTGGGTTCTCTATTCTATTCTATTGGTCTATAGGTTTGTTTTTTAAATTCTTATAGTTAAGAGCTGAACTGATTGCATCAGTTAATAAAAACTATCATCATTGCTCCTTGGGAAGTTTCCTGCCTTGTTTTGTTCCATTCCCATTGTTTCTTTTATATGTCATTCCTTCCCCTTCCCATAAACATTTATTATGATGTGCCTAATATATGTCTTTTAAAAATCTAATCTATTTTATATGCATGTATGTTTTGATTTACATAAAAATGCATTATATAACTCATGTTTTAAAGATATATGCATGGTGGTTAATATACATCATATTTGTTGCTCATGACAATTATATAGTATCCTATGGCATGTATCTGTCTCATTTTACCTATCTATTCCCTTTATGAATATACATAAGGTGCCTACAATGTCATACTGTCAAAACAACATCACGACGCACTAGCTATAACATTACTTTTGAAATTTGTGTGACAGGAAGTAATGTACGTTCAGAAGTAAAAATATTTATGTCATTGAGTATGCTGAATTCTGTCCAATTGATCTACGAAATCTTTGTAGGGATTTATTTCTCCTATTCACCTATTGCTAACAAAATTATACAACTTTCTTTTTTTTTTTTTTAACCAGTCATCTTTTATTTGGAGGTTAATTCTCACTAGGATATGAAAGGATTCAGCAATGATCGAGTTCCTCACAGAGGGTGCTGGGTCAAGGACGTCAAGGTCAGGAGTGCATAGTGTGCCCTCCACATGGACCCCTCTTCAGTGGTATTTGGAGTCCCCGCTGGGGTTTGGGCTCCTTGTAAAAAAGGCAGTAGTTGAAAAGCATGTAATCTGCCTGCACCATAGAAACCCCAGCGACGCTTCCCTTCTTCACGTTGATGTACTCCTTGTAATACCAGTAGTAACCTCTTTGAAAGCCCCCAGCAATGCCTTTAGGGGTGAAATCCTGCATCAGAATCCAGCTTGGCAGCTCCCCTAGCTTGACATCTGTGAGTTTCTGCTCCTCCACTGGTACAACTGACGCCATCTTGGAGCCCTGGTGTCCTCTGTCAAAATTATACAACTTTCTCATTTTGGCCTGGTGTTACTGTTTTATTTCTCTCTTAACTAATTAGGTCAGCCATTGTTGATTGCTAATTTTAATTCCTTTCAGTTCTAGATATATTGTATTTTCCTTATGATTTCTTGCTTAATCTAAATGTTATATAGTCTTAGGATTTATCATTTTCATATATATAGCTGTTTTGGTTTTTAGAAACTATTTCTTTTCAATTTACATTTTGTTTCAAGTTGGGAGGCCTCCTAGAAAACTGACCTTGCTAGCACCTTGAGTTTAGACTTCAGCCTCCAAAATTTTGAGACAATAAATTTCTATTGTTTAATTAAGCCACACAGTCTGTGGTATTTTGTTATGGCAGCCCAAGCAGATTAATACAAGGAGATAATTGTTTTTAATCAAGATTTTGTTTTGATTAGAAATATTTATATGAGCATATTATATGTTAGAAAAAAAGACCATTTTGTAATCTAAGGTATCATACATTAGATGGGATGCAAATATGGTAGCAAGAGCCAGGTAAACAAACATACCTGGTAGGTTTGGAGGATTAACACAATTAATGTGTACCCTTATCTGTTTCAGCAAAAATTACTATAAACCAAAAATCTTCTTTTCCCTCTCTATCCAGATTTCAACTATACCAAAATATTTGACTTCCTTTGTCAAAAAGATAAATATTCCACAACCTGATATGTATAATAATTCTCTAATTGATTCATATGTTGGTTGTGTCTTCATTGTAATACCTATAAATCCTTAGAACCATGTCAAATATGTATTTACTTTTCCTAGTAACAGGATAAATTTTTGGTATAAAATAGGCATTTGATGTACATTAACATACAATTGGTTTCAGTTAGTCCATATCATAGACATATCAATCTATGTATCACAACTTACTAGAATATAAGAATCTAATTGGAAAGTTACATACTTCTATTCTGATGTGCATTATGGCAATATTTAGTTTTTCATGTGCTTAATTTTACAATAAATATTCTTGCCTTCACTAAACGTAATGATCTGGGTCTAAGGCTTTCATTGCAGTGATTTCAAACTAAAATACTTTGTACTAAACTTAAAATGGAGATTGGATAGTTTGTTCATTATTATGTGTGTTATTACTTTTAAACAAATGCTAAGCAGAAATATCAATCTTTTTGAAATTATATAAACCAGCATAATAAGTGATCTCAGAAAATTCTTAGGGCCAAATTAATTTATTATGAAGTGATTTTTTCTCAACAGTGAAAGGGCATCAGAGGTTCCATTGCCCTAAACTTGTATACAAAAGCATGCATGTAAGTACCTAGAAGCATTTCCCTAGAGAGAAGTTTTACAGATTTTAGGATTCTCCAAATGGTTTCTCACACAAAGTGAAGAACTCCTATTTCAGGGTTTTTACAGCATTGCATCATATCAGAATTCAAGAAATTAATGGAAAACACAATCTTGAAACATTAAATGTGGAAAAATGTTTGATCAAAATAAGGGCCAAATAGTTTATAGTTCAGAGTGTACTCAAACTTGGTTATATTAGACTGTCTCTGATGAAAAGAAAATTAAAAAAAAAATCTTTCTTGGATTTCATCAGAATCTATTAATGAAACTCATATAAGTGCTCTATAAAAGCTGCCACTATTGCATGCGTAGAAGGATCCAGATGGCATCTAAAGATGAGTAACAGCTCTCACAAAAGGCTATCACAAATAGGTAAAGAATGCACACTATCTGGGTGATGGACACACTTATAACTTTGACTCAAATGGTACTAAAGCAATTTATGTCACCAAAATGTTTGTATCCCCATAATACTCTGAAATTTAAAAAATATATAAAAAAAAGAAATAAATTGCTTCCTAGATTCAGGGGAAAAAAAGAATTGTTACATCACTAACCACAACCACAGAAGTAGTTAATTTGATAATCTATGTGCATGGTAGGAATGCTTGCACGCGCGTGCTCTCTCTCTCTCTCTCTCTCTGTTCCATGATTGCTGATAGCTAACCTAATTATTCTGGGGAATTCAAAAAGGAAATTTTACGTTCATGTCTGTCTCAAAGACTCCTTTTACTTACTGGAATGAGAAAACCTGTTTGAACATTTCATAAACGAGTAAATATTTTTATTTTCATTTGTTAAAATCTCAAATCACTAAAAGTTGAACTTCTATCACTGAGATAGTCATCACATGCTAGCCAATACTTCCACTCATTAACAATTAATAAAATAATGGGAGTATCTATACTAATATGTGTCTCTCTAAAAATAAATTTTACAGTTTCATTATTAATTTTGATTAGTTCTTTGCATATACTTTGAACAAATTTCTGTGTGAGCAGAGTTCTAAACAGAAAAATGAATCAGATCCATATATAAAAAGTTCAACTGATAGTCAAATTTAACTTTTAAACTTGGAACTCTCAAGCTCCCTGTATATGTATTGCATCAAAGGATAAGTGATTACTCTTTCATTTTTCTGGCTTTCATTGACTAATCATGGTGACTCTCTGTGGTGATTCAGGGGGTTGTGTGAAATGCAATTCCAAAGAAGAGACATAAAAGTCTGTCAGCTGGAAACATAGCGCAACCTCAAGGCAAAAAAAAAAAAGAAAAAAAAAGAATTAAAGGTATCTTAACTTATCTATCACTTGAGATTTGCTCCTCAGAGAGAAACAAAATTTCTTGACATAAATTTTCAAGTGTAAAATGGATACTATTTGGAAGTTTTTAAACTTCTCCCATCAAATATTGATTTTATAGTACCTTCAGTACAAACCCCTTTCCCAAGGCATGTATGCAGCTTTTCAGACATCTAAACAATTACACTAGTGACTTGGTGAAAACACAACAGTCTTTTATGGTTTCCTCACTTTTCCATTCAAAATGTCACATATCCTTAGGTATCTGTTTTAAACATGCTCACCTGAGCGGATGTACACACAAGCATACAACGCAGAAAGATGTGGCAGCAAGTTATTCATTCAAGTCTCTACAGTTAATCAACAAGCTTACTCAAGACAAAGAGGGAAAGGGCAATTTTATGGGTTGAACTCTGTCCCCCTCCAATATTCATATGTTGAAGCTTTAACCCCTAGTACCTCAGAATATAATCACATTTAGAAATAAGGTCTTTAGAGAGGCAGTCAAGTTAAAAATGAGGCTGTTAGGGTGAGCTGTAATCCAATCTGACTGGTGTCCTTATGAAAAGAGGAAATTTGAACACACAGAGAGGCACCAGGGGTGCCCACACAAAGGGGAAAGGCTGTGTGAGGATGCAGTGGGAAGGCAGCCATCTGCAAGCCAGAGAGGCCTCAGGAGAAACCACACCTCCCAACACCTTAAGGTTCTAACCTCCAGAACTGTGAGAAAATCAATTTCTGTTGTGAAAGCCATCCAGTTTGTAGCATTTTGTTATGGTAGCCCTAGAAAACCAATACAGACGGAAAAAAAATTAATGAGGCTTTGTATCAAACATTCAAATTATTCTCTAAGGCACTCTGCTGTGTTAGGTGATAAGTAATTACCTTTGAAAGTGACATTATTGTGCTGTTCAGCAAAACTTAGTATATTGTTATAAATATAGGGTGTTAATTAATTTATCTGTTTATTCAATCATAACAATTGTACATAAACTCTTGGCACATTTTTTTCTAAGTCATGTTACTTGCTCTGAAGGAGCATACAGTGTAATTCTGTGAATAAAACATAACAAAATAATTACAATGTAAGCTGAGGATACATGAGCACTATAACATGGGTAAGGTAGAAGATCGGTGTGACTTCAGAATAATATATGCACACATAATTGATTTAATAATTAATACCCTTTGTAATTTAGTTATACCATGACACGCACTGAGCTAACCTCTTTATATTCATAGGCTAATTTAATAATCACAAAAATGCTGGGAAATAATATCTTTAATTCTCAAAACATTTAAACTAAAATTTGGGAAGTTTTAGGAAATTGCTCAAGACCATATAGCTAATAAGTGGCAAACAGGATAGTTAAACTAACAATGGAGCCTGTGTGTTTAAATACCGTGCTATCTAAAGATTCAGTCTCCTAATGTTTTCAATACTCATAGGAAAAATATAATTTTTTCAGACACTTTTCTGTGCCATAATGTGAAAAATAAAAGGCATTCCTTAACTTGCTTGGTTCATCCTGACACTGTCATATACGTTTACTCCTGTGTAATTTATCACCATTAAGTGATGCTAAGAGCAGGAAAAGCTGTTGTTCCAAGTCATTCTTATTTAAATCTCTTTTTTTTCAGTTGAAGAACCTGTGGTCTAGAAGGTTGCATGAGTCATTCAGCTTTATGAAGCCAGAGAGTGTAGGACAGCGCCACTCCAAATGCCAGTCTATGAACTGTTACTGGTTTGTGATGATACAAGCAACTTGCCACAGAATGCTTAAAAAATAATACTAATTCACTGCTTCCTTTATTGAGAAAGTTTTGCTATGAAAATTGTCCCCAGGACTGTAGCATTCTACTTAGTGGGTTAGTTCATTTACATTTGAAGTAATATTCTTATCCAATCACGGAGAATTGACTGTCTCAAACAGGAAGCAGTTTACAGACTTTGAGGATTAATGGAAAACAGGACTGGAAACTCTAGTCCCTGACTCAGCTTTTTGTTTTTATGCTTTACTAGATGAACAGGCAGAAAGACTTGAATTCAAATTATGGTCCTTTACCTTATCAGCTATGTAGGCTATATAAATTAATTTACTGTCTTAAATAAAAAAATTTCCATCTCTACAGTGAAAAAGTAACGCTTTATATACAAAGCTATCAGGTAAATTAGACATCATTAATATAAAATATGACACATAATAGGTACCCAGTAAATAGTAACTAATATTAATATGTAAAGAAAGAAATTTTATTTGGAGCACATATATCTCTAATTTAGCTTATGATGAAGATAATTTACTAAGCAACACAAATTTTTGCCTAGAAAAGATCATAGGATTTCCTAAAATACTGTCTTCCAAGAGCAGTACTAGCAACGGGACAATATCAGAAACAAAACCAGCAGGGGTAACTGTTAAAGCTACCAGAACAAAGTGCAATTCCACTTTTGTAATTTATAAAAGCACCAATAGTAATCATGAGAGTTTCATTCCCAGCCATTATGGAATAAGTTGGACTGGACTTATCCTTCCACTGTGAAAAAAATTAAAAAACCAGAAATTATTATTTATTTTTTAAAAATCTGTTTTCAGATGGTGGATGACATGAAGCAGAAGATTGTGATTTGTGAGAGAAGGAAAGCAAACAAGATGAGCCTTAAATTTGCCACAGATTTTTGCCCAGAAGCAATATCCGGACAGTGTTGCAATGAGATAAATTCTAAGCAGAAAATGGCAGTCTCACTGAGTTGAGAAGACAGAAATCAGTGTTTAGAGAAAATGGGGTAGCTGGAATTTGCAGAAAATATTTCCAGAAAAGGGGGAGCTATGTGGAAAAACAACCTGCATAGAAGCCCCCTTAAGTTAAGCCTTGGCTGTGAAACTCTCTGAGGCTGGGCAAAAAAGCTAGCAAAGTATAGTAATTTTCACAATTCCAAGAATTCACACAGAACTTCAAAACACTTGAATTTCAACCTGCCTTGATGACCAGTCCTTATTGAATATGAAGGGCATTCTGGAGAGACCCTAGAAGTGTCATGTCTTAGTGCCCTTGCTAAACTCTAGAGACGTCACTAGAATTATCTTTAAAACTTAAAAACAACGCTTTAAAGTATTGAGCCAACTGACAAGTAATTTAACTACCTGATAGAACAAAACCCAACATTCTTTAAAATGATACAGTGAAATTGGCTATCCCACAGTCTTATCCATATCACAATGTTCAGCAGACAATAAAAATCACTAACCATTTCAAGAAGCAGGAAAATTCGACTCATATTCAGAAGAAAAACTAGCGAATAAATACAGATTCAGAAATGTTAGAGATGTTGGAATAGGCAGATTGGGATATTAAAACAGCTAAACAATATGCTCAATAATTTAGAAGATAGTATGAATATAAAAGTGAGAGAACTAAAGAGAAATTTTGCAAAGAAGAATACAATATTTGAAATGAAAACCTAATTGGATGAGGTTATCCTCAAACTAGAGATTGAAGAGAAAAAGATTAGTGAACTTGAAAAATAAAAATAGAAATTGTGAATACTGAAGCACAAAAAGGAAAAAAAAAAGACTGAAAAACATAAAGAGAACCTCAGTACCAGTTGAAAAATACTAAGTAACTTAGCGTGTGTGTAATTGAAGCCCCAGAAGAAAAGGAGTGTGAGGTAAGCAGATAATACACTTGAAATTGTAATAGCAGAAATTTCTCAAATTTAATGACAATTTTAAACCCACAGAATGAAAAAAGCTCAATAAACCCCAAGTCAGTTAATCCTCAAGTGCACACATACCTACACACAAACACACACAGAGAAATATGAATCTAAATCATAACAAAATTACCTGAAAATATCAATAAGGACATTTTAACAACTTCCAGAGAATGAAACAAAGAATATTTCAGAGCTTTCCACAAAGTTGCAGAAAGTATATTAATAATATACATATTGAACTTTTAGTGTATGTCAGACACTCATCTAAATATTTTACATGTATCACTTTATTTAATCCTCAGTGTAGTTTTGTGATGCAAGTACATTTTTCATCATCCCAATTTTAAAGATAAGGAAATCTACAAAAAGTGAGGTTAAATACTGTATGTACTAAAAGGTTGTATTGCTAATATATAGTACTGCTAAGACAGTACCATATATTGCCTTTCAAATATTTGACAGGTAAAAAATAAACAAATGTACTCACTTTTAATTTTCCCACTGTATTGTTTCAAAAATGTAAATTTTCTCTGTAGAGTTCTTTTCCAGTGTTTTCATTCCGTTGTTTTGAAATGGCAGAAGCCAGTTTGTGCTAGTTGAAAAGCAAGGAGAAAGTATTATGAAGCTTCACTTGTGTTATTTATTTTAGTGGTGATAGGTACAATTTTACTTCAAAAAGAACTAGGGCCTGAATGTGGGAGACCATCTGAAACTTGCCTCTTCATGGAACGTCTGTTCCCATCTTCCCTGTCTGTGTGGACTTGCTTTCCATGCTTTTCCATCCACAGAGTGAAAAATTCTTATGCTTATCACTTGAGTCTACATGTTGCATTTCTATGCAGAAGAAGCCTTATAACTCCAATTATAATTTCCAGGGAAATATTATCTGATTGGCCTAATTTGGTTCAGGTGTTTTATGACTGAGGCGTGGAGGGGCTGTTTGGGCTCCCATAGTGACATGTATAGAGAGGAAAGGTTTCAGAGAGTTGATGAACGCAATATAGACTGACATTTTAAAAGACGGAGCCTTAAATAGTAATAAAGCTGTAAAATCAGTGAAAATTCTTGAAAATACCTGATTCTTTATGTGGAAGTGAGAGCAAGGTATGTAAGATGCTCTTCTGTAGTTTCAGTCAACTAACTCTAGGCTTAGCCTTTTTTTCACAAATCTCATATGCAACCATTAGAATTTCATTATTTTCTATGATTTCTCTAAAAAATGATTATAATAAATATTGTGTCCCCATGAAGAAATTATGTCCTCATGAACTCACTTATGGAGGTCAGAATACACATCTCATTTAATATTTTGAATTATTGTCATAATATTTATTTGGGTTTCATAGAGCTGAAGTTCCATCCTCCATGGCAGAAGACATTCAGAAGCTGCAAGCTACTTACAGAGCGGTGTATACCAAAATATTTTTTATAAAACATTAATTTCTAGAGATGGATTCTGTAATAAAAATAAGTCAGGGAATAACTATATATGGTACAGCCCCCTCCTGGAGAAACACAGTACATATTAGAATATAATAAAAAGCTCTGACAAGCCCTGTAGCTAAGGAATCTACTTAACATTTTCTAACCTACAATGTCTAATATACTATCTTAACCTTTTTTTGGAATGGAAAAACAATGCATTTATAAGCAAAAAGAAAAATTATGTTAGTGGGGAATAATTTATGGACTCATGTAACTTCTTTGGGAAGAACAACTAGCATCAGGAGCAACTATATCTGTTAATAATCAGACATTAATGGCATTGAATTTCTGTTTCTCTCTTTTTCTCCATCAGGGACTCTACTGCTCTATGCTTAGTAGCTTAATTATTTAAGGACAACTTTCCCCAGAGGACTGGGGTTTAATATTTACTGCCTTGAAACCAACTCCTTAAACTGCTGGGAAAGGATGCTAATTAGTCTGGCTTGACCTATAAGCCTGTTCCTGGAAAAGGCACAGTGTCTATGGAGATGGGGTACTTAACTAGCCTATCCTGGGTTTCCTAATCTATTAGTCAAGCTAAGTCAGGCTATGCTGAGGTAAACAAAAGCAACTACAAAATTTAGGTAGCTTAAAATAATAATGATTTATTTCTTACTCATACCATGGTAAGTCATTGGGTTCAACTGCAGCTCTACTTTATGCCATTTTAATCCAGAATCTATGCTGACTGAACAACCTCCATATGGAGTATTTCCAGCCTCACAGATAGGGAAAAGAGATATGCTGCATCCTATGTTGGACCACTAGGCAGGATACACATTACTTCTGCACACATGTCATTGGCCAAATGAGTTCCATGGCCAAGCTTCATGTTATTGGAACAGAGCAATGTAATGCTTCCACAGGGGAAAGTAGAAAATATTTTTAAGCAATAATGCACTTACTAGTTTACATTTCTGATCACTAATATGTGCCCTTCTTCCCCTCCCACATTCCAAATATGTCTATCACTAATTTGGCTGGCAGAGCAGCTATTGTATAGAGCATTTCTCATCTCATAGAAGGATGAATACCACACACTGGTTCTTCAAAGCTCTCCCAGGAAATTCCACTCACATTTTGTTGGCCAATGTAAGTTACATAAGCAAGTCTACTAGCAAGAAAGTAGGAAAGAATAATCCTCATGCAGAAAGGGATATGAATGTGTTCTATCAAAACTACAGTTTAGCACACTTGGCCTCTCATTTAGGGAGGGAATAGACACTATGTATGGCAGCCTCAACAAGACTGAAGCTTTTATAAATATTTGCCTTACTGATAATGTGTGTAAATGAATTCTCCGGTAAATTGAATTTGGGAACTGCTGAAGACAGGATCTTTTTCTTGGTGATTTGCAATGTACATTAGCACATCAAACAATGTGAGTGGTATTGTAATAAAGAGGCCTATATCATTTGTTTAATTCCCAATTTCCCAAATTGTTGACTTTGAGGCCTCTTTTCATCCTACAAAAATGCCAATATGATGATATTAGTTCTGGGAAATTTTGTGGCACATTAGACACACAACATTCACCAGAAATATCTTCTGAAAAGACTGCAAATCTTTAAATTTGGGAGCAAAACAGTTCTCTTCATGTTTTCTTCCTTATCATGTTCTTATGGATAGCCACATATTTCTTTTACCACACTACAACACCCCTTCAAATTCATCCAAAGGTCTATTTCTCAGAAAATGTTCTGTTCTTATTCTGCATGCAAAATAGCTTCACTGTATATTACTTTATGAGAGTTATTACTTTGACACCAGAAGAGAATGAAAAGTCACATATTATTATTTTTTCTTCATTTTTTTATTGCAATAAATATGCATAATATGAAATTTACCATTTTGACCATTTTTAAGTATACAGTTCAGTGGCATTAGTTACATTCTATTGTTGTACAACCATCACCATTATCTATTTTCAAATTTTTTTTATCATTCCAAGCAGAAACTCAATAGTAACTATTTAGCAATAACTACTCATTCTAGTCTTTTCCCAGTCCCTGATTTAATCTACTTACTGTTTTCTATGAATTTGCATATTTTACATATTTCGTGTGAGTAGAATTATAAATATTTGTTCTGTTGTGTGAGGCTTATTTCACTGAGCATAATTTTTTTAAGGTTCATCTATATTATAGCATGTGTGAGAACTTTATTCTTCTTTATGACTAAATGGTATTCTATTGTATTTATATATCATGTTTTGTTTATCCATTAATTTGTTGATGGACATTTAAGTTGTTTCCAGCATTTGGCTATTGTAAAGATTGCTTCAATGAACACTGGTACACAGGTACCTGTTTGTCTGTGTTTTTGATTCTTTTGACATATATCTAGGAGTGGAATTGCTGAGTCATATGGTAATTCTGTTTTTAGGTTTTTGAGGCACTGCCAAACTATTTTCCTCAGCAGTTGCACCATTTGTTATTCTTACCAGCAATGTACAAGGGTTCTAATATTTCCACATCCTTGTGTTGTTCATTTTTTAATATCTACAAGTCTTACCGTGAATACCAGTCTCTTGTCATGTAAGATTCAAATTCACACCTTGGAAATGTTAGAAATTATACATCATTACTCATTTGTGCATCTTTAAATGTGCTCATGTTATTTTTGTTAATAATAATGATCATGATAATATGCATCAAGGTTGTACTCTAATCAGAAACGTTGAAAAAGTGCCTTACATTGTTGGAAGAGATTGACTTTGAAAAAGTAATTCCTTTATGGGTTTTCCTGGATTAGGTCCCATAAATGCATCAAGTAATTGATCTTAATTTTTTTTCCAAATAGATTTCCTGCCAAGGAAAGAGATATTCACCCACTGTAAATTATTAAATGAGCTCTCTAGTATGAATGAGTCCCTTGAGAGTTGGGCAGGGCAAAGTCACTGTTTTCTAGTGTTTGTTTCCCCAGTATATCCAAGAGCCACAGATCTGAGAGGAAGAAAAGGATGTGAATTTGTATTTGTTGAACTTCTACTATAGGAAGTTTCTTATTTAATATTCACATTGGAATTGTGAGCCAGGAAGACAGTTTCAAGGAATGGCTAAACACAGATGACTTGGGTTTAACTCTTAATTCCAATCCTGAATAGCTATATCACCTGTATTAACTTTATTGCATTCATTCATTCCCTTACTCTTTCATTCAACAAATTTTTATTGGATATCACATGGTGCCAATGTCTGCAGTGTCCAAAAAAGACATAATTTCTGTGTTTTGGAAATTATACACTGGTTAGAAATATAAATATAAAAATTTAAATGCTATAAGCAAAAATAAAACATGCAAAGAGGTTACAGAGTAACTTGTTATGTTTTAATTATCTAAAAATGGAAATAATAATACATACCTCAAAGGACCGTCATGACATTTAGAATGATATGATCCATCTAAAGTACTTAGCAGAATGCTTGGCTCATAGAGAGTGTTAGGATGTGATGAAGAAACTAATGTCCAGATAAGTTAAGCATCCGACCCAGAGTCATTCAGCCAGAACTGATAGAATTTGCCTGCCCACAAATACCTTCTATTGTACTATTATGCTTCTTTCCTGAGATTCTAAATGCTGAGAGAGAGAGAGAGAGAGAGAGAGACAGACAGACAGACAGACCGACACATGCATTTCCTGGAAAGTAGTTTTCCTCTCTCATTATCAAATGCTTGTTTCTCAGAAATCTTGTGACATGAAAGGAAAGTTGAGATGAGTCACTTCCATATTTGGGGTCAAAATCGACATATTTCTTAAACGAAGTATTCAAGGTAGAGAATCTGTAAAGTCCCATTTCTTTCTTACAGTCTTTATTCTCTAGAACAATGATATCATGTGATCCTTGGGTTTGGGTTCCAAGAACAAGTTATCGATCCAAAAAATTCAAACACCATCCTAGTCCAATGTCATTTACAGCCAAAATGAGAATTTAGGGTGCTCACAAACTCTTCTGCCACCAACAAGGCCTAGCCAGATTTTTTTTCAGATTCTGGGGAATTGCTAAAGTTAGAAGCGGCACCCACTGCTAAAGTTTGGGTCAGGATATACCCTAAATCCCCTAACTTCTTTGGATTTCCATATAAATTGGGTGATAGCATGTCTCAGTTTGCCTGATAGTTCATGTGCATGCTGGTTCCCCTACCATGTTATCAATATCCTCCTGTTTTTCTTACCACAACAACCCCTCTTTGGGCAATAAATTACATGTCCACCCTACCTACATGCACTTAGAGGCATAGAGTAAGTAGCAGTTGCTAGTATTAGAACTTCTCAAGGAAAGAATCTTGAGTTTGGGTTATTTGATTGCAGCCTGAAAGATAGTCAAAAATCCATCCTTTTGGAGTGATTTGTACTTCTATGAGATTCAATTTGAAATTTACATCTACTGGCTTACAATAAAACTACTAATAGTATTTGCCTCTTATTTTATGTGCTTGATTCTACATGCCTGTATTGCAAGTGAATTATTGGATGTCTAACTAAATACAGGAAATACCTACTGTCTCTGTGGTAATATTTCAGGTTATTAGTGAAAGTTTTATAAATAAGGATTTATCCCATTCCTTGAATAGAAACAAAAAAACAATTAAGCTTGTTCAATAGAAGTGATGCTGATCTAAGAGAGAGGTAAGGATTATAGTGCTTCCAGACTTAATGTGGCTTTAGTTGCTTTGTTTTCTAACTGCAAATTGGTAAGCAGATTAAAAAGACATCAAAAATAAACACAATCTCATGGCAGGTGTTTTGTGGCCATAAAAATATTTTAGAAGAGCTTCAACTCACGTTATCCTTTTCTCTCGTATTCAGTGAAACAGCAAAATAAACAAATTCTTAAAATATCCCTTTGTCTTTGCATCAAAGATAGGTAATTATCTTGAGTGAAAATATACATTAAGCATTGTCAAAAATCTGATTGTTTTTTCATCTAACTGATTTTAGAAATTAGAACTTTGAATTCTGAGCAAAAATCAAAGCCTAAACTTTTGAATCTGTTATTTAAAGATCATAATCTAGCCCCCATGTCCATAATACTCTACCATTTTTTTCTTTTTTGCTATAACCAAATTGAACTACTTGGATAACATAAAACCTTACCCTTCCTGTCTTCATGAATTTGCTCATATTTTTCCTTCCACCTAAGATGGTTTTCCCTTACATTGCAATAAGTTAAACCATTTCAAAATATAGTTCAACTGTTAACAATTACAAATAAATACAATTTCTTCCTTCTTTGAATATCTACAGAATAGCCTCTCTGAGCCCTTCTTTCAAACTTACCTTGTAGGCATTTATGCATTAATCTTATTATCTGTAAAAGAGTGTAAGTTCCTAGAGGGTAGGAACAATAGTACACTAAAAAGGTTTTATATTTAATTGATATTCTGTAACTCATTATTACCATCACAGTTTTCAGCACAAATGTGGTTTCCAATGCAAGTTTGTTAAATAATAAATCAAGTATAGGAAGGAAGGAAGGAAGAGATATGAGAGTGTCTCTCACTGTGGTATGTTACCAGGCCAAAGTATATGACACATCTCACATCAAAAAGTCATAAAAACATATAGCCTTGAAAACTTTGTGTTAAGTGAGTTAATGTACAGTGGTTGGAAGACTGGCATATAGTAAGCACTTTTATGATTATTATTTTCACATATTTTGCCAACTTCTTAACTCAAACCTACTGAAAGTAGGAGTGGCTTAGTGTTGTGGAATGGGGACACAATTTGACTCAGAGTTCAAATTTCAGGTCACCCACTTACAAGAGGCCCACCGGCCAAGTTATTTATTCTCCTTGATCCAAAATTCCCTCAAGTATAAAATAAGGATTATAATAGAACTGGTGTCATAAGATTGTGCTAAGTACTAAATGAAATAGTGCCTGGAACATAGCAGTCATTTAATGAATAGCAGCCATCATAGTATTAAGAGAAGCATTATCCTAATCAATTTACCATTTTAAATTTTTTTTCATAAGCAGTGCTCCAGAATTATTCAGCCATTAATTGTAATCTTTTCAATGGTTCAGAATTATAATACACACTGCTAGTACATCACCTGATTCACTTATATGTTTTACAGATTTCTAAGGAGTTATCATGCATCTCTTCTGGGTTTTCTTCTAACCATTCACACCTGTGCCTTTTACAAGCACTGCCCTTGAATTACTGAAGCAGCTTTCTAATTTGCTCATTCAAGCAGCGAGTTGGCAGTGCCTGAAACCTTGTCCCAAGTAAGGATAAAGTTTAAAGTACAATTGTACTGTGGATGCCCATGTGAGATTCAACTACAGCTGAGATTTGCCTAAATTGCCCCTCTGCTTGGCTTCTTCCCTTTTTTTGCCCAGCTTTCCCTTGGAGAATTTTCATAATGAATCTTTTGCACATTGCCTTAGGGTCTGCTTCTAGGGAAACCAATTTAAGGAAATGACATATTACAAAGAAGAGCAGAATGGAAAATTTTGGTATAAAGCATCAATCCTCTTTGAGTTGAAGATTCTTCTTTTGCGGCAATATTACCACCCCGTCCACTCCCCCAAACTGATTTATTTCTACTTTACCAAACTTCCATAGTGCTTACCATCTATCATTCATTTGGCATTTAATCTAACATACTGGTTTTCTAGTACTGTGTAACAAAGTACTACACACTTAGAGGCCAAATAGAATATATATTTATTATTTCACAATTTGTGTGGGTCAGGAATCTAGATATAGCTTTGCTGGGTCCCCTACTGAGGGTCTCATCAGGCTGAAATCAAGGTGTCAAGGTGTCAGTTAGGACTGTAATCTCATTGGAGGCTCGGGGTCCTCTTCCAAGCTGAGTGGTTGTTGGCAATATAGTTCCTTGCAGTTATTGGAATAAATACTCCATTCTCTTGTTGGCTATTGGCCAGGGACTGCCCTCAGCTCCTAGAGGCTGACCTCGGTCCTCACCACATGACTTCCTCCAGATTCAGTTCACAACATGGTTGTTTCCTTCTTCAATGCAAGCAAGAGTAATCTCTCTCCTTTTGAATCTATCTGACCTCTTTTAAGGGTTCATCTGATTAATTCAATAATATTCCATTTCATTAACTCAAAGTCAACTGATTAGGCACATTAATTAATTCTGGAATATCTCTTCTGCCAAATAATGTAACATAATCATAGGTATAATGACCTGTGGGACATTCACAAGTCCCACTCACATTCTAGGGGAAAAGATTATACCAGGGATATTTAGCAGGAGGCAGGAATCTTAGAGACCATCGTAGAATTTTGCCTACTAAGCTTGTTTTGCTCTCTGTATATACTTACTGTTCACAAAACCCTGTGATAAAGAGTGTTGCTCTATAATCTGAAATTACTGTTGATTTTAGAAGTTGGTTATGATGGTGGTAGTGATAATGATTATCATTGTTGTGGTTTTATAAAAGAGAGGTAATACGTGTCCATTATATGCTTCCCACAATCCAAATGTCAAATCATAAAACATTCTGGCCTTTCCCCAAATTTAGAGCAATGTGAAGCTGAATTCAGTTTTAATTTATTCAACAAATTATTTGATGTCTATAATTCTTTCTTTTCCTGATGTGCAAGATGGGTAGAATATTATCTGTCCTGTTGGGTTGCTAAACGGATTAGAAGACATTATTAGAGAAAAACCTGACAGATTATAGGCGCCTAACAAATGGAAAGTACTTTATCTTTTTATTCCCTGTACAGTATGTCTTAACTAAATTTTCTAGAAAGAAAAGTCATTTTTAAGAACATGCGGAACATGTTTGCCTGACAAGCAACAGATGCTTTGGGAAGTAATTAACCAGTGCACATAGACAAGGACATTTATCAGTCACAGAAGCATTTACACAAAAAGACTGTCGAAAACAGGTGAAAAGGATTAGAAAAAGGTAATTTCAAACTGATTTTTACCCACTGGAGTAAAGCTTTAGAAGGCGCTTGTGGCATGGAGAATTATCAGTGAAGCCCCATGTTTTGCAAGTGGTATGATATTAAAAGTCCAGAGGTGTGGGAACTTGAGGGAATTTACATAATAGGGAAAATTACATGTTTTCTTGTGAAGTATATCTTATCTTGGTGTCTGGGGACTTAAGGTCATCGGTTATAGAAGGACAGAGCCGGGTGCACAGTAAGAAAAATACTAGTCGATGAAGTATTTAGAATGCGTGTCAACGTATTGCTTCTAAATTCAAATGGTCCAAAAACTGTGTAAGTTTGATAGAGGGCTTTTTTTTTTTTTTTTTTGCCTTGATTTTTAAATAACATATATTAAGAGCTTACTGTGGACCAACCATTGTTTTAAGCGTTTTGCATGTGTGGCCTAATTCAATCCATAATGAGATGTGTACCACCATTGTTATTACGCTTACACAAACAAGGAAGCTAAGAATCTAAGAAATTAATTAACTTACCCAATAAAGCTAGCATAAAGCAGAGAAAGGGACGAAGTAGGTCTGGAATGCAGCTTTGTATAGTCCTGAACTGTGCTCTGAAGCTCTCTGCCACACATATTTAAAATAATATGCCCTTAGCATCTTTTGCATGAATATTAGTTGTCAGGAATCATCCTGCCAGGATCTCTTCAGGAGACTTTTTCCACAGGGTTTCCTGATTTGAATTCATTGATGTATTTCTGTTCTGTGCCCCTGTGGGCTGGTTGGGGAATCAAGGTCAAGCTGTGATATAAATTCTAGCAGGAAGGAACCTCGCGTGAATGCTTCTTTTGCCGAGATGGAGGAATACCTACTGGTTTCACCCATGCTCTCTAAAGCGCTCACACATGCTAGTGTGTTAACAGCAAAGCCCATCACAAATGACTATTTCCACTTTCAAATCATCTCTTATTATCTCTGCTCAGTGACTGTGAGCAGGTTTAATCTATTCCTTGCCATTCAAACTATTTTATTCTAACTACAAATAACATTTCCCATTTCCCATATTCAGGGAAAGGCTGAATCTTTTAAATAGAGTTTTGCATGACTTACTTAAAGCTGACAGTTTGCACGTGTGGAATTTAAACTCTCTAGAAACCTGGCGAATTCCCTTAGATTTTATTAGTTTGCAATTTTTTGAAAGATGCAATAACACCCTAGCTTAAAGGAATGATGTTGATGCAAAAAAAGCTCTCTTAATATCAAAACAAATCTCCGAGTCAGGGTCAATACTGAATCTAAATGGTAATTTTCCTAAATCTAGATGTAGAATTATGAACTCTCTACTCTTTTCTTATTCTAAATCACTTTTCAATGAATTTGAACTCATTTTCCCGAGGGACTTTAGGCATCTTCCATAATATCCAGGCCATATTTATATGACAGCTAACAGATGTGATTGGAAAGAGTTTACCAGGGTATACAGATGTGAGCATTGTCAAACAAAATAGTCTAATGTGCTATTAAAACTGTCAACTAAACTACATTTTAAAGGAGAAGTTTCTTGACAAACTCTTCACTCTGCCCCATTTGGGTAGATGAAACATAAAGTTTTGCACAAAGAATATTTTTATTAAGTGGAAAAAATAGAACATTAATCAGAAATAGTTTTGCATACAGAATGTCCACACTATATTCCAAGTGGAAGGTGTATACTGTATAGCAAAGGAGTATAGCCATCAAATTCATAAAACCAGAGCGATCCTAATGTTTACCTCTTCTAATTTGCGGCTATTGGCAAGGTTACTTAACCAAAATAACGTTTTAAGTTTTCTTATCTGTAAAGTGGAGATACCGTGTTTTCCCCAAAACTAAGACAGGGTCTTATATTTATTTTTCCTGAAGAAGACACCCTAGGGCTTATTTTCAGAGGATGTGTTATTTTTTTTAAGTAGGGAACAACAATCTAGATTTATTGAAATATAGTTAAGTCGTCTTCTTCTGGAACATCATCATAACTCTCCAAACCCCAAATTCCATCCTGAATTTCTTGCGACTCTATTTCCTTTAGAACCATTGGCCCCAATCTCTCATGTCGAGCAATAGAGCTCTCATGGGCCAGATGAGAAGGGCTGCTCCTCTTCTTTATTGCCGTGATGAAATGCATGAGTTGTGCAGATATGCTGCGTAGCCACGCCCATCACTAGGTCTTATTTTTGGGGTAGGGCTTATATTGAGCAATTGCTTAGAAATCCTACTAGGGCTTATTTTATGGGCAGGTCTTATTTTCGGGGAAACACGGTAGTGATGACAAAGTAACTGTACTATTTCCTCCTATTTCTTTCCTAAGTATGCTCCAATTTAATTAGCAACTTGCTCACAACCAAATCTTGAATCTAAAACTGGAATAAACCCATGAATGTACTTAGTCATTTCAAACTATTTACTATGAATTGAACCATGAGCCAAATCAATTTGAATTGTAACTTTGTATTCACAATTAATTGAACTAGGTCAGAAACAGAGCATCAAAATACTCTCCTAATGGGACCTTAATCAAATTATATTTAACTCAGTTTAGTTTTATCACTGACTGGATGTTCCATCTTGTAGATAGCACATTCTTTGTTATCTAAGAAATATGTTATTTCACTCTTCATCACTCAACCTGGTTTATAGGTCATATGGCTAATTTGTGTTTAAAATAAATAAAGCTATTTAACCTCTGCCACACTTCTCCCATCTCTATTATGATGGTAACAATAGATATTCTATCTCTCTAACAAGATGTTTGAAATTCTAAGTCAGATAACAGACATAAAATTGCTTTGATGATATCTTATATGTTCCAAAATTATTGTTTTCAATACATATCCAATATGTCATTCTACTAATACATTTTAATGTTAGTAAAATTTAAACATTGCTGCCAATATAATTCACCAATTTATGATTATTATCCCAAATATAATTGTGCCTGTTCCAATTATGTTCTGAAGGAATGGTTTTAAAATATGGATAAAGATCTCATGTACTCTGGAAAAAGACAAATATCAGCCAGATAACTAAGACCCCAAACTGTCTCTTCAGTCTTCATGATGCAAATTTTGAAGCACAATAAAGCAAAAGGTATCTCAGATTGTCAGAAAGCCTCAACTTTCTTTTCTTTCAACACTATCCTCATATTCTAAGTTTTACTAAACTTAAGTCTATCTATACACTGGGAACCTGGTCATAATTTTTTGTTTGTTTTACATTGAGACTGTTTTTGTACCATTCTAAGAGATATTGACCATTGGCTAGTAATAAATATGTGGATATTATACGAATGCGGTATACTAAGGTGGTCGTCTCTGGTCTCAGTAGCTAAACTGCCTGCATTGCCCAATGTCTTGGCTTTGAATTTCTGGACAAATTATTTGAGCTCTCTTAAACTAATTTTCCTCATTTTAAAAATGAAAATAATAATAAAACCTAACTGGATTTTGTGAGGATTGAATAAGATAATATATATGAAGTGTACTTAAAGCCCTCTGAAATAATTATCCAATGTATCAAGGCTGGGATTCTGTATTGTTTGTTAGATTATCTCATACAAAGATAGATGTAACAATGGTTTTTCACAACGCTGGCAGCTCATCTACTTCAGAGACAACCAGGTGACCATTCTTGCTGAGGAGAAGGTATTTTCTGGTCATATTTTTCCATGTAGACATTAGGAACCAATAATGACCCAATCATGACTTTCTTTTGATGGGATACAAAGGTAATATATTTTTTAATTTTTATGAAAAGTTATAAAGTTCTATTCTCCTTATGTATATGAAAGATTACACTTCTCATTCCACTTGCAATTTGGCGGGGTCCTGTGATTAATTCTGGTCCATGGCATATAAGAGGTTCTGTCGTGTGTCAGTTTTAGGTTGAGGCAGTGACAAGCCTCTGGGCAATATTGTAATATTCTCTTCCTCTTCTAAGGCAAGTGTGGAAGCATAAATGGAGAACCAAGATCCAGCAGCCTGGATGGCTGAATCCACTTCATAAGTCAATCTGCCCTGGGGAGTTGTCAGAAGAATTTGTGCGAATGAGAAATAAACTTTATGTGTTATGCCAGCAGAATTTTAGGGTTATGTGTTGCCTCAGCATAAACCTAGTCCATCTTTACAAATATATAGGTTTTATAAACAAAGGTGTTCCAGTAGAAGATTTACCGATATTACATTTTTTTATAAATACAGATATTTGCACGTTTCCTTATAAATCTGTCCCTAGTGAGTAGCACGCAATCTTGACCTGATTGTTTTAAGACTAGTAGAAAATAGTCACAATTTGTTAATATAACTATTTTCCCAAGGAGAACAAAAACCTATATGTGAGGTTCTTAGGGGAAGTTAGCATCCGCATTTGAGATTGGCTATTATAATTGTTCGTGCTTGCTACAGGTATAATAGCTTTCACAAAAATCTACAAGGTACAAATAAAGTATAAAAATAAAAACATTATTAACCTAATTCTACTACCCTGCCCACTCTCTGTCAAGAATGCTGAAGGGTCTGAGATTTTACGCTACTTTCAAACCTAAAAGTTAGCTGTCACAGTTTCATGGAAGATGGCCAAAGACATGAGATTCCTGGAGTCAGAGAAAAAGAACTTTATTACTTAACTATAGATAATAGCAGTGCCTATAGTATCAGAATTTGTGCTGGTTCTCTGAGTCCAAAATTCCATGGAATGACACACTCAAAAAAAGACTATATGATGCCTTACATGCAGTATGTGTTTTTAGGAAGGAACTCGGTTTAGAGAACTCAAATCTTTGATAATATACAGTGAAACTGCCTGATCATTGCCTGGGAGGGAGTAACGTCTTTATTATATTGTACAGTAAATGAACTTGCTCTTTTCTCTGGAAAGAGACATTAGCTCTATCTTCCAAGTCTATCTCCTGTACAAACATCCTGGAGAAGATAATATGGAACATAAAAAGTCAATGTCTCTACCTGCAACAAATGCAGAAATGTGAGGAACACATGGATAATTGGCAAAATATATACTGCCCATTCTTACATTCTCTAGGCTTCTAGCAAATGTTCCCATGAGTGTGACACTCCCTCAACCACTCTGATTAATTTGAGTAACTTAGGCTGGAAATAAATCAGTTTAGTTTGTATGATAGAATATTGAATAAGGCCTCTATCAGCAGGACCCCACACAGCAGGATGAGGTCAAACTACAGTGTTGACCTCAACCATGTTCCGTAGGATATAGGACCCAACAAATGGAACGAGTTGAAATTATCAGAGTATAACTTAGAAATCCAGGTGGCTTTCTCTTTAAGAGTCTATATTGCCTTTCTCATTGGGACCATGGCAGTAATCCAGGTACAGAAGGAACTCTTAGTGATTATATTAAGCTAACTTGCAAGGAGGAAGTTTAGGGGAATTTAATCATCCATAACAACTCTGGCCAGTGAGCCTGACCTGCATGTACTTCAGGGCCAAGGTGGTATTATTGATTGCTTCAGCAAAAGTCAGAGACAAATTTTGATCATTTTTTCTAAAAGAATGACCTCCATTTTAATAACTGTTTATAGGATACACAAAAATCATATGTTAGTTTTCCTTCCAAAATGCAACCTGGGTCACCAGATATAGCCTTACTTGGGAGTGATCTCTGTAGTCATCTGAGGGCCTACATGACCTATAAGTGCTATTTCTTTAAATACCTGAAAGTCAGACCAGGCACGGTGGCACAGGCCTATAGTCCCAGCTACTAGGGAGGCTGAGGCGTGAGGATCATTTAAGCCCAGGAGTTTGAGGTTGCAGTGACCTATGATCATGCCACTTTACTCTAGCCAGGACAATAGAGTGAGACTCTGTCTCAAAAATAAAAATAAATAATAAATAACTAAATACCTGAAGATCTCTATGGCCACCCCTAAAGTGCAATACATGTTTTTAGGAGGAAGGAAAGTTTATACATAATATCTGACTTCCACACACAAATTACAGTCTCAAGGGTGCACATGGTACCCCTGGAAAGAATGTGGTTTTTCACTCTTGATGTGGGATCTATGTGAGTTGGAGGACACAGGTTGACCAGACCTTCCATGTGGACTCTCAGCTGACTGACGGCCGTAGGGTACCTAGTTCAGTTTGAATAATTGAATTTTATCTTTTCTTTCTGAAGAGATTGCTTGAAGAAAGTAAGTTTAACCCGTTCTGTTTATTCATATCAACAGAACAGTTTGAGTGGTATTCATTTGCCCCACACAAAGATTGAGTGTCAGTACAGGAATGAGGATGGGAAAGAGATCTGGATGTTTTGATAGATATTTTGCATGGGAGAGGTCAAGAGTTGGGGCTATCTCTTACTGTTTTTGGTAGATGTTCTTGTAAGCTTAAAGGGAACATGATCAAATCATGGTCAGCCTGAATAATTCTATGCATTACTATTCTGTGCGTTATAATTGTCAATAGAACAGTATCGTCTCCAGTCTTGTTTGATGTGGTTATATGCTCTAGATTACCTAGTTAAAGACATTCTTCCTTTAATTTATAGTCTTATAGATTCAAAGTTAATATTGAATCATTTGAGAATAGGTACAACATTCAAAGTTCCTAACCCACAGACTATTTGATAAGCCTTACCTAACAGCCTTTAGAATGATTTTGCTGATACTACTGCTGCTACTAACATTGCTGATAATGACAGTAATAACTAAAATCTAGTTAACATTTTTATATGCCTGATATTTTGTCAGATATTTTTGTCAAGTTTCAAAAATCATTATTGCATACATTTGCCGTATTCCATCTTTATGTGTCTCCAGAGGATACGTTAACATTAAGGAAAAGGAAGTGTGTTGAGACTAGCTTTGACATGATGAGAGATTTTATCTCTTGGAATTTGTACTTTTGTGGCTTCCCTGGGAACCCAGACTTCACATGTTGCCAGAATCTCTATGTTAGATGAAATTGAAACTTATCTCTCAGTTAGGAGTAGGCTTGGTCTGGAAAGTTCCAGGAGAAAGGCCTAATAATAAAGTTTGTGGTTTAAGCCTTAGGTCAGAGGCATGATACGTTTCAGGTTGCACATGATTCAGCCACACTCAAAGAGTGAAGACTTCCTCATAAATCATAGAATCCTATTCTAGGTTTTTCTCACTACACAACAATCCTTTTACCTTTGTCTTCTATATCAAATCCACAAAGCTTAAATTATTTATAATAAGCACACTGATAGCTCCAGAGAACATCTAAAACTCATATGCCCTATCCCTATGCTATGGAATACCCACTCTGCTATGCTGGCTTACATACACATTTCACATTAAAAAAACATAAATTTAGTTTATTAGATCATTTTTAGCTCAGAATTCATCCCCCTTTCTTTTCCTCTTCTCAGATTGTTGTAGGCTAAAGTCAAAGCTTTTAAATATTCCCAAAGAAGTATAAAATATGTGTGAAACTTCTAAGACATTCCAAACATTTGCATCTATGGTTTGGAACCAATGTATTCATTAATTTGCTCTTAGGCCTTAGCTTTAGCCATGAAAGTCTTAAGGCAGGTAAGCATTGATGCTTTTCATTTTTCTCTCATTTTCTTAGTAAACAATCACTTCTGTAAGCCCCAGAAAATGAATGCCAACCCAATTCACAAAAGACAATGATGATGCCAATCAATAGGCAGAATTGTTCATCTCCAGATGAGATTTGTCTGGCCCAACTCACTTTTATCTTTGCAGAGCAACCTAGTGTAATGGAAATGGTGGAAGTGAATAGGCCTTTAATTGGATTGGGCTATTATGGATCCTAAAGCTACTGATGCGGACTGAAAATGCTGTGTTCTTTGTCTTCACCAAGATAAAAATGTACTTCAAAGGCAAAATGAAGTTGCTTGACATTAGTTATTAGCTCAGCCAGATTCATTTTCAAAGGCAGAATCTCAGTGTGTTGCTTGTAATACCATCACATGATCTCTTCTCAAAGGGGTCCTTCCTGGCTATTAAGAAAGAGTGGCAAAGCGTCCTTTCTTCCTTCTTCCCAGGTTGATTTTTAAACGTAACCAAGAATATAAAAGCCTTCTAAATGCTAGAAAAGAAACTCAGATCAGATGCCTCTAATTAATCTTTGATGTCTCAGTTTTCTCATCTACAAATTAAAGACAGTAACATCTATTAGAACCACCACATTGTAGTTATTATGAGAATCAAGTGAGATAGTTTGTTAGGGTGCTTTGCAGATTGGAAACCCCTCTATAAATGTATGGATTATTATACTGTTTACTGTCATATAGTCAAATCCTCCAACTATCTTCAATGTTTGAAGGAAGCTTTGAAACACTTCCCATATTTTTAAGTCCCCTTAGATCATTTTCTCTCTTTAACTCCACTTGTGAAGTAACATTGCTCAACTACTCTCCTGATAGCTATTCAAGCAGTCATTTTAGCATAGCTATGAGCAAAATTTCCTAGACAACCTTGTGTGAAATTCTGTAATTTGGAATTTCGATCCCATCCCATACTAATAGAGACCAGAAAATATGAAAATTTTCTCTGAAAATGACAAATTAGTGAAGAATTCCTAATTATCTGTATTACAGATTTTTAAAAGTAGTCGGTTGAAAAATAGATAATTTTTCTCTGACTCAGGTGGGGCAAAGGCAATATATGTAACCTAAACATTTGTATGCCCGTGATATACTGAAATAAAAAATAAATTCAAAAATAATAAAAAATAGATAATTTCTCTGTCCAGTAAAGCTATATTTCGGCAGGTGATGAATATAGACACATTGACTGGAACTGAACCGTGGATCACAATTGATATGTGTGTGCACGTGCATGTCTTTGTGTAGCTCTCTGCATGCACGCAGACCTGTGTATCTGTGTGTGTCAGAGAGAGAAGAAATAAGAAACAAACATTTTGAGTAAGTCGATACAACACATAAAATTTGTACATATTTACTATGGACTTGAAATGTCCTGGTCATAAAGAGTATAATAGTAAAAAATCGTCCTGGCACATAAGCAGCTTTTAATGTAGAGGACAAATGAGAGAATTCCTTTGGCATTTTCATTTCCTTAAATGAGATGGTTGGATCATGTGATAAAGTTACCTCAAAAGCTAAAACAATGAGACTGTACTTAATTTTTTTAATTTAAATTTCCTTTACAAGAAGGAATGTGTTACCTTGACTTGGCTTCAGCAGGCTTGAACATCAAGGAATGAAAGGTTTTCATGAAGAAAAAGGGGCATCCCCTTTCTCCCTGAAAGGACCGAATTAATCAAAGCAAGCTTAACTCTTTGGGGCTAGTATTTATCTTTTCCATCATTAGAAGTCAATAAAAACACTTTTAGTGGGAAAAGAATAGTAGATATCATGTTCCACCTTTTTTCCTTTAGTCATTTGTCCAGTGTTCATTCACAGGCCCCAATCAAACTAGATCCAGGTGGACAACTCAGGACACTGAGCTAGACCAGAGATTTGGCCAAATAGCTACCCACTAGAAAATATTGACAACTTTGCGAAAATATGGCTCTCCCTGCTCTATTCCAGATCTACTGAATTAGAATCTTGGAAGGCAAGACCCAAGAATCTGTAATTTCTAAAGTTGGCAAGTTAATTCTGATCCATTCAAGTTGGCCAAAATCTGTGGGCAAGTTTTAGAGAGTTAATCCGTGGTATTTAGTTAAATTTAGTTAATAGGCAGGGTACTTAAAGCATCTTCCTTGGAGGACACTTGTTCTCCCTTTTGCAGAATAATTAGTTTCACTTTATTCCACATCTAGAAATTTTCATCCTTTCACCCGTTAGATAAAATGTATGGGAGGCCACTGTTTTGGACTAAGCTCTTGCACTAGGCCACAACAGAACAGACCAAACCAGAATAGAGTTACTCCAGATTGGATTCACTAGTGCTAAGTGCCATGTAACTCAACTGAACTTAGAAATGGCCAGCTTTCCAAAAAGTGGGAGATCCCCTGCCACCAAGTTAAAGGAGCCCAGTCAGCCTAAGCCAGCCTGGTTAGGAAATCCTCTCTGCCTTAAACCTACAAGGAAAGTGACTTGAAACAAACAATCTGCTTTTCATTCCTTGTTTCTGCCTATAAAGCTTACTTCCTCTGCTCAGCTCATTGGAGTGTCTTTTTATTTTGTAGATGGGATACTGCCACCAGACTCATGAATTGCTAACAAAAGCCAATTTGATCTTCAAAACTCAATTTGTTAAAATTTTATTCTTTGACACTCCTAAGCCTGCTATCTCGCTTACATTTTTTATATCGGTTAATTTAATATCTATTCCAACACCATCACTTTATGAACATCTTTTGATTTTCCTTCTTTTTCACCCTGTAATTATTCACCAAACTCTGACAGGTAATTTTTTAATAACTGCCATATTTGACTTGTTTTTTTCCCTGACATGTTAGGTCAGAGGCTTGTCATCTTCCTATCTTTTTACCAAGACTACTCATTTTTTAATATATAACCCATTTAAAAGTAGGCTGACTCTGGTCAAAGTAAATCTATGCATCTCAGAGTCCTGCCACTCATTCCTTTGTATCTTGTAGGTTATAGCTGGAAAACTAGCAAACCAGACTATTTTAATATCCTCTTAACTGCTTCCATTTGATCGGCCTTTCCTCTGGATCAAGCATTCTTGATGATTTCTGAGCATTCAAAGTAATATATCATGCCATTCTGCATTTCCAAATATATTTAACATTAAACCTCAAGTCTCCTCAAATCTGATGCTCCAGTCACAAGATGACTCACCCTTATTGGAACATGTCCTATAAGCTCTGACTCCCAAATCATGTTAGAAGGCAAAAGCAATGTCTCTGTCATTCATTTTTATTCTACATAGAACCCAAAGGTGCTATGACTCCATCTAGTAAGTTGTTACTAGATAAATGTTGCACTATTTTTTATAATCATCAGAGTTTATACCCCTAATCAATGTATTTTATTATTAAACATATACTTATTGAATGCCCACTGTATGCCAGGACTATTTCTAAGTACCACAAAGAGCTTGTCCCCTAGAAATGTAAATCATTCCTTAGAAGTTGGATCTAATTACTTGTTACACGTTAAATCAAGTAAGAGAATGTGGGGTGCGGAATATTGCTGCCTTCCTTGGTGCAATTCTATCACCTCTATAGGAAAACAGTGTGAAGTGCTCACAAATTGTCTTAATTATGTCCCCAGTGACGTGTAAGTTTTATTGTTACCTCATTAAAAAGGGCAGATATCTTTTCCTGAGTGGTTAAAATAGTAGCAATAATTTTTGTATATTATATAACTTATAGAGTTATATCTTTATTCTTATTTCATGGAGGTATAATATGAAGGCCCAGTAATTTAAAATCTGAATCTGAGATTTGAATCCTCCTCTGACTTCTCCACTCTTTTGCTGTTTTCCCTTCCTATAGGCTGTTTTTTAATAGTTTTGCCCAGAAGTGGCCCCTGGTGAGTTCTGATTCCAGGAGAACACTCTGTTCCCCTTCCACCTCCCATCACGTTCCCCTTTGTCTGGCACAAGAGACCTTAAAGAAGGTTAGGAGTTTTTTGCAGGGGTTCCTCTTTTATAATAAGAAGCTTGCTGCAAAATCTATCACAGCAGCTGAAAGATACAAGTAAATGTTTTCCAAATAAAAATCCTTCAGTGAATCAAAAAAAAAAAAAAGGTATAATTTTCCTTTGGTAAACGCAACATGCACAAGTTATTTGAAACAGCTGGTTCAAGTGGAAATGAATGACTTCCCCAGGGTCACAATCTGACAGTAAGTGCTTGCTGCTTACATGTGTGGAAGAGGGAACGGGGACAGATATTGTAATAGAGCAGAACAATTTCTCCGCCTCATCAGTTCATGAATATTTGAATGGAGAGGGTGTGATTTGGAGAGCTCCTCCATGGCTTTGCTTTTTATTTTCCCTCCAGTATTCCTCTCATCCAGTGAATATCCATCCTATACCTACTACAACCCAGGAATGGTGCTAGGCACTGTGGCCACAGAGCTCAACGTGACATGTTTCCTTGCCTCAAGGAGCAATCTTCTTTGTATTATTCTCAAAATTATGATGCAACTGTATTAGACAAAGGAAGACCGGTGTCCTTGCTTATATAGTGTGAGGGTGAAGAAATAAGGACATCTCAGCTCCCAACTCTCTATGACTACACTCTGTGCTACTTCCATAGCAGAATGGTAACCTTTGGAGAGAACCACTGAACTGGATCTCCATATAGTTTCCCAATGGCTTTAAATCGCTTGTTTTGTTATCCAATTCAGTAAATATTTCTGAGCACCTATATAAGATGTTACACTCTCTATTCTTGTATACTTTCAAACAAGGCCTTTTATTCTTCTGCATCATAGACTGTTGTTTGCTAAATGAGGACACTTAAGTGCCTCAGCTAAGAAATATTTACTGAAAAATACATTCAAAAACTTCACATTGATAATGATACTGCAAGGACTCTCCAGGTACCAAGTATGGTTGTTGCTGCTCTTCTTACTCCTACTTTCTACAGATTTTCTCAAAGATGTGGAATTGCATCGGGCAACAGAAATCTGATCTGTTTATGTATACAACACTGTCAGACAGACAGGATCACACATTTAAGTCCTGTGGGTTGGACACAGCGATAACCTGACTATATCTAGCTGAAGAAGATAAAGGTGCATATAGTCATGCTTCACTTAAGGATGGGGATACAGTTTGAGCAATGTGTCATTAGGCAATTTGTCTTTGTTCAGATATCATAGAGTATATTTATGCTAGATGATATAGCCTTCTATATACTGAGGCTACATGGTGTAGCCTGTTGCTCCCAGGCTGCAAACCTGTATAGTATGCTACTGTAGTGACTATTGTAGGCAACTGTAACACAATGGTAATTGTGTTATTGTGTATCTAAACATAAGAAAGGTGCAGCAAGATATGGAATTACAATCCTATGAGATCACTGTCATCCATGTAGTCTATCATTGGTGTAAACATCATATGCAGCACAGGACTGTATTTAAAAGGACCAAAGAGGAGGCAAAAAAATTATCAATGTGCCAAAAAGAAAGAGGGAATAAAATTAACATAGGAGGTGAAGAGAAAATTGATCTAGGAGTATCCCAATTACTGAAGACTGTATAAAGAACCAGTAGGACTTACTCAAGGTGGGAATTCTGAATTAGTACAAAATAAGGTGGAAGAGAAAACTAGAAGGGATGATCGTTTCCAGTATAAGGTGTAAATGAGAAAGAGGGGAGATATCTTTACACGCTTAGTTCAGAGCTCGGGTGATGGTAAATTCTCAGTGGGATGGATTTGTAACTGATATAATTGATATGTAGTAGCTTCTTCAGTTCCATCAGAGCTCTGAGAAATATGTGATTTCTGAGAATGTATTGTGGCATCAAGAGGAAAACTAGAATACTGGGGTAAAATTCCAAATATAGTTTTTCCCCAATCATCTATTTGCCAAATATGATCCTGGCTAAAGAGTGTGGGTTTTTATTGTTTGTTTGTTTTGGTTTTGTTTTTAAAGAAATTTAGAAACTTGGAGCTGTTTGAAAGAAATATGCCCTGTGCAGTCCAGGAAAGTCAACTGATGACTAGGAAAGAGTGACAATGATGATGAGCTCTTAGTCCTCGTGTGGAGAAGTGGCAGATTGGAAAGCTCCACATCAGTTTGAGGTTAAAAGCTGAAGATTAGCATGAGAACTGGAGCAGACGCTTACTCACAGTCCAGCTCCAGCAAAGGGGGGATTTATGGTGAAGATACAGCAGAGAGTCCATGAGAATCCAAGGGCTAAACCTGCAGCCCACCTCTGCCTCCTGAGAATGGGAACAGGAGCCACAGCAATTGCAATGGTGCTCCATGTCACCCACTATTACTTTCTATTTCCTGACTTCCTCTACTAACTCACTGGTTTAGTTTTCTCTCCCTGTAAACTAAAGAGAGCCATTCTTCCTAAACCAGTAGTGGGTAGACATAACTTGTAATTAATTCAGGTCCAAGAAACTACTAGAATGTCAACTACCTCAACATTATTATAATAAATAGTAGAGTTGAATTTAAATTCTTTGAAACTGGGCATCTTGAGCAGAGAATTAAGATAGGAGAGGTTACAGTAGGCAGATGAACCAGTTGTGGTGTCAGTAGGAAATATAGGGTCTAGCACTATACATACTATTAGATTTGAATTAACATGGGATCTTGGCCATTGATCTGAGGATGGTGGACAAAAAGCAAGTGAATATGGACTTCAAGTTCTTTGAAAACTATCTTCCAAAACTCAGAAATAAATCAGTTTCTAGGAAATCCTAGGAGGAAGACATTGTTGGTCAATTGTTTGTTGATGAGCTACTCGTATATACCCAGAAACTGGTGCAAAGGAAGAAATGTAAAATGATGATGAAAATATGCTTATCACAAGGGATATATAAAGTGATATGTGCTGTGAATCGATACAGAGCAACAGTATTTAGGAATTTCATATTCATTTGGGCTACCCAAGTCTATTTTTGGCCCACATAAACCATAACAGATAGTGACATTTTACAGAGGTTCATTCTTTACATGGGAGCACCAGACATCCCGAATCACCACATCTTACACCTTAAATGGGCTGTGGAGGCCACAAAGATTTAAGTGCAGATCTGGAACATTATCATGTCTCTTTAGTTGAGCCATACAGTGATCCTACATCGTGTAGACCAGTGCTATCTAAAGTCTGGTGCCTAAACCAGCAGGTTGACCCTCACTTTTCAGCTTGTTGGAAATGTAAACCATGAACCCTGCCCCAGTTTAATGAATCAAATGTCTAGCTGGAGAAAGAGAGAGAAACAAAGATTTTTTAAATATATTCTAAAGTTAGAGATGCATTGATATATTAAAAACAGCTTTACCAGCATTTCACTCTTCATTCAACAAGTATTTCTTTTGTCTGAAGCACTTTCTAAAAATCGAACATTTGGTGGCAAACAAGATAGACATGGCTCTGGCCCATATGATGCTGAGCAAAGTTTAGCAGTGGAGAAAAATATTAAACAATAACATTTTCAATAAACGATTTCATTACAATTATAAATGTGGTAAAAGTAGACATAGGAGAAGTTTAGGTATTTGAGAGCATATGATAGGGAAACCAACAATGTCTTTGGTGTATCTTGGCATTGTGATGGTACATATGAAAAAAATATACAATGTCAGATTAAAGCCACAAAGAAAAAGACAAAATAAAATGACTTCATTTGACATCGAGGTAACCCAGGGGATGACCTTTCATAGAAAACAAACTCAAAAAGAAGAGTCCTGTGTGAAATTGTACTATCAGCTTCAAAAAATTTCTCACACTTCCCCTCCTCTCTCTTTTTAAATAGAATTAACTGATTCAATGAAACAGATATCAGAATCTATTCTAACTCAGCCTCTAAGGGATGATTTAACTCTTTCTTGCTTTTCAATGTAATGGTCCTTAAATTGATTTGGTATTCACTCATCCCAGTAGAAATATTAAATATCAGGATGCTGAGGCTTGGCAGTCACAACAGGGCATATACAAAGGCACAACAGGATAGAGGTTTGATTATATCATTGAGCACTGAACAATTCCTTCCTGTTAACATAAACAAACTATTTAGATGAGATAGATAAAGAATAATGAACTGAAACAAATTGAAATGTATTTGCCAAGTATATTTTTATAGATTCATTTTTTTCTATGAACTCTTCAGTTTTTCAAATGTACTGTTCAATATTGAGAAAAAAAGAATCTGTCTTTGCATTCTAATATTTACCTCCTTTTGGGGACGGGTAGTAATTCCTTCAAAGCTGGAACCTCCTATTCTTCCATCCTCTAGGGAGTTTTCTCTCTTCTGTCATTCTCTTGTATTTAGACCAACATTTCATGTTCTGCTATGTTCTATTTGATTCAATACTCTATGTTACCAGTGTAATATCAGTTTTGTAATACAGGACCTGACTCATACTAGATTCTTAATAAAGTTTTATTTGATAGATGAATGAATGAATGTGTTTTGCTTTTACCTGCCATTTGTCAAGTCTTTAGAAAGAGTTGGAGTGGTCAAGAGGAACTGTTTATAAGGATGGATTCACACCTGGATTATGAGATGAGATTGTGATAAATCCCAGGGGCTTAATATATTTCATTAGCATTAGATTGCTGTGTCATCTCTTTTCTCCTCATAGCACCTAACTCAGTTACAATTAAGTAATTACTAACATGATGAATCTTTGTCCCTTCCACTAACATGTCAACTCCGTGAGAATAGAGACAACTTACTTTATACTGGTTTTTTTTCCCCCAGAAATGCAACAACTTATTTCACAATGCTCTTAACTTAGAAAATGTTCAGGAAATATTACTTGAATGATATCTTATCTTAAGTTCCATGAGAAGTTGACCCTGCTGCAAGGATTGTAGCACAAATATCTTATTTGGGAGCTCAAAGAAATGGCTATAGAAGAGTGGAGAATTGGAAAAGGGTAAAAAATGCAGTTGATAGAGGGTATAATGTCAAGAGTGTCCACTAGTCCACTAGCTCCAGCACACACCACCTGATTTTGTTTCATTAAGGACAGATGTGTGGAGGTTCAGCTCTCTACTAGGTCCTTCTGACACAGGGATGGGCTTGTATATGGCTAGAGCTGGAGGGCTAAGCAGCCCTGCCTGGAACTGACTTGATCATTCTCCTTGGTAGCTGAGGGGTTTGTGAAAGTTCCACTCCCCACTGGATCTCACCGATTCCAAGAGTGGATGAAAGTGGGGTGCATTCTTACCCAGACTTACACTCATGACTGCCGGGTGGGGTGGAGACCCAACTAGCCACTGTACCCTGCTGACACAGCACCTAATGACTCCCTCTGCTGGGTGAGAGAAGGAAAACCAACTCCCAGCTCAGACCCATTTATGCTACCGTGGCTGGCTAGGGAAACAGAGTGCCACTTGTTTTCCTTAAGGTGGGGATGGAAGGTTAGCTCATCCTCAGGTTAGGCACCATCCTCAGAAGGCAGAGAAATCATAGCACCTTTGTCTGCTTCCTCCAGTTAGACATGAGTAGGGTGGGGACCTTAACAACTCAATCAACTCTCTCTCTAGGAACCATGGGTGATGCAGGGTCGTTTTTCCATGGGTGTTTGGTTGGAGTACTATTAAGTATTGCCAAGAAGATCTCCTGCTTTCTTAAGCCACCCCTTCCCCGGCCCTTTAGGGTTAACAGGCTTTCTCGGAGCTTTTCTTGCTCTGTTAGTTGTTCTGGATTGGAGGCTCCTGCAGCATCCTGTCTGGAGTATATGGGAGCCAATAAGCAAACCCAGGAAACCTATCAAGTCCTAAGGTCCCTAGCCACCCCATCCTTCTTTACCACCTTTCCACCTCCTCAACTTCATATGCTTATTTGTTGTGTTATATGATGCGGTTTTTAGTTGTAAGGGGGAGGAATTTGGAGAAATGGATGACTTCATTTTGATGAGAACCAGAAATCCCCTCAAATTATCTTTAAAACCCAAATGTTCATGGAAAACTTCAGGCATAAGTTCCAATGAGTTTAATATTTGTCTTCTATTTATATTATCTCTTTTCCTCTATGGTTAGAGAGTTAGGTGAGTGGAAAAAGAAATTTCTATTTCATTTTAAGTGGTGTCACTAGTAGAAGTTATTATATACGTTTCACTTGCAATCTTCCTAGCTGGGATTTTTTGTTTTTATGAGGGAAGATAAACAAAAGATATTACAGCATATTTCATGTGGTAAGTTTTTTAAACTGTTCTTAATATTTTTTTCTTGGTCTCTGGATTCAGGGTACCCACAGGTTCCATATTTTTCAGCCTCATTTATTTAGAAATTAATATCACACTCAAAATCCAAAATCATTTCCTATTCCCAACTGCAGCGACCTAAAAGGTCTGCCTTAAATATGACTCCATAGATGTATTTATATTTAATCAAGTCTTTTTACTGACACTCCTGGCTACAGCTGCTGATTCTGCTGCTGACAAGGGCAGGAAGGACTTCGAGGAGAATGTTATGGGAACCAAAGCAGGAATGTTTCTTTGAACAACATCACACAGGGGTCAAATGATGATGACCTGTGTACAGAACCATAGTTTCCAATAATGTGGTATACAAAACAGAGACCCAGCAATTAGGAAGGAATAAAAACATCAACAAAAACGCTGAAAAGAATGCACCCAGATTTTTTATTCCTGATTTTCTAAAGATAGTCTTGCAAGTGAAACATTTATTCGGTTCTCTGTAAATTACAGGCAACCTACAGAGTCTGTATGGGTTCAAATCCTTGTATTCGCACTTAACTGCATATGTGAATTTTGGCAAGTTATATGTTTATGACTCAGTTTTCTTATCTTTTAGATGATCATACTAATAGTGCCTACTATATAGATTGATATAAAGATCAAAAGAAATAATAGGCTGGACGCGGCGGCTCACGCCTGTAATCCTAGCACTCTGGGAGGCCGAGGCAGAGGATTGCTTGAACTCAGGAGTTTGAGACCAGCCTAAGCAAGAGCGAGACCCCATCTCTACTAAAAATAGAAAAATTAGCCAGGCGTCATGCCACCCTCCTATAGTCCCAGCTACTCAGGAGGCTGAGGCAGGAGTATTGCTTGAGCTCAGGAGTTTGAGACAAGCCTGAACAAAAGTGAGAGCCTGTCTCTGCTAAAAATAGAAAAAAA
>VBSM01001265.1:4906432-4921496 GCA_008086735.1 Cheirogaleus medius | reverse complement strand
AATCAGGCTTTACTTTTCTGATGTTTCTTTGAACTTTCAGCTGGTATGTTTTTTAAGTTTTTATTTTAGGGCACCTCCAAAAGTTCATAAATATATATTGACATCAGTGATCAGTATACATAATTCGGACAGTGATCAGATCAAAGCCTCAATACTCACAGTACTGGTAAGTGACATGTTTTTAATGAGCATAAAGATATATAAGTTCAGTAATTCCCGATCATCATAGGTGCTCAGTATGCATTTATTTAATCAAGGAGTCAGTAATTTTTATTACTGCATAACAACCAGTATTTGTTGAATACCTATTTCTGATCACTGTGTTGAATCAGTTTGACAATAAATTGTGCAGTCTGGTTTTTTTTCCCTAAATCATTTTTTTTCTTAAAAGCAAAAATCTTCAGCCATTTAAAATTTCCCCAAGTCAAAGAGTACACATCCCTTGACATATGTACCTAAATCTTTGTAATGTTTAAACAAGAGCTTGGTTTGCTATAAGTCATAAGCTAAATGGATAGTCTGGTGAACAAATTTGTCTGGAGACAAAGTCCTGCTCTAGACAACAGTTTAAACTGTTTCAGTGAGCAGCTATTGAAAGTGATATATTATGCAAGCAATTTCTTTGTAGTTGTCTGTAGAAACAGCTCAGCTACTTAGACATAAATGAGTGGTGAAGCCAAGGTGAAGTGTTCCCCAAATTCCCATGCTGAGTTGTTTTCTTTTGTCCTTTGTGCTCCCACAACACTTTCTTCTCACTTCTGAAACAGCACTTACCAGCTTGAACTTGTTTGTTTGCATATCAGTCTTCTGCCACGTTTGACCACTAACTCTTCAAGGTCAAGGACCAAGTCTTATTTCTCATTATATCTCTGTGCCACCTACCACAGTGGCATATACATAATAAGGGCTCATTAGATAGTTCTTGAATGAATGGATGAAGAAAGGAATAAAGGTCCCCATTTTCTTCTAATATATTAGGATTTGTGAAGACAAATGTTACCTACCACCAAGATTCCCCCTCAACTTTTTGCCCCAGCTCCTGGGAATGTTGTCAGCAGCTAGCCTTTAGCTATCAGCACCTGCAGGGAGGGATTGCCTCATCTGCAAAGAGCTGCCTGGATCAAGGTTAAATCAATTCCTATGGTGTGCCATTCCCAATGACTTCTCTATGTGAGATTCTAAAAGCTTGGCTGTCTTACCCAACAGGGAACAAATTTAAAGAGTCATTCAAGCTCCAGAGCTCCCATAGGGTGGTGAAGACTGACACTGAACCTGCCCAATCCTGTTTCCCTGTCTTCCCTTCCATGAGTGTTGATCCCAAGTATACTCCTTAAGAAACATGTTGCAAGCTACCCTCTGTCTTGGAATCTACTTTCCAAGGAACTCAGCCTGCACCAAGTTTCAAGAAACACAATTGTAAACAAATGTAGTAAGAATCTTCTTTAGTATTTCATCTCCCTCCAGTGGGAACCTATGCTGGTATATAGATCACATATCAGGAGCTATATTATATAGTTTCACCTACATGATCCCATATATTAATAGTTCATACTTCAGCCTTGTACACTAGGGATTTTTGTTTTAACTCCAAACTTTATACTTGACTCAAAGAGTCTAAGAAAAATGTCCAAGTTCTTACAGCTCATCTGAAGCTAGAAGTTAAATTTTCCTCAAAACCCAAATAATATAATAAAGGCCACAACTAAACTGGAAGATTGGGAGATTTTACCCTCTACATGTGCCTTAGACCACAGGCCAACATAATATTTCACTTTTCATGGGTACTCACTAAAATGTTCTGTAGATAGTTGCTTCTTCATTTCACTGCCTTCTTTATTTTTGTTCAAAAAATAGATTGAATGGAAGAGTCCTAATTCTGTTTTCATAAATCCTCATCCTCTTTTCTGAGATCTTAGGTTGGGTTCTCTAAAAATAGAGCTCAAGCTGAGAACTCTTAGCCATGTGATTTATTGAAAGAGGTGAGAAAGGAGAAGGGGAGTAAAGAAACCAGGATGGAGAAAGGGAAAAGGCTAAGACAGTTTATGTTTCAGCTGAAGACGGCTTTCAGTCTGATTCCAGCGGCTAGACAATGAATGCAACACAAAGCTAGTCCTTTATGGAGGCCAGGAGGCAGACTTTTGAACCATTATATAAGCCCGACATTGACTATGGGCTGCCTCCCAGGGCAGGTGTAATCAACCAGGTATAACCTGGTAGGCCAAGGCCAGTACTTCAGAGAAGTAACTATTTGTGTTCCATTTACTGTGATTCACAGCAGCAAGCACATGAGTGCACAGTTTAGAGAAGAGAACCCATGAAGAGCATCAGAGTACCCACTACATCAGGTACTTTTAATAGCCCATGATCTACATTTACTCAATAAGCATTTATTCAACCAAATCCTAGGCTTATTCTACATACTAGAAAAACAGAACTGAATAAAACAAACAAAAATCATTTCCTATACAGCTTACATTCTAGTAGAGGGGGACAGGTAATAACTAAATGAACTATTTAATATGCCAATGGCTATTAAGGAGTATGAACAAAAAGATAGAAAAGGAATCCTTGAAATATATGATAGAATTGTAAAGGAAAGCTTCACTGAGAAGATCATACTGGAGCAACCACCTAGAGGAGGTGAGTGGACAAGCCATATGAATAGTTTAAGAAAGAATCTACTAGCAGAAAAAAAACTGCAGATGCAAAGTCCTTAAGGTAGGAACTCCAGTCATTTGCAAGAAGCAACAAGGATGCCAACGTGGCTAGAATAGACAGATCTCTGGAAAGAGTATAAGAAATAAGATGTGAAAAGGAGCTGGGGCCAGACCAGGTAGAACCTTATGCATCACTATAAATACTTGATTTTTACTTAGAGTGACATAAAAAATCACGGGGACGGTTCTCAGCAAAAGAGTGGCGTGATCTGACCCACATTGTAAAAGGAACACAGTCTGTCTACAGTTTTGAGAAGAGGACTTGTTGACTGATTGGATATGTGGAACGGGAGAAGGAAAAGAGTTGAATGTGTTTCTAAACTACAATAACACTTGTCCAGCAGCATCGGTCTTGGTTTCAGATTAATAGTTAAATTTATTGAATACAATAGTTTTCACTAAGCATCATGTTTATTTAGTTTTAAGGAAGGATGCAGGATAGGAATCAATATAGGATTCATGGCAACAGGCTATCAGAGATATTGTGACTCACATGAGCAATTTCTGAATTTCCCAAATCACTATATATTTTCCATGCACAAGTACATAGGAAAAGAAGCTGAGTGGGAAAGGTTGAAGTGAAGCCATTAGTTCTGGGATCACTTCAGCTTTTATACTTTGTGTCCATTTTCTGGTGCAGCTGTATATTATAAATACTGGCTAGTCAGTATTCAATAAACAATCTCAACAATGAGGTACAGGTGCTTGGTTATACATAATGACATTGCTATAGTCTGACTTATCTTGGATGTGCTATACTCCTATAAATTTCATGAGTTTGCATAGTGGGAAAATATTTGATCAAGATTTGAATCATCAGGTGATGAGGAAAGGCCACTTTTCTTCCATAAATGTTTTGGCTCCAGCACTGGAAGGATGCAATGGTCATCTCATTAAAGTAGTGGCTTTGGAGCACCTAGAAGAAAGAAATCAGGGATTCAGTTCTTGGATACATGAAAGTTGAGATACATTTTATACATCCTAGTGGAGAAATTGAGTACAAAATTTGATGCATGGATCTGCATTTCAGGAAAGAAGTTGGGGATAGAGATATATATTTGATAGTCAATAACATAAATGGTATTTTGATCTATGAGTCCAGATGAGAACAGTGATATCCAGAGAGGGTGGGTATAAATAAAGAAGTCTAGCAATTGAGAAATGTTAGCTGTTGTGGAGAAAAAAGAGGACTGTTAAAGGACATGAAGTTCAAGAGGACAGTAAGATAGGAGAGAAGTATGAGTTTCTAGTATCTATAAGCCAATGGAAGAAAGGGTTACGTTGTATTAATTGATTGGCTGCATCAAATTCTGGTGATAGAATACCTAGAATGAGGAATGTTGGATTTAGTCACAAGACCAATGCTGACATTTACAGAAACAATTTTGTGGAGTAGTATGGAAACATTGTAACAATGGCTAGAGAGATTTTAGTCAATAGAGAGGTTTTTATTATTGCTGCTTAAAATGGGAGATATTATTGTAGGTTTGTAGGCATAGGAGAATGATCTAGTAGATAAGGGAAATTAATAATGAAGAAGGGAGAATTGCTGAAAACATATTCTTAAGCAAGTAATAAAAGATGGGACTAATGTACAAGTGGAGATGATTCCAGAGAGGAGTGCAATTAGTTCCTCCATTTTTAACAGGAGGAAAGGAAAAATACAAGGCAAAGATGCAGGTTGTTGGGTGGAAACTTAGGGAAGTTCTTTCCTCAGTATCTATTTTCCCAGTGAAATAGAACATAAAGGAAGCATCTAAGAAAATGGAGGTGTTGATGTTTAAGGAAAGAAAAGAAAGTGTGAACTAGTCATGGGGAGAGTGAATGGATAGAGAAATGTAGTTAGAATTGCTGGACAAAAGTAAGAGTTAACCTGAGAATAGTGGTCAAGACTTCAAAGTAAGAGAAGTCAAGGTGGCTTGTCCAGCCATGTTCAGCTATGAGGTTTAGTCAAAGTGTGGTAAGACAGATACAATGAAGGTCAGAATTTTGTTAGGTGAGTATATAAAGTGAGAAATGAGCAATATGATTGAAGGTGCGTGTGAGGAAGTTATTACAAAGGTGGATCATGAAATTCAAACTGTCCAAGAATCACAGAGGGGGTAGGGAAAATGAAGGACATTGAAAAGGAGGTAGGATCAAAAGACTGAAGATCTTCACAGGATGGTAAATTTGTTAGAATCAAGTGCTCTAAGGAATGACTTGGAAAGGTGAGAGGGGATGGTCTAAGCATGAGGTACCTGGAATTTAGAATATGGAGGAATTGCATTTACAGGTAGTTGCTAGTCCTAGGATATGACTATGGCAGTGAGTGGTTAATATAAGATGAAGGGTATGATTATTGAATCTCAGAAAGCCAAGAATTGAAAGTCCAAGAAAATGGGAATAACATCTAGAAAGGCATTAAAATCACCAATAGTTATGATGGGGATAATTTTGAAGAGTGAAACAGTGAACCAAGGGCTCAAATCTTTGAGGAACAAAAGAGTGACCCATGGTTATGTAGGTAAGGACAGCAAAGCTGGGTAGTAGAAATTTTTATGAAGGTAGGATGAAGATTGGTTTGGAAGCAGCAATTGGGAGCAGAGAGAATACACCCTCACTCTAGGCTGCAGGGAGTGCTGTGTCCCAGGGGAGCTTGCACTTTACAAATTTAATGACATAGAGACTACCTCATTCATAAGCTTCAAATTCTGGAAGAATGTGTCTGATTTGTCCCATGTGGGTTTTTTGATCACTTCTGATCCCCACAGCTATAACCAGAAAGGGCCAGTTAAAAAAGACCAACCTGGCTGCCAGGGCCTTCTCCTACTACGTCGTAGACCTTTGCATGTATTTCCTAACTGCTTACCACCAAAAAAGAGTCATTTGCTAAAATAGCATTAACTTTTATTTTATATCCTTTCTTTCTTTCTCTCTATCTTGCTTTCTTTCTTTTCATTGTCAAAACTCAGAACCAGTAGTTTCCTGCTTATCTAGGAAGATCTGAGTCAATGGTCAGGCAATAGTCCACATATTTTCAACTGGACATCCAAACACCACTAACCTTAATTATGCTGCTACCACACATACAGAAACTCCTCAACTTGAAATGAGCTCAATAAGAAGCTGCAGCAACTTACCTGGTATTGGCACAGTTTATTGTTGTGCAAGCAATCCCACTTGGCACAGGACAACTTGATTTGTGTTAACATTCTAATGCACTAATCTTCCTAATACCCTTTATATTTATTTATGACATAAATCAAATCCCGCTCAGAACTAAGTTGTTGCTGCTTTTTTTTCCCTCCTACTCTCCTGCTGGGTGTATTTATGTTATGCTGCGTTGTGTTGCTACCCTTGCTGCAAATTTATCTGAGCTTCGACTTTTACTGCTGATTTAGCAAACATTTTATATTCTGCAATGAACTGTAAACATTTTTTCTTCTGACAGATCCATTATGACAAGTGTTATAAACTCTTCACTGCAGACTGTATCTCTTCTATTGAGCTGCTCTTTATATCAATTTTACTATGCACAGAAAACGATGCTGGTAATATTGCACCTGTCTGAGTTGGCCCAGGACAATCAGTAAGTTCGGCTACACAAGGCATCTATATACCTAGTTTTATTGCATCTGTTTCTGGTTTATATAACATGTTAGTGGGAATCAAGTTTTAAGAGTAGTCAAATGAGCTGAAAGTAGCCCATGAACCCCAATTTATTCCCACTTAAAAGTTTGGCTGTATATAAACATACAAAATATTTTAAAGTAGTTGGTAAAGTTACGCATTTATTGTCAGGTCTAAAATGTCCTGATGTATCTACATTAAACCCAGGTTACATCTGAGAATAAATGTTGATCCCTAAGAAGAATATGCATGCTGCCATTATTCTTGCTTAGCTTCGGGCTGGGGGAGTCTTTTATTTACTAGCAGCTTTGAATGACTTAGAATACCAACATTCTACCAAAAACAGTGATGAGGAAATAAGAAAGGAAACCATGTTTTATGGGCTAAATTGTCTCTTCCCAAAATTTATATGTTGAAGTCGTTACCCCCAGTTCCTCAAAATGTGACTCTACTTGGACATATGGTCTTTAAAGACATTTACTTTGAGAAAAGTTCTAGAATTTCACTTACCATTCATTAACCTAAAATAGAACAAATAGTTGTTGATTGCGTTCTACATTTTGGGCATTATGTTTGCCACGAAGGATGCATAAATAGATAAGGCAGACATTGTCTGTGCCCTCACACAGATTTCATTATAATAAACACACTAAATTTTAGTGGCCTATGTTTGTTTGCTTGTTTGTTTTGTTTTGTTTTGTGTTTTTTCCCGAAGCATGGCTCTCTTCCGTCTAAATGGAAAACTGCGAGGTCATGGACTATGTCTTGTTTGTCTTTGTGTCTCCAATGCCTGGCAGAGTGCCTGGCACATATTAAGGCCTCAATAAATATTTTTAAATTGAATTGGGATTCCAAATTTATAGCTGATGAAGATGAATGAATATCCCATTACTTGACCATAGTTCAAGCGACATTCTGAAAACTGCTGATGGCAGCTCAGCCTTTGGGCACAAGGCATAAATACCAACCGTTTGAATTGTTCGTAGAGCTATACTAATGTGAAAAGGTAATCTTAGTCCCCATATCACTAATTATTTCCTTCCCTTTCTTAATTTTCCCATCCCTATTTTTGTACCATAATGTGATTTTTATGACATGTTGTACATTGACTTAAAAAATTATAATAAATATGAAAATGTACAGAGTATAAGGTAACTTATCTTTGTGTTATAACCTAGGAATAACCATTGTTACATTTTTAAATTTATTCTTCTAGTCTCTTATACCTGTAGCCCCAAAATATTCTTTTTTTTAATTTCAGGATATTATGGGGGAACAAATGTTTTGGTTGCATGAATTGCTTTTGTACAGTTTGAGTAAAAGTTATAAATGTGTCCATTACCCAGATAGTGTGCATTGTACCAGTTAGGAGTGAATTTACCCATCCCCACCTCCCCCATCCCACCTGCTTGATTTCCTTTGAATTTTACTATCATATGTGCACAAGTGTTGATCAATTAATTCCATTTTAATAGTGAATACATGTGGCGTTTGTTTTTCCATTCTTGTGATACTTCACTTAGAAGGATGGTCTCCAGTTCCATCCAGATTGTTACAGAAGGTTCCCATTTTTTTAATGGCTGAGTAGTGCTCTGTGGTATACATATACCACATTTTATTGATTCACTCATGTATTGGTGGGCACTTGGGGTTTCCACACCTTTGCAATGGTGAATTGTGCTGCTATAAGCATTCGAATGCAGATGTCTTTTTTATAGAATGTCTTGTTCTTTGGGGTAGATGCCCAGTAATGGGATTGCTGGATCAAATGGTAGTATCTTCTGAGCTTTCAGTTTGAAGAAATGAATGAAGGGCAATAAGGCTGAAGTTAGAAGCAAGGGGAAGAGCAGTATGAAATAATGCTGTAGAGTTAAGCAAGACCCAGGTTATACCAGTCTTAAAATTAGCTTAATGAAATTGAATCTTATTCTGAGCCCACTGGAGATCATTTGAAGTGTTTTAATAATAAGGAGAATGGCAAAAATAATTATTCATGTTAAAATTACCACTCCAACAACATTATGAGGGTGAATTGTCAGGAACCAGGTCTGATGATAGGCGAAAAAGTAAGCAGGTGTTGCAGTGTTCAGACAAGAGGTAATGGTGGCCTAGAGTGGGGTAATGTCAAGGAAGATAAAAATAAGCTAATGGAGTTGCATGGCATTTAGCATATGAAACCAAAAAGACTTGGTGCATAACTAGAAGTTAGCAATGAAAGAGAAAGATACAGGACAAACAAATCGTTTTTTGTTTGACCATCTCAGTGAATTAAAATAACACCAATTGTAATAGGAGAAATCAGAAGCAGGTTTGAAGGACACGGATTATGGCTTCAATTTTGCAGGTTGAATTTTTGGTGTTTGTAGAGCATTTAAGATGAGATGCCCTCTAGACTGTTAGATATGTGAGTTTGAAGCTGAAAGACAAGATATAGATGGGACATATAAGCCAGGGAGTCATAACCATAAACATTAAAGTCAAGTATGATGATGAGATGATCCAAGGCAAGGATATAGAATGAAATAAAAATTTACTTTATTGCAGACGTTTGCATGATTCCCTAGCCCTGTTGATATTTCTGATTCTGAAATACTTCTCTTCTGAATTACCATTGGATTCCAATCCCATGGCTCCTCATTGGCCCTTCACTTCTGGATTCACATTACAACTCCTCTATCTCCTGCTATAATGGTTTCCCAGACAAGAGCAGCCTGTTTTCAATCCTTCAAGATGGCTCAAAGAATCTAACTGTTCCTGCTGAGCTGGTGTCTGTGAAGTGTGAAGTTTTTAATCTGATCTCTGTTCAGCCTCAAGCATTTAATTTGCAGTTTAGGAATTAGTAGGGGTCTGCCATGCACATCAACAAGGGTAAAAGCTGTGAAGATTTGCCAATATACATTGTAGAAACCTGAGTGAGAAAGAGCAAGCCAATTGCACTGGCGGAAACTGTACACAAAAGCCTGAAGAACTGTATCTGCTTTACTCTTAGAGAGTGTGAACTCTTCCTGAATTGCCCTGAGACACCACCATGCTCTCTTCATGGATGATTCTAAAGTGAGGAATAAATGCAAGGGCACCTCAATTTCCTACAGCTCAAGAAAATAAATTCAAACCAAAAGAAAGCAACTGGACAAAAAAGGGGAGATTAAACAAACCAAAACCAAAACAAACAAAAAAACTAGATAAAAAATGCCTAATATTTATCCAAGGATCAGAGTTGCAAAGTTTGTCATCAACTAATGAATACACCTTAATTGTTGTTGCTGGCTTTCACCTTCTGCTGCAACAAGAAAGGTGAACTCATCTACCCCTGATAGCTCCACCAACAGATCACATTTGTTTTATCTATCACCCTCTATCTAACATCTCTCCCTCTCTCTGACATTGATCTGTGCATAAATTCTACTCACCGTAATAACTCTGAGCACTTCCATACTTATACCTCTTTAGGAGCTTTCCTGACTACTGTGAAACCATAGTACACAATGCCATGCACATTTCTCATTCATTATATAATACATATACACATATGTAATTATATGTATATAAGTGTATATATTCCGGTGTATAATATATGTTTACATTATATATTTATTTACATGTATGTTTACATATATATGCCAACATTCATGAGATAATTCAGAACAACGAAGTGATAGAGTGTGTGACGCTGAGTATATATTAGTTTATTACTTCATTGTTTTGAATTGTCACACATGTGTTTGTTCTTCCTCCACAGCTGAATTATAATTTCAGAAAGAGTAGGCAGCCTCTCTAAGAGTTAGGTGGTCTGGTCTTAGCCATGAATTTGCTGCTAACTTGCTTTGAGGCTTGGCCATGGCTGTCACAAAATTATATACATCACTGCCTCGGAAATTTCACTTCCTATTTTGTACTTTCATTGTCCACTTTCACAACAATGATGCTAGAATGGATGAATTTTTCTTTACAGCTCTAATTTTTATTTTATTTATGATTCTGATCCTCATATTTCTAACAAAAGTTCACATAATGTTGGATGCATTATAATCCCTCAATAAATGAAGTGAATTTAATTATGGTGGCTGGATGGACGAATGGGTGGAAGGATAAATGGATAGAAGAATATTTGTATGCACTATCTATTTGAAATGATTTAATTTCTTCAGACATCCAGTAGAAGGTACAGATTGAGTTACCACTGAGTGTTTGCTTTACCCAGCACAGAATGCTGTGAGTGGAACCCCCTGAGACTTTACCTTGCTGAAGACATCATAGGACAGAAACTGTTTACCTAAAAAATGAAAACTGAACTTCTCTCTGACCTGTTTCCCTGGAGAGCTAATAATCCTCATGAGTGTCAAAGGTAGTGCCCAATACAGAAAGAGCATTGGACACTTAGACAATAGAAATAGAAACATTCCAAGCCACTTTTTTCAAAATGAAAAGGCACCTACAATTCCCCATTCAACTATCACAAGATGAAAATGTCTCCCAGACATATCAGAGTCGATTAAAACTCATAACCCCCAGCTCATTTTTCATCCCATTGCTTGCTGGTCTATTTTTCACTTTACATTAGGCTTTTGACAAGTCATATAAAAGAAAAGGTGAGGAGAATGGCTCACCAGGAAAAGGCTCTGGTGTCAAAGCCTGCTTCTCTCTCTCTCTGGAGCACACCATGTCATGTAGGCAGGTGAGAAATGACCCTATTATTGTTTCCAAGAACAAAGAATGGCTAAGTCTTCACAACCGAGCTAGTTGCCCTGAACGAGTATATTCCATGGATGGATAGTGTCTACTTGGCCTGTTTATGTGCAGAGTTATATACACCATTCAGTCACATCACTCACTAGAGAAGAAGTAGTCAATTAGCTTTGTGTGGTTGCTAAATTTTAGACAACATAGTTCATTTAGTATTTGTTCATTAGACAAGAGACCATGACTTCATTTTTGAGGGATCTATGTCTGTGTTTGTGCTTCCTGTATATGCTTTCTACATTCTTATATTAGTTTTTAATGTTGAATGGCATGGTAATATAACAGCAATAAGGATCATCTGGGTTGTTTCCAGACTACTCTTTGTCTGTTTGTTTATCAGCAACCTTATTTTTCCATGATGGGACAGATAACCCAACCGGCATCATAATTTCTGTGTGACCTATTTACCCACTGAGAAGAGGAGCAAAACATGGCCAAGTGGTACTCACTGAGAAAAGGAGCAAAACATGGCCAAGTGGAACACCTAGATTCCAACTTAATTGAATCTGTGCTCTAGAACAGAGTTGTGTCCTGTTGTAGAAGCATTCCTACTTTGAGCAGTCTATAGGGCCTTGAGTCATAATAGAGTCTGAAAGCTAAAACATCACCAACAGGTAATTAGGGGTAATGATAAGTGGAATGACCTCTATTTCTGTCCTTTGGTTCCTAACCTATGTAAACATCCTAGATAGCATACTGCACATCCTATACCACAGCACCCCAACATAATAAAACATTACCGTTTTGAGCTAGAGCTTACATGAGTCTTTGTAATTTTACCATTCTATAAGCCTTTATTGTTGGGTAATGAGCACATGATCAAACCAGTGCTTCCTATAGATAGCATTGCCTCATTCATTCTTTCCTTGAAAAGGAAGTATACTTTGCATAAGATAATATGATGTTGTGAAAGGCATTTGATAAGTTTGTAAGTGAAATTTCAGGCAAAAGAATGATGGGCTAGAAGAAGCAAATACCAACCCAGATGTTTTTCAAGTTAGGGTAAATTACTATTTTCCACTGGATGAATGGGGTTTCGCTTTAATCCACCTGTTTCAATGTCACTTTTTTCTTCTATCATCATATTATCATTTGGAGTCCAAATGTTGGTTGTTGTTGCTTTCAAGTTTAATAGTGGGGAGAGAAATCATCCTGAAAGAAAGTCCCTATGGCTAAACCTATGCATAGTTTTCATGACTACTTAGTTCACAAATCTATTGAGAAATCCATGGAAAGCTGGAGAAGGAAGTTGATTGTTAGCTTGTCTCCCTCTTTTTAATAACCTTCTTCACAGGAATGGTAGTGAGTAAACATTCATCTGGGAAACAAATATTATCAAAGGCTGGGACTCTCTCAAGAGATCCACTCATATAAGTCTTCCACAGGGATCTTTGCCATAAATTCTAACTCCTTTTAAGGTGCTGACCATCCATCCAAATCATTATTGCATCATTTGTAAATTGCTGGCAGGGTTCTCCTTCACCGTGTTTCTCAGTGCTGAATCCTGATTGGGCTTGGAATGTGTTAGCCATCAACTTCCATTGGATGCCAATTTATCATGCAGATCTATGTATAAACCACTTTGATTTTTGTTTCTCTCCTTGACAACTGGTCATAGGTAAATCCCCACAAAGCTATAATTATAGATTAAAGGAGAAGTGTCACTGAACTAGCAGTAGCCCATTGAGAATATGTACAAGCCTGTGCCTTTAGTGCCTTCTTGATTTAGATTTATCACTTTCTCATGATATCATATGATTAAGAAAGGTTGCTAGGCACACTTAACCTCATGAATCAATGAATTACATAATAACCATTTTTATTATGGGCAACTTGGGCTACATGGTCCCTGGTGCCTCATAATTATGTATTAATATTTGTTCTCTCTTAGTCTTGGGTAGGGGAGAAAATATATTTCTTAAATGTTGGGAAGTTAATTATAGAAGATGACAAAGTTTTACTTTAAAACTGTAAAGAACTGTACTGGGAATCTACTACTGGAACACCTCATAGGCACCATATAACATCTCCATCTTACCAAGGCGTCCAAAGCACTCCTGGGCCTATGCAGAAATGCCACAGGTGCTGCTTACTCTTTTACATATTGGAATATCTTTTCTTCCCTTAGTACCCCATCCCTAAACTGGAAGACTTTCTGGTCATCTGGAAAATGGGTCAGAGTAGCACATCAAATTGTGGTTTATTTTGCTCTCAAAACTCAAAAGGTGCACATTAAGCATTGAGTATATTTTTTAGTTTGGGGGTGAGGCAATGTTCTAGACTTTGCAGGTAATATTCCAAAAAATGTCCCGAATTATTGGACCCCTTGAAACTTCACTGAAGTGGCGCACGTCTAGATGATGTTTACTTCTAACCTTATGTGCACATGTCATACTGAGGCATCAGTGATACTTCCACTTTCTGCTTTCTAGGTTCTATATATATGATGTCATCATTATACTCAATCTTCATAGTGTCCTGTGGATTGATGAGATCCTCAAGATTAACAGCAGACTAAATTGTGATACAGAGCTAAAAAGATGACATAATCCTGACAGGTAATAGTAAAATTAATGACCTTTACATTGACAAATCCAGTAGACATTTTTCTCTTGTCATCTTACTTGATTTTTACCAGCATTCAACACAGTTGGACCTCTTTTGTCTTTCTGTGCATTTCTGATTTCTTTCCTAACTCCAACCCCAACCCCAACCCCAAGTAGTATCTGTTGGAATGATGTGCTATTTAAGAGCAGAATAGGATTACTAAGAAATGTTTGGGTTTGGAATAAAATAGACCAAGGTTCATAATTAACTTCCTCTTTATTTGACAAAAAGTTATTAATGATCTACCATGTGCCAGATACTGTACTTCCCACCCAGAGGTTTGGCCTCAGCCTTTTCTCTTCTTATTTTACAGCCTAGGAAATATCATTCATTTTAATAACTACAATTCTGAAACCTATACCTTTAGCAAAGACTGCCTTCTGAGCTTCTAACCCACACATCTAACTGCATCCTGGACATCCTTGTATCGGTATTTCAAAGATGAATTTATCATCTTTAGTAAACTCACCCTGAACCTGTTCCTCTTCTGATTTCCTATCTTAGGGAATGGCATCAACAATTTCACAGGAACTCAGAGTAAACCCCTGGGATTTCCCTTGACTTCTTTACTTCCCTGGCATCAATTCAATGCAGCAACAAGCTCTGTCTATTCTGCTTTCACAGAGCCTCTTGAATTGTCAACTGTACTCGTTTATTTATTTATCCTGCATATGTTCAATGTCTTTTCTGTCAGAACATGTGCTAGTCTATGGGAGGTTGTGGATATGATAATTAGATTGATCGTGAGATTCATTACACAAGGTATACATATATCAAAACACCGTGTTGTACACCTTAACTATATAAAAATTTCATTTGTTAATCATACCTCTATAAAGCTAGGGGGAAAATGATAAACCAGGACTTCTCAAATTATCTATGATGAAGAATCAATTTTTTTTTCTATTTTAATTTCCAATCAGCCATGGATGGATTCTCTTAAAACCTATAATGAAAATCAATTATTAAACTGATAAAATGAAAAAAGACATACAAAATACAAGCCCCAGGTTTTTATTATTAGATTCAATAAGCATAATATTACTCACCAAATTGCTATAAAAGTTTTTAAATGTTTTTATCAATTTGTACCTCAATGCAGACTGGTAAAGTTTGCAAACTGGTGTCATCCATGGATTGCACTTTGAATACTACAGAGAGGAGAGAGACTGATTGCTTTTAATTTTAAAACAAAATGTTTAAAAAATGAGATATCACTGCACATCTATTAGAATAACCAAAATACAAAACATTCACAGCACCAAATGCTGACAAGGATGTGGAACAACAGGAGCTCTCATTCATTGTGGATGGGAAAGCAAAATGGTACAGGCATTTTGGAAGACAGATTGGCAGATTTTTTTACAAAACTAAACATTGTCTTTTTT
>VBSM01001265.1:4893942-4906332 GCA_008086735.1 Cheirogaleus medius | reverse complement strand
AAAACATTGTCTTATCATATGATTTAGCAATGATACTCCTTGGGATTTACCTAAAGGAGTTGAAAACTTACATCCACACCAAAACTTGCACATGGATATTTATAGCAGCTTTATTCATAATTTTCAAAACTTAGATGCAACCAAAATGTCCTTCTATAGGTGAATGGATAACTGTGGTACATCCAGACAATGGACTTTTATTCAGCACTAAAAAGAAATGAACTATCAAGCCATAAAAAAATAGAGGAAACTTAAATGCATATTACTAAGTGAAATAATCCAATCTGAAAAAGAATACGTACTACTTGATTCCAACTGTATGATCTTATTAGTCAATTTTGCATTGCTGTAAAGGAATGCCTGAGTCTGAATATTTTTATAAAGAAAAGAGGTTGATTTGGCTCATAGGTCTGCAGGCTGTTGAAGAAGCATGGTGATGGCATCTGCTCCTGGGGAGGACTACAGGAAGCTTCCCCCCTCATGGCAGAAGGGGAAGGAGAGCAGGCTTATCACATGGCAAGAGAGGGAGTAAGAGAGAGAGTGGGGGGTTCCAGGCTCTTTTTAACAACCAGATCTCTCATGAGCCAATGGAGCAAGCACTCACTCATCACTGAAGGAATTCCACAAAGCCATTCATGAGGCCTCTGCCTCCGTGACACCTCCCGCCAGTCCCCATCTCCAACATTGAGGATCAAATTTCAACATGGATCTGGAGGGACCAAACATCCAAAGGATTTCAATGACATCCTGTATAAGGCAAAACAATGAAGACAGTAAAAACATCCGTGGTTGTCAGGGGTTCCGGAGTGAAGGAATGAAGAGCCAGAGAACAGAGTATTGTCAGGGCAGTGAAATACTCTGTATAACAATACCATGGTAGATCCATGTCATCAAATATTTGTCCAAACCCATAGAATATACCACACCAAGAGCGAACTCTAATGTAAGCTACGGACTTTGGGTGATTATAATAATGTCAATGTAGTTTCATCAATTAGAACAAATATAGCAGTCTGCTGGAGGATGTTGACAATGGGGGAGCACTGTGTATATGGTGAAAGAAAAAGCGAGAAATCTCTGCATTTTCCTCTCAATTTTGCTGTGATCCTAAAACTAAAGAAATAAAGTTTTATATATTTATATATGTGTGTGTTATGCCATTAATTAGTGCTACACTGAACAATCAAATAGTAGAAAAGCATATAAATAGAAAAACTAGGATTCTCATTTTCCCCACTCTCTAGTCTCTTTCAAGAGTTTGTGTATTATTTATATCATTCCAGAATGTTTCATATATTTTCGAGCATATTTATATCTATATAAATTGAATGAGATCATAGAGTGCATATTCTTCTATAACTTACTTTGTTATTTAATTAAAAATATTTTGAGGATATTATTATGAACACACAAGGGTCTTCTTTCTTTTAAACTGAGATAATATTAGGATGAACAATATGAAATTTCTAATATGCAATTGCTTTTACCTACAAAGTGGCAATTTCAAATGGCTCAATGTCACATTTTATTGTGTGACCACACCATAATTGACTTGAGCAATCCTCTATTGGTGTACATTTTGGTTGATCCCGGTATTTTGTGTGTAACATCTTTATAAACTTTGAATAGATACTACTTCTGACACATACTGGAAGTTACCAAGCAAACAGTCTATTTCCTAAAAGTGTATGTTTTTATAAGACAGTAGAAACACAAATAGAATAGATTAAAAACAAAAAAGTATGCCTAGGTTTATTGCTAGCCTTGAGGAGTCTGAATCTTATCACTATTGAAAGAATATTATTAATATTATGGAGTTCTAAAGCACATTTTAATGACAAACTAATAGTTTCACATGTATAAATGCAAATGACTTCAAGTAGCAGAGAAAGTACTCATAAAATTCATCATGGTTGGCTCATATAGAGGAAATACTAAAAATATCTCCATGCAGGCAGCAAAAAAAACTGATAAATAACTAGCTATAAAGGTTATCTGTACTATAAGCTCTAATATTTGTTTGCTTTCAATGATATGGTCCAAAATAAATATCTGAGATAATGGCAAAACCTGATATTTCCTACTTATAAACAGCAGCTGGAAGAACATATTGGTTATATATATATATGAACGAAACTCTACAGGAGAAATTTGTAAAGTGTATATTTTTCAGACAACAAAACCTATATCTCAAGGCACTTGAGAAACCCATGGCTAATCAGAACTTAGTTGTTATTATTACAACTTTTTCTTTCTATCTTCTTTGTGGTCATATAATAACCCTTGTATTTTCTTCATTCAACAAGACAAAAATATGAGCTTTTAGTGAAAGAGGCTGGAAGCTAGCCATCTTTCTAATTTTTTTGAGGTTGTTTTTATTTTTTTGAAGTTGAATAAATACTGGAAAAATAATCTCTTTTGTTATGTGATTGTCTTATGAAGAAAGTATTGTTGAATGCACTTAGAACCTGAGTAGCCCTTTATTTTGGGTAGATTTAAGCAAAAAGGAAATATATTTGAAAGACCCGGACTTCAGTATTTTCCATTTCCCATAGATAACACATGGAAAATGTCTATTTCGAAATTGTTAGGCATGTGCTGATTGTCGTTGGTCATTATTGCTTGCACTTTTTTTAAATTTCTGCATATAATGGGGGTACAAATATTATGGTTACGTATATTGCCCATGCACCCCCTACCCCCTCGAGGCAGAGCTTCAGGTGTGACCATTCCCCAAACATGGCACATCTCACTCATTATGTTTGTATATACCCATCCCGCCCGACACCCAATAAATGTTATTCCTATATGTCCATTTAGGTGTTCATCCGTTCTTTTAACCCAGTAGCTGCTGACTTCAGGGATACAGAGGATGTCCGTTCAGAATTCATTGATCCTATTTGTAATGTTCATATTCAAGCAATATAGGACATTTTAAAATTGTATGTTTAAAATGTTGTTGCTATGATTGTTAGTCATGTTTCTAATGATCAGAAGATACTTGATTTAAGAATAATAATTTGGCTGAAGAAACTTGGCAACTGCATTGTTATTAAGACTGACCAAAATTATTTTAAGATTCACAGGAAAGCTGTCTTCTTTTGGAAAGTTTCTGTTCGTGTCTTTTGCCTACTTTTGATAGGGTTGTTTGATTTTTTTCTTGCTGATTTTCCTGAGTTCCATATAGATTCTAGTTATCAGCCCTTTATCAGATGTGTAACATGCGAATATTTTCTCCCATTCTGTAGATTGTCTGTTTGCTCTCATGATAGTTTCCTTGGCTGTGCAGAAGCTTTTTAATTTGATCAGGTCCCATTTATTTATTTTTGTTGTTGCTATGATTGCCTTTGGGGTCTTCCTCATAAATTCTTTGCCTAGGCCAATATCTGTAGGAGTTTTTCCAACATTTTCTTCTAGAATTCTTATAGTTTCATGCCTTAGGTTTAACTCTGTTATCCACCATGAGTAAATTTTCACAAGAGGTGAAAGGTGTGAATCCTGTTTCAGTCTTCTACATGTGGCTATCCAGTTTCCCCAGCACCATTTATTGATAAAGATTTTTTTCCCCAGTGTATGTTTTTGTCTGCTTTGTCAAAGATTAGTTGGCTATACGAGGATGGTTTTATATCTGGGTTCTCAATTCTGTTTCATTGGTCTATGTCTCTGTTCTTATGCCAATGGTATGCTGTTATAGTTACTATAGCCTTGTAGTATAGTTTGAAGTCTGGTAAATTGATGCCTCCAAATTTGTCCTTTTTGCCTAAGATAGCTTTTGCTATATGGGGTCTTTTCTGGTTCCATACAAAGCATAAAATTATTTTGTCTAGATATGCAAAAAAATGATGTTGGTATTTTAATAGGGATTGCATTGAATCTGTAGATCACTTTGGGTAGTGTAGACATTTTAACAATGTTGATTCTGCTGACCCATGAGCATCTTATGGTTTTCCACCTGCTTATGTCCTCTGCTATTTCCTTCGTCAGTGTTTCATAGTTCTCCCTGTAAAGGTCTTTTGCCTCCTTAGTCAAATATATTCCTAGGTACTTTATTTTCTTTGTTGCTATTGTGAAGGGTATTGAGTCTTTGATTTGGTTCTCAGTTTGACTGTTGTTGGCATATAGGAATGCTATTGATTTGTGTACATTGATTTTGTAACCTGAGACTTTGCTGAATTCATTTATCAATTCCAGTAGTCTCATGGTAGAATCTTTGGGGTTTTCTAGGTATAAGATCATATTGTCAGCAAAGAGAGATAGTTTGATCTATTCTGTCCCCATTTGGATGCCCTTGATTTCCTTCTCTTGTCTGATTGCTCTGGCTAGGACTTCCAGCACTATGTTGAATAGGAGCGGTGAGACAGGGCAACCTAGTCTGGTTCTAGTTCTAAGTGGGAATGCTTTCAATTTTGCCCCATTCAGTACAATGTTGGCAGTGGGTTTGTCATATATTGCTTTTTATCAGTTTTAGCTAACTCCCATCTATGCCTATTTTGTTATTAAGCAAGAATGTGAGGGCCCTTAACTGGCTTGAACCGTCAGTGGCCCATCACTTCCATGCACACTCCTGTGGGCAAGAACCCAGTCACGTGGTCCCACCCTAACCCAGGGGTGCCAGGAGGTGGAGTGGTCCCATGTGCCCCACAAGAGGAAACAGCGTGGTGAATGGGAAACATTCTCTAGGCCCCATGTAGGTAGAAGGGTGCTAAATTTTGTCAAATGCTTTTTTCTATGTCTATTGAGAGCATCATATGGTCTTTATTTGTGCTTCTATTTATGTGGTGAAATACATTTCTAGATTTGTGTGTGTTGAACCATCCCTGCATCTCTGGAATGAAACCCACTTGGTCGTGATGGATTACTTTTTGATAAGCACCTGAATCCAGTTTGCTAGGATTTTGTTGAGAATTATTGCATCCATATTCATAAGGGAAATTGGTCTGTAGTTACCTAGGAATATATTAAACTAAGAAGGCAAAATACTTCTATAGGGAGAACTATGAAACACTAAAGAAAAAAATAGCATAGGACATAAACAGGTGGAAAACCATACCATGCTCGTGGGTAGACAGAATCAACATTGTTAAAATGTCTACACTACCCAAAGTGATCTACAGATTCAATGCAATCCCTATTAAAATACCAACATCATTTTTTGCATATCTAGAAAAAATAATTTTACACTTCATATGGAACTAGAGAAGACCCTGTATAGCAAAAGCAATCTTAGGCAAAAAGGACAAATTGGGAGGCATCAATTTACCAGACTTCAAGCTATTCTACCAGGCCATAGTAACTAAAACAGCATTTCACTGGCACAAGAACAGAGACATAGACCAAAGGAACAGAACTGAGAACTCAGATATAAAACCATCCTCATATAGCCATCTAACCTTTGACAAAGCAAACAGAAACATACACTGGAGAAATGAATCCTTATTCAATAAATGGTGCTGGGAAAATTGGATAGCCACATGTAGAAGACTGAAACAGGATTCACACCTTTCACCTCTCACAAAAATCAACTCACAGTGGATAACAGACTTAAACCTAAGGCATGAAACTATTTTTAGTTTTTGGAGGAACTTGCATACTGTTCTCCATAGTAGTTGCAACTACCATTACATTCCAAGCAATAGTGTATGAGGATTCTATTTTTCAAATCCCCACCAGCATTTATTCCTGCCTGAAGTTTGATAAAAGCCATTTTAACTGGGGTGAGATGATAACTCATTGTAGTTTTGATTTACATTTCTCTGATGACTAACAGTGTTGAACATTTTTTCATATACCTGTGGGCCATTTTTATGTCTTCTTTTGAGAAAATGTCTATTCAGATCTTTTGCCTATTTTTTAAATTGTATTATTTGATTGTTTTCCTATTGAGTAGTTGGAGCTCCTTATATATTCTTGTTATCAGTCTCTTGTCAGATGGGTAGTTTGCAAATATTTTCTTCCCTTCTGTGTGTTGTCTCTATCCTTTATTGATTGTTTCCTTTGCTATGCAGACTCATTTTAGCTTGACATGATCCCATTTGTTTAATTGTGCTTTGGTTGCCTTTGGGGGTATTATTCAAGAAGTCTTTGCCCAGATCAATGTCCTGAAGCATTTCCCCAATATATTCTTTTAGTAGTTTCATAGTTTTAGGTCTTAGGTTTAAATCTTTAATCCATTTTGATTTGATTTGTGTATATCTGTTTCTTGTCTGATTGCTCTAGCTAGAACTTCTAGTACCATATTGAATAACAGTGGTGACAGTAGGCATCTGGTCTTTTTCCAGATATTAATGGAAAGGCTTTTACAATAAAAAAGGCTCTTTTTTAGTTTCCATTTACATGGAATATCTTTTCCATCCCTTTATATTCACTCTATGTGTGTCTTTATATGTGAAATGAGTTTCTTGCAGACAACATATTCGTTGGTTATTTTTTATTTATCCAATCAACCACTCTATGTCTTTTGATTGGAGAGTTCAATCCATTCACATTCAGTGTTATTGATAGGTATGGATTTACTACTGCCATGTTGTTATTTGAATTCTGGTTGTTTTGTGGTACTCTCTTTCTGCCTTCCTTCCTATCTTTCATTGAAAAAGTGATTTTATATGGTATTGTGTTTTAATTTCTTCTGTTTTCAGTTTTTGTGTATCTGTTGTAGGCTTTTTTATTTGAGGTTGTCATGAGGCCTGCAAAAAAACGTTTTATAACCAATTATTTTAAACATATGACAACACAGCTTACAAAGAAACAAATAAGCAAGCGAAGAGAAATCTAACAGAAATTATACCCTTTAACTCCATCTTCCTCTGCTTCTTAACTTTTTGTCATTTCCATCCATATCGTTACATGTCTCTTAGAAAACTGTTATACTATTTTTTATATATTTGATATATTTGTCTTTTAGTCTTCCTATTCAAGATATGAGTGGTTTATACACCACAATTACAGCAATAGGGTATTCTGTATTTGTGTACTTACTGTTACCAGTGAGTTGTATACCTTCACATGATTTCTTATTGTTCATTAATGTATTTTTATTTCAAATTGAAGGACTCCTTTTAGCATTTATTGTAGAATAGGTCTGGTGTTGATGAAATCCCTCAGCTTTTGTTTGTCTAGGAAAGTTTTTATTTCTCTTTCATGTTTAAAGGATATTTTTGTGGGATATACAACTCCAGGGTTAAGATTTTTTCCTTTAGCATTTTGACTATGTCATACCACTCTTTCCTGACCTGTAAGTTGTCCACTGAGTAATTTGCTGCCAGATGTATTGGAACTCCTTTATATGTTTTCTTATTTCTTGCTTCTTTTATGATCTTTTCTTTTTCCATGACCTTTGGGAGCCTGATTTTAAATGCCTTGAGGTAGTCTTATTTGAATTAAATTTGCTTAGTATTCTATGACCTTCTTATACCTGAATATTGATAACTTTCTCCAGGTTTGGAAAGTTCTCTGTTATTGTTTCTTTGAATAAACTTTCTACCCCAATATCTGTCTATCTATCTATCTACCTACCTCTCTCTCTGTCTTTCTTTCTCTCCCTCCCCACCCCTTTAAGGCCAATAACTCTTAGATTTGCCCTTTTGAAGCTGTTTTCTAGAACTTGTAGGTATGCTTTATTCTTTTTAAATGCTTATTCTTTTTTCTCTTCTGACTGTGTATAAGATTGCATTTTGGTTAGCTACACCACCAACCTGTATGCTATTGTGGTCCCTCCTTGTGAGAGACTAATCTTTTTTATCTTATCAGGTTTGGTCCAAGAGGCAGTTGGTTCATGTTTTCCCCTTCAGAATCAGCAATAGTGGTCACTTTGTTCCAAGCATAATGAAAATGCTCAAGACTGCAGAGACTTTTTATCCTTTTCAGCCCTGTGTTCATGGTCACTTACTGAGGTAAATTGGATTGAATTGTGTGAATTGCCAGATTAAGATGATTATTTTTACTTTTATTAGATTCCCAACTCCAAAACTCCCCATCTTCCCCACTGTTGCTTATAGCTTGACCCTCTTCTTGATCTCTCCTCAATCTGGCAAATTCTCTGGAAGGCAGTGTCCTCTTGCCCACATCTAGACCTGGCATTCTCACTCAGGGAAAAGCCAGAAATTTCTTCTCATTTTTGAAGGGATCTTCTCTTCTGGAATTAGTTCTTCTGGACTTTCTTCAGTCCACCATTCTATGACAGTATCACATATTAGTATTATTTTTATTAAACTGGATTTTTCAGTGTTAACATCCCCTTACATCACACTTGGGATAAATCTTACTCTATCCACTCCTACCTTGTTTTCTCATCTGCCTCATTTGCTATTAGTTAATAGTTTGGTATAGTCTCTCCAGTCTGTTTCATTTATTAATGACTTACAAACATCTGCCTAATCTTACATTTGTTTTGCTTATTTGCTTTTTATAGTAAATATGCTAGGAAATTAAAACATTAGATCTTATTTTTAAATTTTTTTTTATTTCAACATATTACAGGGGTACACATGTTTAGGTTATGTATATTGCCCTTGCCCCATCTGAGTCAGAGCTTCAAGTGTGTCCATCCCCCAGATGGTGCACACCGCACCCATTACATGTGTATATACCCATCCCTTCCTCCCCTCTCCCATGTGCTGGACACCGGATGAATGTTACTACCATATGTGCACATAAATGTTGATCTGTTAATACCAATTTGATGGTGGATACATGAGGTGCTTGTTTTTCCATTCTTGGGATACTTCACTTAGTAGAATGGGTTCCAGTAGAGCATTAGATTTTCTTTGGATCTTTCCTGAACTCATAAAAGTTTGGGGATTGCCTGTCTTTGCTCCTGTATCTTTGAGTAGTTAGTTTCACCAGGAGCAGAGCCTGTTGTTGACATGGTGTGCATGTGATTTACTGTGGGAAAGTTATCAGCAGAAACTAATTAAGATGAAAGGCCCATGATAGGAATGCTGAAGTGGATAGGTAGGAGTGTGGGTTCAGGTGAAGTTTACATTCCGTGTGATAACTCAAGAATGTCTGGAGTCTGAATTGCTTCAGAGTTTGTCCTTCTTTGAAGCAAGGGGAACAGGATGGTGCCGAGCCCCCAAGCATCTCAGGTAAGTCAGTGTTAACCTCTCAAGGACAATCTTCAGGGAAAGAATGCTGGTGTGAGCTATCAGTCAATGAACTCATAGCAACTGAAGGACCAGTGTCACAGCAGAGGCACTAGTGAGGGAAATGCCAGGGAACTAGGGGAGGGGCACAATAGTATTCAGCTAATGTTTTTAATTTTCCTGAAATTCCACATTGCTATTAAACTTTCCTGGGAATGACCTAGAAGCAGAAGTAACTCTCACTGTGGAGAGACTGTTAAAAAATCTGAAATACTAAAAATTAATTACTTAAGATTGGTTGTTTCTACCTTCCTGTTGGAGAAACTTACTGATGAAATTTAAAAAACAACAAACAAAAATAGAAGCACTATTATTCCATCACAGGCAGAAATCCAAATAGCATGGTGTCTTAAAACAACAGTACATAAAATAGAACAGAGGTCAGGGCAGAGGTCCTATGTTTTATTGAGCAGCATTGCCTATTTAATCATCCCAGGTCAAAGAGAGTCTGATTATTGGCCTATTTGTGCTGACTTGGGTTATGCAAAGTGTCAAGTTTCTTCATGGATCATGACCCCTTTAGTCAATTTTTAGAACTCTTATTCCTAGAAGAGGAAATCACCTTGGAAGGCTATTCAAAAACAAATCTTGGAGCTTTTTCTTAATAGATTTTATTTTAATTTCCTAAATATGTATGTATATGGTTCAATAATAATTTCTTGTTGAGCACTAATCACATAAAGATTGAGAGTTCTGGAGATAATCCACCACATGGTTCTCTTCTGGAAAGTCTGTGGCCCAGTTTTGATGGAGGATAAGGTTACAGAATGGATTTCATATCAGGAAATAAGGGCACATAGTCTTTATAATTAGAATACTAAGTAACAGACTACTCTTGTCATATCATATAATTCTATCAAGGACAATATTATAGATATATCTTTTCTTAATTTTTCCTACAGAAATACTTGTGTGGTCTAATTTCCCTAATGCAGTTGGAGAATTTCTGGGGGTAGGGCAGTGGGCAGGGTCTCACTCTGTTGCCTAGGCTAGAGTGCCATGGCATCAGCCTAGCTCACAGCAACCTCAAACTCCTGAGCTCAGGTGGTCCTCCTGCCTCAGTCTCCCTAGTAGCTGGGGCTATAGGCGCATGCCACCATGCCTGGCTAATTTTTCTAATTTTTGTACAGACGTGGTCTCACTCTTGCTCAGGCTGGTCTCAAACTCCTGGCCTCAAGTGATCCTCCCGCCCTCGCTTCCCACAGTGCTAAGATTACAGCCTAGCCCAGCCCAGCCTATTTCTTGATGCATTGTTATCTTAGGTATGTTCTATTACATAGCTCATGGGGAAAAAAATCAAAAGGATTACATGGTCAATTAAGTTTCCTTCCTTCTACACTACCATATTAAAAGCACAGAAATGTTTTAAGCAAAGAAACTTGTTTAATTTTGTTTATTTTAGTGTTGGTGAAATTATTTTTTGGCTATCTATATCTCTAAATATCTATTGATACTATTTTTATTTTTAATTTTCATTAACATTCCAAAAACCTAGAATATAGGCTGGGAAACTTTTTCTAGAATCATGCAGACTTTCAGTATAAGTGGAATCTGGATGAACTTAAAATTTGGAATCACTCTCCTCGTCTTCTTTTCCTTTTCTCTCAGCATTCTTTCTATTCTTACTCTTTCTCTGGATGTATTATGCACTTATGATCCCCTAATCTCAGTGAAGGACAGATGGAGATTATAAATCTACACTAATTTGTTTCTTTAATATTGGAATGGGCACTAATTTGATTTAAACAATCTGGATTGAAATAGCAGATTTGCTATTGACCATACCTATAACTTTGGGCGGGTTAGTCTTTAGATTTCTAAACTATAAAAAATGATACAATAAGTCACCATTAACCTCATAAAAAGATGAGAAATGCAAGATATGATGAATAACAGCTAATTTAGTAGTAATGACTTTTGGAATGCTAAAATGCTATGAAAATTTAGTGTAATTATTATACATACATGTATATGCATTCATAGCCTTGTTGGAAAAAAACATGCAGATATCCATAAAATCAAACTATTTTCAAATATAAAAGATAAAAGTAAAAATCAAACTCAAGGAAGGATAAGGGCCGGAGAGCAAAATGAAATCCCCGAGTTAATATACAGATGTACATGCTATATAAGCCGACTGCATAATTGATTGTATCATTATTCCCTTTAAATGCTGTAGTCCAAATATTATTTGCATAGCAAAAGTGGGAAAAAGATGAATATGGAGGAAAAGTTTAGATGAAATGAAAGAAAGAAAAGAAATATATTTAGGAACACCAAAAGGTAATTTAAATCTGATTTCTAAAATTTCCAAATTTATTGGTAAACATAAAAAAATCAATTGAAGCAAACAGAGTTTATCATGTAGTAAGTGCTTTTGTAAATGACTCAGAGAGGTTGTCCAGTCCCTGACTTCATCCAGTGACCAATATGAAGACATTAAAGTTCAGTGTAAGGACACACGGGGCATATTTAGGCTTAAGCTTTTCAGATATCAAAAAATAAACATAAAAAATATGGCTTTTATGCCTTTAAAGCCTCAAAGTATTTAGTTAAGTATTACCTGAGATAACTCTTTCACTATATTCACACATTTAAGTAAAGATTTACTTTTTCAACATGTTTTATTCTGTTTACTGTTTCATAGCATTTGCATATTTTGAAATTATTTATTGAATTTTAAACTTAATTGTTGTTTATCTTGCACTGTAGCCTGAAACATTTCTAAAGGAATGACCACACAAATCTTTTCTTTGTCCTCTTACTAGTATACTTGGCTCACAATAACTATGTGTTGAATGAATAGTAAACAAATGACTGAAAGTTCCTTTCTTAACAAATACTGGATTAGCAGAAATTCCTGAGAGAAGTATCTTAAAGCAATAAGTATGAATAAACTAAAACATTAAAATGACATTGAGTGAAAAGAATCAGACTAAAACAAAGTGCTGCTGTATGACTCTATGTATATAAAGTTGACAGACAGGCAAACTCATGGTATTAGATGTCAGGATACTGCTATATTTTGGGGAGAAAAGTTACAGGAAGGGAGCACCTGGGCTCCTGGGAAGTTGGTAATATTCTGCTGTTGATGTGGTGCTCACTATCTCCCTGTCTTTGACTTGGTATAAAATCCATTGAGACTTGACCTTTATACTTTATACCTTTGTTTTATTTCAATAGATTTAAGGTGCACACGTGGTTTTTTGATACATGGCTGAATTGTACAGTGGCAAAGTCAGAGCTTTTG
>VBSM01001265.1:4818887-4893842 GCA_008086735.1 Cheirogaleus medius | reverse complement strand
GACACAGGAGCCATTGACATATTATCCAGTAGATGTAGTGAACAGACTGATCTATCATTCTTTCTTATAAATTCCTTTTGTGGTTGAGAACCACGTTTGTTTATTCAGACATCGAGTAGTAATTTTTTATTTCTGATCAAAACATATTCTTGATTCCTCTTCTATGCTGGAAAAACATCTATATTATTGGCATTCAAACCAGTGATAAAACTGTTCAAATCTTTCCTGAAGACACTTGTTCCGTAAGAGTGCTCTGGGATCAATTCCACGATGAAGAGCTTCTTACCTCAACATGGAAGGGTGGGAAAATCCATAGCTTGGATATGTGTCTTTAAATAGGATTGCAGAGTACACAAAATCACAAAATAAATGCCATGATTTTGCATCTACTTGCTAGACAGAAACACTGACGTTAGCAATACAACTGTGAAAATCTACTCTTATTTTCATGTGTATTTGCAATTCATTTTGACTCACAATATACTGTACTGATAAGATACTGTTTGCTTACCCTACCAAATTGTATTTGACATCTACTCAACCTTCCCCTACCAAACTTGGAAACTGCTAATCAGAGATAACAAGTGAGCTGTGTCTTGTGAAAGCATGGCACATTCTGAAAGGGAAAACAATAGTTTTGCTCTGGGGTTTTAAACTAATAATGTAATAAATTATAAAGATTTAAGGTTTAAAGGCTTAAAGGCTTGAGTTCTAGTCTTCATTCTGATGCCTTTCCCATGTCATGCACTCTTCCTAAATGTGATTATTTATCTGTGATGTGGAAAATAATAATAGCAATAATAGTAATTACAATATTATTATTTCACCAAATTTTACATGGATATTGTGAGGAACAATTAAATTAGGGTAAATGAAATTATATTGAAGACATAAAAAAATAAATAAATATTGAATTATGTATTTAGTACACGCCAAAATATAACAAAAGGAGATATATAACACCTCCTCAAACAGATTCCTTGGATAGTCTACCAAAATAATAAATCACCATTATTCATTTTTTAAAAGACAGATTTATATTACTTTATTCCATTTTTATTTTTTCTTTAATTTATTCACAAAATTGAGAGTAGAATTATAAAAACGTTACTGGGATTTAATAAAAAAGTGTTGAATGGAGTAATTTTGAACAAACCTGGTTATAATTTCACAAAGAAAATGATTTGATTCTATTGAAGTGTAAATTGTATTTGTCTTTCTCATTAGTTGACATCTATTTGTATACCACAATATTCACTTCAAAAAGCTTTTCACCAAAGAATAGTGAATTATTATAACTGCTTATTCTTTCTGATGAAAGTTTAGAAAGACATTTCCTTTTAGCAATCTTACATTCAATAATTATTTAAATATGTTTAAAAATCTATAAACTTGACAAAGAAGATCCAACGGAAAAGCTTCCCCAAGAGTAAGATTTAGAAACAGTCCTAAAAATGTGGTTGATTCCTAGGCATATAAAATAAATATTGCACCTTTATTTTATTTCAGGTTTCCTAAAACTGTCTTGTTATAAAATATCCAAACTATATAAATAATAAAACTTTGCAAAATAATATAACTTATAGAGTCTAGAAAGCTTAGACTAATCTGCAAGTGCTAAAATTAAGGTCTTCTGAAGTCATATGCCATTTTGGGGTAACCAGATTCTCTAGTTTAAAAGGTTACACACAGTGGTCAAGATATAAAATACTGAATTCATGAAAGATAGAGAGTTGGATAGATGGCAAATAAATATGAGAATCATTAAAGTCTATAACATAAAGTTTAGACAAGGAGAAAAAAATTGGGAAGAAAATCTGATTGACTTAATTTGTGCTTTGTATAGAGAGGAAAATAAATAAATGAAGCCTTCCTTGAGATTTAACATTTTCAAGAAAGCCTAGAATCATGGCCACTTTTTTATGGGGTTGTTTGATTTTTTTTTTCTTGCTGATTTGTTTGAGTTCTTCATAGATTTTGGTTATCAGTCCTTTATCGGATGTATATGGCATGCAAATATTTTCTCCCATTCTGTAGGTTGTCTATTCACTCTATTGATTGTTTCCTTGGCTGTGCAGAAGCTTTTCAATTTAATTAATCCCATTTGTTAGTTTTTGTTGTTGCTATGATTGTCTTTGGAGTCTTTGTCATAAATTCTTTATCTAGCCTGATATCTAGAAGAGTTTTTCCAACATTTTCTTCTAGAAGTCCTATAGTTTCATGTCTTAGGTTTAAGTCTGTTATCTACCATGAATTAATTTTTGTTGAGTGGTGAGAGGTGTAGATCCTGTTTCAATCTTCTACCTGTGGGCTGTCCAATTTTCCTAGCACCATTTATTGAATAAGAAGTCTTTTCCCCATTGTACATTTTTTGTCTGCTTTGTCAAAGATCAGATGGTGATACGAGATGATTTTATATCAGGGTTCTCCATTCTGATCCATAGGTCCATGTCTCTGCTTTTGTGCTATTACCATGCTGTTTTGGTCACTATAGCCTTGTAGTATAGCCTGATGTCTGGAAAGGTGATGCCTCCTACTTTGTTCTTATTGCTTAAGGGTTGCTTTGCCTATTTGGGGTCTTATCTGGTTCCATACGGAGCATAGAACTATTTTTCCTTTATCTGAAAAGAATGACATTGGCATTTTCATGGGAATTGCATTGAATCTGTAGATCACTTTGGGTAATATAGACATTTTAACAATGTTGATTCTGCGGATCCATGAACATGATATGTTTTTTCATCTGTTTCCGTCCTCTGCACTTTCCTTCCTCAGCGTTTCATAGTCTTGATACACAACTCGCATGAGGTCTTCAGTAAAGTTTCATACACTCACAAATGTCCCATTCAAGTTGTATTTGAAGAAAGTTAAGGGAAAAAAGCAGAATTCATGTCTCATTGATGTATGCCTAAGAGAGGAGAATAAGAAAAGTGGAATTAAAATAGGCAGCTCATTGAGAAGTAAGGAACGGATATAAGTGTGAGGACAATTTGAAAAAATCGTTTGGAGATTGCTGTACTTTCAGAGGATAAGGGGTAAGTCAGTTCAAACCAATTTTCTTTAAATATCAAAGGACTGGGTGACCTTTCATACTTTAGTTGCAGTATAACTAGAAGGTAGAATAAAGAGTAGGAGCAAATGACCTCTGAGGCCTCATCCAACCCTGAAAAGCTTTGATTTTAAGAGAAGCATATGACTATTTAGCAATATATCAAAGACTTGCCAGTGTGACTGTGGTTTGGACCAATTATTACATTTATTTATGGTTTGGGAACTTCATTTAGGTCTTAAGGTAGAAGACTAAAATAACTCAAGTTCAAAGAAATAACAGTGACATTGACATTTCACAGCATCAGCAAGTCTTTCAGGGAGTTACAGAATAGCAACATTTATAAGGCACAGTCGCTGCTGCTCAAGTGGACTAAGGGGTTAGTAGAGAAAACTGTCCCCAAAGCCTCATTACAGAGTAAATCAAACCTGACCTTCTGGCCCAATGTTGCTGTCACATCAGGAGAGACCAAACCACTAAAAATGGCAAATGCAGCCAAGCTCTTATTGCTTCTTTGGGGTAAAATACAGGGGGAAAAAAGACTAAGCAAAGCCATTTTTCAAGTTCTTCTTAAGTGAGGGAGGCCCGAGATGCTGCTAGCTTTTTGACTGGATCACCCAAGACAGTTTGTAGTTAGTTATCAAAGGCAAAACTCAGTGTCTGCTTATTAACTCTGGAAAAAGAAGTTGTAAATGTTTGTCATAAAACTGAGAATCTAGTTACCTCAATTATAAAGGCGTATGGTAAGCAAAAAGGGCCATTTTCATGCTTATTAAGTCTTTACATGTGACATGTTCAGACAGCAGAGAGTCACTATATTAACCATTATGAAAATTTGAATAACACAGGAATTTCTGAATCCTAACACTCTGATGTATCAATAGTGCCTTTATCAGTATCGTTCTGTGATTATAAAAAGAACCAACTTGGCTGGGGAAAATTACACAATATGCGAAAAGGAAAATATATATTTGTCAATAGGATCATGGCTTGCACTCCAGAGAAGTGGCAATGATTGAAAACCAGAAGTTATCATACTCTATACTAGACATACTTCATTGTGGAGAAGGTAAATACCTTATAATTTTAGCAGCAAAGCTATGGAGCTAGAATTCAAACACATTTCTTCTTATTTTTACATTCTGAACTTTGGTAGAACAAGCATTTATGCTACCTAAATAAGCATTTTATTAATAGAATAAAATGCTTAAGACTAAGATTTAGGAAATTCAAACTCTAATTCTGTCTCTACCACTAACTAGCTAGGTCACATTCAGCAAGTCACTTCAACTCTCTCTTCCAGATGACAAGGTTTAGTATTCCTTTGCTACCTTTTCATTATCTGTACAATACAGAATTCCATTTTGACAATCAGAGTAGATACTTTTCTAGGTCTAGAAACCTAAGGCATATGCAATTATTCATTTATGTCTTGCAGAAACATGCCTATCTCTCTTTTTCCAACTTTAAATGCCCCACTGGACTCATTTAATTTGAAGGAGTGTTCACACTGAGCTCTGTGTGAAAAGAAACTGCCATCATATGAATATTTACCCATGCACATTAAACTAGACATGAAAATATTCCAACCACTCCACTCATTCTATTAATATTTTGGTCTAGTGGATATGAAAGAATCACTGACTCACGGTCTCTTTCCCAGCTGGTCTCTGGAAGAATGGGAACAATGTGTACATACATTTCAGTTACTAATTGCATAACTGGATGTTTCAAGATCACTCTGACCCTCTGTAGAGCAAGATACACTGTAATAAAAGATTTCTGTGTGGGAGAGGCTACTCTATTTTTTTAAGATCCAAGAATTTATGTTAGAATCCTTTTAATTGCAAGAGACAGAATATCAATTTCCAACTGCCTCAGAAAAGGAGAGTAGGGAGGCAAGAATGTTTTTGTTCATAGGTATGAAAAGTTCTGTGAGATTTAATTTAACTTTGTGCAAAGTATTCTCTTTTCATACACTTCCCATGCATTCGCCACCTTTCTTTAGCTTTCTCTATGACACTGGAAACTGATATCTGTTAATTACCTCACTGACTTCCTTCCACTTGGGTGACGACAAAGGGAAGTACCAGCCAGCGATGGGAGAGCTGACTGAGAAACATATCAAAATATTTCTTTTTTACTCCCTCCGTCCTTCAGGGCTGCGTTGCCATCTCTCCACCACTAACATCTCCACAAGACACATTATGACTATTACAGCTTTTACTGAACTAGAATAACACTATTTCTTCCCTTGTCCCTTCAGTTCTAGCTATGGTAACAACTTTTCATTTTTCCCAGACATTGAGGGTCTCATCCTTTCTTATTTATTCTCTTAATATTGATCACTTCTTTGTAAATAATTTTTCCACTAAAATAGTTTCATATAAATCATCTGGAGTGAATTCTGCTTCCTGCTGGGCCCTGACTGACATACTGGTCTAGAGCTCAAATGATGGTACTAAGACCTACTACTTTTTCTATGCTGCTCAGCTCTATGCTCCTTCTTCTTGGCACAGGTGGTAGCAAGATGTTTACTATTATTAGTAACTTGAGACATGCAGACTTCTATGTTACAGTTCATAAAAAAATGGTTTTTTTTTCCAGAAATTTAAACAGAAATGTTGATGTAGCATGCATTTAGTCAAATCAGGGCATATGACTATGTCCAAACCAAACATTGTGGCCAGGACAATGAGGTGTCCTAACTAGTCAGGCAAAATTTTTTTCTGCATCCCCAGAAACATGGGGTGAAGTTAACACATCTCCTCGACTGAGAGTGGGAGAGATGGATCCCAAAGTACTTTCTGCATACTACTTCCAAAAAAGGGAAATAGGGAAAGTGGATACTGGGTGGTCACAAATCGCTAACGTTCACACCAGATGAATTCACTTAGTGGGACCCATGAAGGCTGATTCTGAAAAAAAAGAAGTGTTTTGTCCTCTATTTGAGCTTACCCTACTTCTTGATAGACCCTAGACCCACCTTTATGTCCCTTTCTATCTCTGGGGCCACCATACAATCAGAATGCCATAATTGGGTCATTGCTTGAAATACTTTGATATGATGCTCTTTCTATATGCTACTAGGAAACTCTTTTTATATGATGCTAGGAAAACTTTGTCAATTTGCACTTAAAATGTATATTGTATTTAATATTTATTAAAAAGACCATACTCTCATAATAAAGTCCAGAGATCTTGTCATGACTCATAAGACTCTACTGAATCCAACTCTCTCCTTTCTCTATGATCTCATCTTGCATCAAGATGTCCTAATTTCTATGTTGCAGCTGTACTGATCTAGTTTGGTTTCTGGAGCACACTAAGCTTGCTTCCTCCTCGGGGATTTTGCATTTGCTGCACCCTCTACTTGGAATCCTCTTTCCCACATCTTCATAGGCTGATTCCTTCTTATCATTTGGGTCTCAGCTCAGATGTCACCTCTTAAATGAGACTATCTTATGGCCCCTCACTTTTTCTTAATTCATTTCTCTATTTTATGTCCTCTCGTAGAAGTTATCCTTATTGAAAATTATCTTATTATTACTTTTTTCTCTTCTTTCCAGATTTTCTACTACTCCTGCCTGGCATATGGTAGGCACTTAGTAATTATTAATCGAATGAATAACCATCATAATAAATTGACCTAAAGAAACAGTTCCTTTTACTCAAAAAGAATGATAGGATTTCAGATACTAGGGGAAAGGGAACTGGAGGAAGGCCTCTTGATGCCCAACCAATCTACATGTTTATAGATATATTATTGAAATATTCAAGTAAAATATTCTAGAAATATAATAGATAAAGTTGCATTTAATGGATTATAAAGTAGTTTGGCAAGAGTTTTTTTTTCCTGATTAGGTAAAGAAAGTAGATAGTGGGAATAGAGACCAAATTGATAGTGTAGAAACACAACTGTTGGGTGCCAAAATTGGCAATTACTGTTGTTCTTAATAGACATACTGCCTGAGTAATTGGGAAGTGATTTAGGAATGGGCCACAAAATGTCTATCGCAGACTGCCTGTCTTCAGATTTCCATATTTCTAGAGCAAACTATTCTTCCTGTGCATGAAACACTCAGAATAGTGTAATGGAAGGTCAAACAGAGATTGATAATTATTATGGAATGGAGGTATACATGAGAACAGAGGGCTGGGATAAATATAGTATTTTGGTAAATGCCATGTTGCTATGTGAACAATATGTGATAATGAACAATTGAAAACCTTGGATCAGTATAGCACTATGATTAAGTTGAGATTAGGCTGGATGGAATTGTGTCTCCTCCACTTTCTGCTTGACATTGAAAAACTCTCTTTGCTCTTCTGATCTTCAGATTTCTCATCTTGAAAATGATGACAATATCCAGATAGTAGTAAGATATAATGCATAAATTATTATATGTTTTAGTATTATTGTGAGGAACCAATATTAAAAGCCATGTAAAGAAATTAACATAATGATAGACACAGTAGGTTTTCAACAAATGTTGTCTACTACTAATACTATGGTCATTATTGCATGCATTACTCTAGGAAAACAAAGGTGTTATCAATATGTGTTTTCGGAGTCAAAATGTAAACCAAGTCAAAATTCCTTCACCTTTAGGACTTATTACTTTGTGAATTTCCCCTACTTAAAGGAAACATGATGAATAAATGAAGACTTTGTAATAAAAACAAATATAGCTATTATTTTATAGTTGTGTATGTTACTAAGAGTTTATCTCTTCGAAACTCAATTTCATTATTACAAATTAGAAAAATCTCTCAGGGTAATTAAGATGTTAAGTGATTAATACGCTCAATTCTGTATTATTATTATTATAAGAATTTGTGCTTCAGAGTCAGACAATTCAGTCTAACATGTAACTTTAGCCTCTTCTCTGAAGATTCCCAAAGGACTGGTTTCTTACATTAGAGGCAACTGAATCTGCCCTTCAGAACAATTTGTTGACTTTGACAAGTTATTCCCTCAAGTGTTGGACCAAGCTTTGCTTAATGAGATGCCAGAGGTGCTGGAATTATTGCAGACAATATTTAGTTGCATGTCCATGGCCCTCGCAGCTAGGGAAGGCTGGAAGGACATACAAGATACATGTCAGATAAGGGCAGCCTGTTTTTTATTATAAAAGAAGCAGGGATAAAGGTCCTGTTTCAGAAAGGGTCTTAGCACAAGCTTTCCCTTTGCAAAAAGCAACTGGAAATAGGCAAAGAAATCTTTTAATTTCCTTATTGTTTTCAGAATTGCACAAGAGCACATTTACTTACGGTCAAATCTGAATTCATTTTATCCTGTCCTCTCTATCTCTTACGGTTAATGTATTGTTGAACACATAGATTATATAACCAACACAACAAATGCAAATAGTACTCATATTTATTCACTCAACTGACATTTACTGAGAACTTACTAGATGCAGAGCCTATGATAGACACAGATTTTACAAGGATAAATAAGACATAGCCACAAATTCATTAAGATTTTCTGTTCTTCGAGGGAAGCAGAATCCAGAGCAGAAAAATATAATATCAATACAATAAAAGGTATAAGCACATACTGAGGAAACCCAGTGGAGTTAGCAATTAAGTATTTCCCATAAATACAGAGAAACATCCAGAGGTGGTGACATTTAGCTGAGATTTGAGAGATGAGGAAAAGAGTGATTTGAAACATCTTCACTTTTCTTCTTTATCCCTGCTTCCATTTCTAGATATTTCCATGGATTGCCCACACAGCTGCCCAAACAGTCTTTTGTAATGGAAAATACATCATATCACCCACCTGCTTTTCAACCCACTTAGAGTAAAATCCAAGCCCCTCACCACGGCCTACACTCTCTGACACTTGCCCACCTCTGATATCACATTACATGCAATTCCCTTCTCACTCAAGAAGCTCCAGAAATAATGATGTTCTTTCTGTTCCTTAGACAAGCCAAGCTCAATTTTATTGCCTTACCTTTATACATACTATCTCTTCTGTCTGAAACCTTTAGCCCACCCCACCCACAATTTGCCTGGTTGACATATTTTTGTCATTTAGGTCTCAGCACAAAAATTGCTGCTCAGAGAGACCCTTCCTAAATATCCATTATGAATGAAGTAGACTACTCTCTTCCAATATATCACTTTTTATCCTGTTTTTTTCTAAGAAAAAATGAGAATTCAATCATCAGGAAATAACAGATTCATGCATTCAGTTTTTCTTGGACATTACTTTATCCCAAACTCACAAAATCATTCTCGGTACATAGTAAGTGCTCTTTAAGCTTCCTTACGTAATTGATGTCTTATTTCTCACCTATTATATGTTGATTTATTTAATATAACTTCTTATGGGGATAACTTACTGCACATATTTTAGAGTTCTTAGGAGACGCCAAACTTCTTTTACCACATGTTTGCTAGAGCTGCCATAACAAAGCACTGACGACTGGGTGGCTTTAGCAACAGAAATTTATTTTCTCACAACTTTGGATGCTAAAAGTCTAAGATCAAGGCTTCAGTCAGTTTGGTTTATCCTAAGTCACCTGTAGATAGCTGCCTTTTTCTGGCGCCATCAGTCATTCTCTGTGTGTCAGCCCTCCCTGTCTGTGGATTCTGCATCTCCACATTCAACTAATAGCTGATTAAAATATCTGGGAAAAGAACCAACAAAAAATAACAACACAACAGTGAAAAATAATAAAATAATAAAAATTTTAAAATACAGTATAACAACTATTTACATAGCATTTACACTGTATTAGGTTTTATAAGTAATCTAGAGGTGATTTAAAATATATGGGAAGATGTGCATAGATTATATGCAAATGTTATTCCGTTTTATGTGAGAGACTTGAGCATCTGCAGATTCCTCAGAAGGTCCTGGAACCAATCCCCTGTGGATACTGAGGAATAACTATATTTGTGCCCTAATCTCATCTTCCTGTGAAGATACCAGTCATATTGGATTAAAGCCACTCTAATGTCCCCGTTAACATTAATTACTTCTTTAAAGATCCTATCTCCAAATACAGTCATATACTGATGTGAGGATTTCAACATACAAATTTTGGGGGGACACAATAGAGCCGATGACATCATATGTTATGCCACCATAAATCTTCTAAGAGACATAGAGTTTACTATACAAAATAATTTGTAATTCTTAAAACTTTCTTAAATCGGACTATGGCTCATGATCTTTTTATTTCAGCAAACAATGGTGTAATATGATACCAATTTACTAAGCTCATGTAACAGAGACCTTAAAATACAGTAACACAAGCAAGATACATGTTTATTTCTCTCTCAGTCCAGAAGTAGGTGGATAATCCACAGCAGGTGAGCAGTTTTGTTTCATGAGATTGTCCAGGGACACAATTCCTTTCTACTTTCTTCTTCTGGTGGTTTTCTCATGTATAAAAGAATCAAGCTTTCTAACACAACTTTCTCCTTTAGTTCGAGAAAAAGGGACAGAAAAGAAATGGAGAACAATCAGGTTTTTTTTCAGGATGTAGCTTGAAATCAAGTCCTTCACTTCCTCTCACAATCCATTGAAATTAACTTTCTCATGTGATCATACCATTTGCAAGAGGAGCTCGGAAACACAGTCTCTAACTGGGCAATCATGTGACCTGCCACAGTGGTTGAGGAGTTCTGTTATTAAAAGAACAAAGGAAAGAATGGATGTTGAGGAACAATTCATTTCTGCCAAATTCATTGGGTTTGTAACCATATCCAAAATACTTACAGCAATATTTTAGACAGAGAGTAGAATAAGACATAGTCTTTGCCATTTGTGAAACATTCTTATTTAAAAGTTTAAGATTAGCTCAAATTGTTGGAATTATAATTGGAACCTGGGATTACTTTTATCCCAAGTTTGACATAAATTCTATTCACTTTGGTCATATTTTCTGATCATCCTACAATTACCTATGATAGAAATTTAAGTCAAAATGTTTTATGTATTTTCATGCTGTTTTATATAAATTAAAAGCGTAAGACAAAGATAAACATACAAAAACTCAATAAACAAAAGATAGAGGCAACATGATACACTGTAAAGAACACAGTTTTGGAGGGGTGTCCCACATGCATAAGCATTAGCCAATGAACAGAAGAATGACTGTGGGCAAAGTACTTAATGTCTCTAAATCTCAGTTTCCATATCTCCACACTGAGAATAATACTTACTTTGAGGGCTCTAATAAAGGCTTAGACCAATGCATGAAGATCAACCTGTGGAACTCAATAAACCCAAATACAGTTTAGTGGTTTCCTTTACTTAAGAGCATGGTCTCTAGATGAGATTGCTTGATATTTGTTTAGCACTTATGACACCAGGCAATTCTCCTAAACTCCCTAGGTTTCAGTTTTCTCAACTGTAGAATTAAGATAGCAATAGCACCAAGTTGATAGTGTTGTTGTCAGAATTGAATAAAACAATGTATGTAAACTGCCTACCAAGGTGCTTGGTACAGCCTAAGTGTGCAGTAAATATCACTACTGTGATTATTCACTTGCCAGATATTGTGCATCAGGTCATTAGATAGGAGTATTCTTCTAGCCCCATCTGAGGTCCTGGTTCTCTATACGTTGGCTGTGCTGCTTTGCTGCTATAGAAAAAGTGAGGATACACAGCACATCTGTTTCCCATTTAAGAGGCCTTCAGGCTGGTGCCTTAAAGATTAAATTGCATTATTGTCATTATCCATGTGAAGGCTTCTTTTCATGGTGAAGCTGTTCATACTTAGAGTGGAAAATTACAACTTCCAAAATTGTCTCCTCAGGGGAAATCTAATGGGTATGTTTTTATTTGATGTCTTTTATAAATGATCCCTACCAAATGAAGAAATCTGATTAAGGTCATGGAAATTTTTCAACAGATAGTGAGAGGAAACTGCAGAGCATACTTGAGTCAGGTTCCTTATCCCATTCTCCTTTGATCCAATAATTCAACAAGACTATTTAGCTGCCCTTTTTATGGTAATGGAAACATAAACAAAAGTTAGAAAATTTCTGAATGCAAGTAATTGCCCATTTGAGGAAAATAAGGCCAGATCATGAGAATAACCACCAGAAGATACCATTTAGCTCTAGGTATATTGAGAATTGGCATCACCCATTCTCACAAGACTTAATGATTTTCTAATACAGAAGATATGCTGTTGGGATATATCCTAAGAACGTACTCCTATCAAGCCCTGGGAAATAATAGCCTTTCTTGAGTGATGTTACCTGTGCGTTGGTGGTTCCCATGTCAATTTTAAAAGTTATATTGGAGCCAGTTAAAATAATTAAGAAAAAAACTATACCAACCTAATTTACCACCTATATTGCAGTCTGTGTGCCTCATCAACTGAATAGAAAGATAAGTATCTTATATAGAGTAAGGAAGGGAAAATCAATCAGGTACTAATAAAGCTAATGTCACAGTAACAGGTACTCTTGAAACTTGGTTTAAGACCAATCACAAATATTAGTTGTGGGTGAGATAGAAACACAATAGGGAATGTTCTCATTGACACAGAGGTACTTACAACTAGGAAATCAGATCTTGTCACATTATGAATTTATTGCCACATCACCAGACTCAAGTTAGACAGTTGTGGTGGGAATACTACTTAACAATGTTGTTTACTTCCTTTTGCATCATATGAGGAAGCATATATGGTAAGGTTTTCCCACTATTAATGATGTCAAGATTGATAACTTAGTAAATATGCCTAGTGAATCAATCCATATAAAGATAAATTTCTTTCTTGGAATTATTAAGCAAACTATGGGGAGATACTTTTAGACCATGAGAGTATCCTGCTTCCTAAAAGTACCTTAGCTTCTAGGTTTAGTATCCTCTGATAATGATTGTGTAAAGCAGTTATTACATTGGCTGTCAAAAAATGGTGACTTTCTAATTTAATCATTCCTTGCTTCAGCTGAGCTCTGGTTGATTTTATCTTATACTTGTTGAGGATCTTCTAAATGTGATTTGTTGTAGGCAGTGCACAGCCAAATTTCAGCAAAATTAGAATGGAAAGTTCTAATGATCTTTCAAAAGCTCACATTTTGTAATAAAGGCACTAACATTCCCAACCCTTTTTACTATTTCTGCACCCTTAATTCTTCTTTTTTTTCCTGATTTATGCCATGCCTTTCCATTCTACCTCAAACCTTCTTAAAAGAAGATTGATACAATTAAATATGTATTTCCAGAATCCAAGTGACATCTTTCTGTACTTGAATGGCCAGAAAGGGAGAGAAAAGGGCCTTTTTTTCCTGTGTCAGAGATATTTTTAAACTATATTAAAGAACTAATATCTACCTTTCAGAAAATATTTTCTCTTTGTTCACACTCAACACAAGGAGGAGGGCAAGACTAAAGAAACTAAAAATTCCTGAAGAAATATATATTACATCGATTTCTAGTAAATGGAACTTTGCTCTGTCATTTGTCAATTTTATTCATAAATCACGTATGTACTGGCTTTGTGATTTATTTATAAACATGCTGTTGCAAGGAGTGGAAATGCTATTTCCTTTCAATAGGTTGAAAAGAAAGGAATTGTACAGAGAACCTATTTTAAAATGCAATTCAGAATTTATATTCTCCTTTAATTACTCAGTGTATCACTTGGGAAAAAAAAAAAAAAGCAAGACAGCTCTCATCATTCATCCTTAGGTCTGTGAATCTTTTCTCAAAATCAGTTTGCCATTTTTCCAGCAAAGTGCGCTCAGTGCCAGGCAAATGGCTCTACATTAATGTGCCATTTCTGTTAGATGTTAAGCCAAATTGTTTCACACTATAAGAATGATTTTGTGAAGCACTGGAGTGGAGCTTTTCAATTGTGCTTCTTTAAAATAGTTCAACAAGCTCCCTGAGAGATGGCTGAGAGAAACCTTTACCAGTTGGCCAACTATAATTATTCTCTAATCCAGAAGTCTGGTCTGTTGACCAAAGAGTTGAGTGGTTTGCAGGAAAATGTCAATAGAATCGAACATTTTGACCACCCTGACTGGCTTGCATCTTCAGCCTTTAATCAAAGCATCAATCCATTCAATTTAGAGTAGCCTGTCTATAACAGTGAGATATTGAACTCCTACCAGCTATTACAATATTGAGCTAAAATGCTGAGGCATAAATTTGGAAGGTACCTCAGACGCCATGCTCACAGATGCTACATCACCTGTCTGATGGGTAACCCGGAATGGATTTTGCAAGGCATCTCAAACCTCTTGACTCAGCTTACATAGTCTGACACCACAGATATTGAAGGCCAACAACTCTATGAAAGTCATGGAAACACTTTGGAAAAGTGTGTGGAAACACATGGAAACACCTCCCCAAAAATTCTAATGCTCCAAGAGGCTAGTAAATTGAGTCAAAATGAGCTGAGTGTCCATTTCAAATCAGAGAGGGTTATATTTTTTTAAAAAATAGTTGATCTAAAACTTTCTCAATAAAAATAATATGAAGCCTATATATTGGCCATTGCCTATGTACTGCAACTCTCTACTGTGCTTTCACTCTTCTGAGAGGTGTTCAACTCATAAGAGAGTTATAATAATGGAGAAACGAAAAACCACATTGCACATTTCTCTCTCTCTCTCTTCCTCCCTCTCTCCTTCCCTCTCTCCCTGTCTCCTTTTCTCCTTCTTTAAAAAAAGAATCAGAATTAGAACTCAAAGAATTTAGTATTATGACTAAAATTTGGGGCAAGTTTTTTCTCAGTACAAATACTCTCATCTATAAAATCAAGTTATTTGTTTCCACATTACATATTTTTGTGATGATTGAGGGTAAAAACGTGCAAGATACCTGATATGGAATCATATCCAATCATGCATGGCATTGATAATTTGATACAAAACAACCTCTGAAACATAATTCATTGAAGCCTCCCTCACCAACCACCAGATTTCTAATTACTATACATTTATTCATCCATCAACATATACTGAGTACCTGTTATGTGACAGACATTGTGCTAAGAAAAGACAAACATAGTCATAGTTCTCAAAAAAAAATCATTCCTTAATGACTGTCACAGACATGTACAAAGATGACTGCCATTTTGTAGAGGTATAGAAAGTGGCAACACTATTTTAAGATTTTCTTTAGCTTTCTATGGCAAGTCCATAGTTATATCACAAATTGTCTTCATAAGAATATTTAAGGTAAAAAGATGATTATTTGAGAGCTTAAAAGTCAAACTGATCTAAATCCAAGTCCTATCTTTCACCTACTCTCCAGTCATTAAATTGCATGACCTTGAAAGTTATCTAACATCTTTTTACATCATTTCTTCATCTGTATTATGAGGTAATAATGGCATTTATTGGTTCATTGTGAGAACTTAAGATAATAGCACTAGAATAGTGTGTGGCATATTTAAATCCTTGCATGTGGTAGCCATTATCATAAAGTCATTGATACATGTATTCAACAAATATTGATTAAATGTTTTCTGTGTTAGGATTCTTTCTGTTATAGAATCTAATGGTACAAATACTATAGTCATGGACCTTAAACTTATAGAACCTTAATTCTTGGAAGAAAACAAAAGCAAATAACAGACTTTAAGGAATCACATAGTCCAACCATTTTATTTTGCAGATAATAAAACAGAGACCCAGGAGATATAGATAATATAAACAGCTAAAAGCTATTGAAAGTTACAATGCACATACTTTGTACTTTCTAAGTACTTTAAATATTTTAATTCATTTAAGTCTTACTGTAAGTCTATAGCATATTTACTGTTAGTATTCCCATGTTACAAAAAAAAAAGAACCTGAGTAACAGGATTTTTCAAGTCAATTGCATAAGGTCATACAGTTAAAAAGCACCAGACATAGAATTTGATTTGGGCAGTCTGGCTCCAAGATCCAAACTTTTAATAAGTAGGCCATACTGTCTTTTAATGTAGCTGACTCGTCCAAGGATATTTTTCAAAAGAGTAATGATAAACGAACAACTGGAGTTTAGTGTGTCAGATGCAGAACAGTGGGTAGTCACCACATCACACCCACCCCACTTGGTATTTAAGTGTCTCTTACAAAGTGAGTAATTTCAATTCCAACCTCTACTAGGAGTCATTAGGTTTTGTGGTTTTGTATTGTTTTGTTTTGTAGAGTTCACCATTCAGAAAGGCCAACTAAATCTTTGCATTAATAACCTAGCATTAAATAAAAATATAAATTAATTGCTTTAAATATGAAGTACCTGGTCTTTTTACACAAGAGGATAAATTATATGAGCCCAATTTTCTCTGTAATAATCTATTAAAATACCTAAAGTCTTTACCAGTTCTTAAAATTGCACTGTTTCTCTTATGGTTCTAGGCTTTAGGAGCAAAAAATATTTTATTTTTATTGCTATTAAAGTAAGTTGCTTTACTTTTCTGTTAGTCACTAGAGAATTGCTGTCCCTAAAGTCCTTCTAAGAGAAGAAATGATTAAAATTTTTCTTGTTCTGAAAATCAGTATTTACTATTACTTAGGTATATTAGTCAGTATATATTAGGAAATGCTCCAGTGACAAACATCCCCAAATTTCACTGGTTTAATACATTAAAAATGCATTTATTTCTCACACCTGACACTCACAGGTTGGCTAGAGTTCTGTTCCACTCAGGATCTAAACTGATAAAGGTTCCATTATCTTGCTCCATCTAGAAAAGGGCCTTAGGTGGTCACTATAGCAGGGAAAGAGAGAAGTGGAGGGTTTTCTATTGGCTCTTTTGTACTTTTGCCTACATATGAAACACGTAGATTCTGTGCATAGTTTACTGGCCAAAACTCATACTTTTCCCTGCCTAATTGCAAAGGTGTGGGGAAGTGTAATACTACTCCAGAAGTGCAGAAGGAAAAGGAGCAAGATTAGTAAAAGCACTAGAAGTATCTACCACAATGAATCTGTGCATACCTCCTGCTGTACAGATAAGGATATAAATGACTAACTGATATTAAATGTTCCAATGCAATGCAACTACTACTGCTATTTTTACTACTACTTCTATACTACTAATATACCATATGGTGAGCATGGAACATTATTTTGCTAGGCTCTGTTAGCAACTTTTATATAAAATCTACCTTCACAGAACAAGTCTGTGAACTAACTATTATTATTTCTAATTTCCAAATAAGAAATCTGAAGTTCATAAAGTTTAGCATCGTATTCACTATCCTACAGATAAGTGACAGATACTTTGTTCAAACGTAATTCATGCTTACTTCAAAGCATTTGCTATTTCCATGGTAAAATATTACCTTTCTCTAAATTTAAGAAAAATTAAATTAAATTTTCTGGGAATTCAAAGCAAAATAAATTAAACAAAACTTCCATGTACTAAGCAGAAGCATGAAGCATCTCTCTCCCTTAAGGAATTTACTATTGTATTAGATAATTGAGACTTATACAAAATTAACTTAAATTTTTTTTAGCATTTTTTCCATTGATGACAACTACTATATTCAGGGCTTATTCTCCAGCCAAAGTGTTAGAGCCTGTAGATCTATCATCTTTGATGTATATTCAAACTCTAAAAAGTAGATATTTTAATCCCCATGTTACAGACAAGAAAACTGAAACTCAAAGAATTCAAGTGACTTGAACTAGACTACAAGTTATAAATGGAAGATCTGAGATAAGAATTTATATATTTTTGGCACACAACTCATATGCTTTGAACTACATACTAGACCACTCTAACCTACTAAACTTCTCAATAATCGAGGCTCAGCTAAAAACGACCTATCCTATGAAGCATTGTAGACACACCCAGATAGAAGTAGGTGTCATCTTCAAAAAGTACTGAGTAAAAGCCACCATTTTAGCAGTTATTACAGTCTATCATAACTGTCTACATACATCACTATCCTACAGACAGACTACAGACTGTGAAGTAAGCGTAGGCAAACAAGGTGGCTATTGTTAACCTTAAAGAGAGGTGAGGTAAAAGAGATGCGCTTGTCCCAGACCAGCCACAGAGAAGACCAGCCTCAGAGTACATGGACCATTCCAGACTTTGGCAGCAGGTGAGCTTCAAGCTGCTCATGCAGTGCCTGTCTTTCTCAGGTCTGGGCATAACTAGAGGTCATGGATATAAAGAGTAAAGCATCAGCAGAACACAGAAATGTCCATTTATTAAACAAATAGTTATTGTGCAGGTACTACATGTAGGCACTGTCATAGGCACTGGGTATGCAACAATAAATAAGATAGGTATAGTCTATGGCTTTATAGAGCTTATATTTTCATGGGAGATTCAATAATAAATGAGAAAGCAAATGATCAAAACAATTAAAATTTGTAGTAAGTTTAAAGTAGTGTTTTGAAGAGAAATTCACAATTATAAAAGCAGTGCAATAAAATGATAGATAGATTGATAGATAACTCATACAGGTTTATGTAAGAAAGAGAAGGGGACATAGGGTGCCACTTTTGGTAGTGCAGTCAAAAAAGACCTCTCTCAAAAGGTAGCATTTAAACAAAGTCCCTCAGAGTGAAAAAGAGCCAAATAGATAAGAACCAGAATAAGAACATTCCAGACAGAGGGAAAGGCCTCGAGGTACAAGGTCAGATACACCCTGACAACTCCCATATATAACTGCAACCCTCAATCCCCTCCTGAATTCTAGGTGGCATATTGACATTAGCACATGGATATAATAAAAATTTCAATTTCAACACATTCTTTATTTTCCCCCAAAACATATTTATCTCTCAGCATTGGTAAATAAGACTACAATTCACCCATTTATTATAGCTGAAAAGCTTGAATCATTCTTTTTAGGTAGAGTCACAAATCCTGTTGATTCTACCTTCAAAATATTTCCCAAATCCAACTACTTCTCATTACCTTCATTTCTACCAAAGCACACGATCATCATCTCCCACTGGACAATAGTAAATTTCCTATTTTGTCTTTCTGTTTCTGCACTTGCATTCTGACATTTTATTCTCTGCATAGCAGCCAGAGAGTTCCCATCCATTTTCTGCTCAGAACATCCATTGCCTCCCTACATTACTGAGAATAAGATTCAAAATCTTTACCAGAGGCTGGGGGATGGAGGCAATGCGGAGATGCTGGCCAAGGGTTTGAAGTTGCAGTTAAACAGGGAGAATGAGTAGTAAGTATTTAAGACGAAAAAAAAAAATCTTTACCATGGGCTGATCTCTTGCTTCCTGTATAACTCTTTCCATAACTCTCTCTTTATCTTTCATTATGCTCCAGTAACTTGAACTTCTTTTACTAACTTCTAAACATGGTAAAAATATTCTTGTCCCAGGACCTTTGTACTAGATTGCAAGATATATGAAGATAAAGCATTTGATATTTTGTCCATTGTTCCATCTTCAGCATCTTTGGAATATAAAGTTCTCAATAAATACTTGTTGAAAGAAGATGAGGAAAGGAAATGGAAGAAAGGATAGAGGAAAGGAAAGGAGAAAAGAGAAAAAAGGGAAGGAAGAAAAGGAGGAGGGAAAAACAGAAGGAAGGAGAAAAGAAAGGTAGTCAGGTAGTCAAGAAGGCTCCTAGGATGTTCTAGAAACCTCAGAAGGCCATGAACCTGGATAAGAAAAAAGAAAAATAGTATCAGGGAATGAAAATAGAATTGAATAGAGAAGCCAGACCTCACAGAGTCCATGAGCATCAGTAGGAAGTTCACGTTTTATTTTCTAAGTATAGTGGGAAGTCCACAACGGCTTTTCAAAATAAACACAACTGAAATACGCTAGGGTAGTAGCTACGCATACAAATTATTTACTCCCCTCCCTCTTTTTTTCTCTACTGAGAAAGACTTATTTTTCCTGGCTGCTTGTGCAAACTAATAAATTCCATTCAAACAGACAAACTGCTTATATTTATCATCCTCCCAAACACAAATTACTGACACCAGGACACATATGTTGTCCATCTTAACTGCAAAAAAGTGTCCACATATCACAGTGAGTCACAGAGCAGGGACTGGTAAGCATTAGATTTAGTACCATTGTTTTCTGCACTAGGAAGTGACAGGGACCTAAGAATTAGAAAGACTAGAGTTCAAAGTCCAGTCCCATCTTTAGCTGGGTGACATTAGTCACATAACTTCATCTCTCTGGACCTCACTGTCCTGAGCTCTAAAACAGGAGTAATAAAACCTACTTTTAAATCTTGCTGTGACTAGCATACAAAATAGGAGACAGAAAGTATTAAAACATGCAGCGCAGTACTTCTCTTATTTTTGTGCAGCCAGCGAAGGGGCAGAGAGATCAGTCTTAACCACTGAGTACCCACTTAAAGGACGAGGCACCACCTGCTGATGTGGTTCTACTGCAAGAACTTCCACCACCTCCTACTGACAAACCATAGAAAGAGAGAGATGCTACTTCATTATAACCACTGGGGGGATATGATAGAGGAAAACTAAGCAATAAACTATAAATTTTATGACAACATTTGGTGCAGAGACTAGACTCCCTGCCAATCCAGAGACGTTGTTTATTAGGAGCATGCTTCATAAGGAACCCGAATTATTTGTTTGCTTTTGAAAAATAGAGCGCCCAGGTACTAATCTGCTAGCTTTCCAAAATTATGATTTTTGCAGTATTCAAATAAACATGCCAAGTCATATTCTCAATCTCTAAAGACTCCTTTACGTAGAGGAGACCAGCCATTCAGAGGAGCAGCTTCAAGAGTTGCATGGGCCACATTTTCAGAAGAAAGCTGCAAAAGTGTCATGCAGTTTTAAGAGGAGTCTGAACAAAGCCAATTAGGAGAGTTTTGTGTAACACATCCAGAGCTTTCAAATTTATTTCCTTAACAAGTATTAAATTTATTTGCATGTAAAACCTAGTCACGTCTACTTCAGCAATAATGAAAAATAGTTCCATTGGACAGATACAAATATTTATTGGACAGAACTAAATGTCTTTCAAGATTATCAGGTGTTGCCAGTGTTTATTCCCAGAGAAGATGTAATCATTCTGTTTTCATCACTTGTTGCTTTTTAATTTCCTCTCTCACTGAGAATCCTATTGCCACACAGACAATAACATCACTGTCTATATGTATATATACAAAGTATACAGGAGCTTTGGTGCTGGGACAAGATACGTTAAAATAATAAAGGAAAAGAGATTATGCCATCCAAAGAGCTGTTTGGAAATGCTGGGAAAAAAATATGCTATCAGTGGCCACGTTTACACAATGAAAATCATGAGAAGAAAAGAATTATGAATTTTTTGAAATTTATTTGAATATCTTTCAAGTATAAATTAAAAATTATCTAATAAAATCCTCATTATTATTTAGCTTCTTATGGATTACTCCAAAGAAATAGGTGACTGAGGAGGGATGTAGACTTAAAGGGACCTGGGTCCATGATTCAAGGTGTTAACCACAAAGTTGCTATGTGGAATTGAGCTGGTTGCTTATTTTTTATGCGCTCCAGTCTCGTCATTTGAAAAATGGGGTAGGAAACACTTATTCCCAGGTGCTTTGACTAAAACATAAGATCACTGAGGTGATGCAAAGTTGCTGGGACCTCTAATCCAACTCCAAATTTTAAAGGGTAATTTCAGTCTAAGAAAAAGATATATCATAGGGGAAATACATACTACGTAAGCTGATTGTCTAATCCTTGTGGGTACATACTATCAAATACCAGTATTTAAACTACCTGCTCCCCTTTGATTTACTGTACCATTTCTATTACATACCAAGTTTCCATACATGCATGGACTCTAAATTTTGCTCCAAATGGATTAACCATTATTATGCCAGTACTACACTGATTTAATTCACATATTTCAGCATTTTGGGGAGGTGTTAGGTAATAAGAGCTACATGTTTTATATCAAGCTACTAATTACGAAATTCAAATCACATATATGTTTAGTAATATTGTTTTCTGCTTGAGCAGGTTCTCGGGGAGTGTGTGTTTAGTCTCTCACAGTATCTGTAAATTTATCCTAATATATCTACTATTACTTTTTATATTTATTTGATCTTATAGTAAGTGTAGGATTATTTTGATGGTGAAATTTATATTCCTTTTATTAGTATAAAATATTGTTCCTTATATATAACAGATTCCTCTTTAGTTTTATTTTATCTGTTATTACTTTTTCTAGAGCACATTTGTTTAGATTGTAATTTTCTGGCATATTTCTCACCACCCTTTATTTCCAATACATTTGTGTTATATTGTTTTTAGTGTATTCTACTAAATTACTCTCTTATTCTTATAGAATTTATTTTATATAACTTGTATTATTTCACATTGGCTGGCACATATTGGGCATTTGTACCATGCATGATGAGAGAGGAAATAAGTAATAATTATGTGAGTGTCTATTAATACATAGAATGGAACCTAGTTTGGTTTGGAGATGGATCAGGATGTGAGAATACTACACCTTTCACCAGGTTGATTCATTAGATCACTGCAGCCAGTATGACTTGTTAGGATGATGCCTTCTGCTTTCTTCACCTCTTGATGGGCTTCCCTTTCAATTCTGAGTTTTCAGAAGAGGAGGATGTAAGCTTTCTGGAGCCTGGTAGCAGATACATGTATTCCAGTGTAATTGTTTCCTAGTTTTATAATTCTGTACAAGGTACTTAAGAATTCTAAGCCTCAGTTCCATCATTGCTCAAATGGAACTGCTCAGACCTAGTTCATGGTGTTGCTCCACAGATGAAATGGAATGCCATCTTTAGAAAACCTCATAAGGCATAAGCTGATGTTCTCTGAAGCACCTTCTATATAGTGGATACTAATTAAATGCATATGAAATGATAGGAAATTATGTTGGGCTACTTGGGCAGAAAAGCTATTTCCACATTTCTAAAGGTACATAACATTTTTCTAATATTAATTACATCAACACCTTATACCTCTTTTCTAGTCTAACCTTCATCCCCAGGGAATAAGTTTAACAAACATAAAACTCTGCAGTCAGATCAAAGGTGTAATAAAATAAATCACAAAGATTTGTTTTTCTTCTCAAGTAACAGAGCTAATCTCATAAAAGCATTATACCTCTCACACACACAAAATGATGCTTAATTGATTTAGGATCTCTCTGTAAGTGTTACCCAAGCTCATCACTCACAAATCTCTCTTACAATATACTAACTTGTGTTCTGTGTCATTCACAGAAATATCCCACAGGGAAAAACAGTAAGAGCAATAGATATAGATATACAATGTTATAGGAGGCAGATCATAGGTCTTTCTTTCTCCTTCTCTCCCTCCCTTTCATTTCTTACTTTCCTGTTAACACTTATACATGCAAAGACTCCTTGCTAGAATGAGTTTAGAAAAATTGGTAAGTTTCAGCACCAGCATAGTGGCATAAGATCTAAAATTTATAGACAATGGAGATAATGTAGTTCTGAGACATATTATAGGTTATTTATTAGGGCCAACAATTGGCAAAACTACAGGCTCAGCAACATGTATTTTTCAAGACTCTCATACCTCCCTTCTGAGAACTTCTTTCCTAACATTTTACACATTTCCAATCATAGCCAAAATTTTCTTGTGCAGAGCACAAGTTCTGAAGTCAAGAAACTTGAATGTAAAATCTGCCACTGCTACATACTAGTAAGAACTTGCATCAGGTAAGTCAACTGCTAAATCTTAGTCATCTCATCTTTAAAATTACTTTAGCTACTTCTATTTTACCCACCTGACATCAGGTATGATTTTCAAAAAATGAAAAGCATGCCTCTCATAGAGTATGCACATGTCAAAAGTTGTTTAACTCATTAATAATAGCAGTATAGTAAAGCTGATCTGAAGGAGAATTAGAAAAACTGAGTAAATACATGCACTGAAAGAAAAAATGCTGAAGTAAGATTATTACAGGGAAAATAAATCCATAACCTTTACGGTTATCTTTTCTACCAAACAGAAGTAATTTGCATGTGTACTGGAAAAATACAAAACATATAATTTTACAGATTCATGGTTCTAATCAATAATAAATAGTATGTCAATCAAAAGTGCATTAAGCTTGAGAACTAAATAATTCTTAGGCAGACCTGTTAGACAATATTCCAGTGTAATTTTGAAAAAACATAGAGTCATCATTTTACACATCCTTTCCACATTTTGGATAACATTTCTTAACAGTACAAAATATTTGCCAAAGTTCTTTAATGTTGCTATACTTTTTCAGATATTCATTATTACTGTAATTGCTGCTACTGTTATCAATACAATCATTATTTATTTTGAGAGAGCTTATATGCCCACAGCCTTTGCAAATTATTATTTCTTTCATTAGTTTGTTATTTTTTCTATTTATTGTTCTAAGTGTTTTAAATAAAGATGAGGGAAAACTTTCAAGGCTTTAGGAAGCTTTAAATCTAGAATGGAAATATGCAAGAAAATACAGTAAGTTCTGCAAGAGTTATGTACATCATAAGGACACAATGAAGCTAGCGATTTTATTTAATTCTGCCCAGAGGAGACAAAAATCTCCATGGATAAAATGTTACTTTAGATGTGTAGCCAGGGAGCCAATAGGAAGGAGAATGGCACTCTGAAAAATGGCATTCTTGTCTTGCATAGACAAGAATTATACATAGACAATTAAGACTGAAATAACTCATCACTCAACACTTGGAGAAGTGAAAACAGTTTATTGTGGCTAAAATACAGAAGATAAAGAGAAAAGTGACAAGCGATGACAGTAGTGTGAGGTAAGATGTGGTCAACTTGAGAAGTTTTCTGTTTCCAAATCTCAGAGGCTGCAAACAAATGGCCATGTTTGCATTATAGGAAAAAAGGACTCAACTGGGGGCCAAGATACCTGGATTTTAAAACCTATTCAGCCAATGACTAACAGTGATTATTTGAGAAATTACTTTTCCTTTCTCAGTCTCAATTTTCTATCTGTAAAATGAGCGTTCCTGGCCTGCATGAGCTAAATTCCATGCAGTAAATAATGTTTATAGCACGCTGCTGATATCCCTGGAAACATAGTTATTAAGGAGTTCCCTTGGGATCAAAATTTTTGTAAGTTCAGTTAAAGGAGCAAGAGTGGGTAGATGGAGTAATTGAGCTGGGATGCAAGACCAAGAGAAGCCTCATCCAATTTTATTGGAAACTCTGGGAAGCTCGGGAGCTAGAACCGCCCTTCAGAGTAGTCCAAGCTGGGTGGCCACGGTCCTTACACTGTCACATTGACCAACCATTGGGCTACTGCAGGAAGAGGTGTGACTTTGAGCAAGGTGACTCTACAAGTGACCTAATCCCTGAAGAACTGACAGTGAAGGCTATTGGCCAACAGCACTCTCAATAGCCAGGAAAAAAGTCCTTGGACAGAGGCCAGGGTCATACATCCTAGCGTCTTGTGATTAGTTGTATTCTGTTCTCCTTTAGGTACTAGCCGGCCTCCCTACTCCAACTCTCATTCACCTGTATAAAATCACTCACAGATTCTCAAACTTGCCCTGAGAGCATATTTCTAACAACCCCAGCACCACCACCCTGACCTATGACCCCATGGTCTCAATATAGATATCACTTCTTCCTGAATGTTTTCAGGACATCCTGGTGTGGGTTAAGTTTCTTACTTTGTGCTGACTATTGTGACATCAATCATTCTTTCTTCATGCATTTGACTCGTGTTATAAATACAAGCAACTTGAAGGTGTTTAACGGGGCTTCTGCAATCTAGCATATATGAGGTAAATACCAGATGCGGCTGTGTTGAAAAAACAGATACATAAATGAATACTTGAGTTTCAGAGATAGTAAATTAGAAGGAGAATGTGAGTATTTCAATCCAAAAGATTGAAGAAACAGTCTGGAGAAATTAAAAGATAAAAAAAAAGCAAATGCCAGTTTGACACAGGGGCTTTTCTTCATCATGAAATTCTCTACATAAAGCCAAGGAGTAGTAGAACCTTAGCAGAACCCAGAGGGGAGAGGGAAGAGCTATGTATGACTCGTGATTGTTTTCATAACTTTGTTTCTTAGTGTAGTCTTCTACTCTTCAGGTTTGATTTCTGCTTCTGATTGATTGTTGGTCTCTTTTGGACCTTTGGCTTCAGAAGTTAAAGAAAAGGAGAAAAACAACAGCCTTCATTTAAGTGGAAACTATTGCCCATCCTATAAACACAAATTTTAACTTGATATTCTCTGCAACGCTGTTAAAATTCCTCCATTCCTGGTTCTTTAATTATCCTAATCATTTAAGTTTATATATGGGACAACGTGGAATGGTATTTCATAGCATTCATATTTTAGTCAAATGCTTTCACATTTTTAATCTCCTTTATCATTGAAACAGCCCAGTGAGTGATGTATTGGTATCTATATTTTTCAAATAAAGTACAGGAGACTCAGAGAGGGCAAAAAGTTGCTGAATGTCACACAGTTGAGTAGAATGTGATTCCAAACCCAGTTCTGTGATGTCTAAGTCAAGTGCCTTTTCTATTTTACCATAGCTAGGTTGAGCATTTTATTATGTTGTCTCTAATGCCATCATTAGAGATATATTTATTTGGTACTTTTAAATTTTAGTGCTCTAGGAATTAAAAGATGAATATCCCTAGGAGGGGAATATATGTCTAATAACTAAAATATAAGCAAAATGGAAGCAGCAATATTACAGCTAATGCCTAATGATTTAAAAATTCCATCTCCTCTACTTTTCCTAAAAGCACCTATATACACATCATTGTTCCTGTTTTATAGGTGAAGAAACCAAGACTTGGGGTGGGGTATGGGTTGAACTATTTGCTCAAGATCCACAATGGATTATGGAAAAACTATAGTTTGAACTCAGTTCTTTCTGTCCCTGGAGAATCTCATATTTTTATTATACACTCTACTATATTTATATGCCCTCCAGATTTCAGACTCTCATCCTCCTTCACACTTAAAAAATAGCATCAACAAGTCTAAATCTGTCCAAATTGCTCAGGTCCCTTGTGGGAACTGAAGCTGAAGCCCCCACCTGCCATTCCAAGTGAGATTGCTAGATCCAGAGCTATGCATCATTTAAGATCATTAGTGTAAAATCAATAGCTGCAGGAAATAATTGTAGCTATTCCTGTGACCTTGCCCCCTGTGGTACTTCATCCTTGAAGGTTATTTGATTAAAGTCCAAGCAAGATGGTTTAGCTCTGGAGTGGTGTATAAAGTGGAATTGACATGACACCACAGGGACATGGCCTTCACTCCCAGCATTGCACTGTGTGGCTCAGACAGAGAAGGTCTTACAACACTTGGGGCTGGAATACCTAAGATTCTGTTAAAAGACACTGCTTTGCAGGTGGTTAGGTCATCTTTGTATACAACAAATGGACAATTATTATTTAGTAAATATGTATTGGAAAGCTACTGTATGCTAAATTCTCAGGCTGAATCAACCCAAACTGTCCTCCAGAAGATCACCTTTGAGTGGAGACAAATGACCCAAAAACTATGTGTCTTGGTCTGTTCAGGCTGCTATAACAAAATTCCATAGCCTAGGTGACTTAAACAACAGAAATTTATTTCTCACAGTTCTGGAGGCTGAAAGTCCAAAATTAGGGTGCCAGCAAGTTCTAATTCTGGTGAGGGTCCTCTTCCAAGTAGCAGACTATTGACCTCTTCTTCTATCCTCACATAATATAAAAAGGGCTAGAGAGTTCCCTGTGGTCCCTTTTATAAGGACACTAATCTCATTCTTGAGGGATCTAGCTTCATGACCTAATTACCTCCTAAAGGCCCCACTTCTTAGTGCCATCTCATTGAGATTAGGATTTCAATTTATGAATTTTGGGGGACAACAATATTTAGCATCATATATGCCAAATATCTTCTGGTCCAATAGATGCAAATACATCATAACAGGACATATCTTTCAACTGCCTAGATTCTGTTAAATCTTGTAAATTTTGTGAGAGGTGGGGAGTCATTGTGAGAATTTTTCCCATGTAACCTCCCTTCTGAATTTAGGTCACAGCCTGAACTTCCACTCCAGTATCACCAATTCCTGGACTTCCATGGTTCACATTTCCCTTGGCAATGCTTTCTTTGCTTCCAATATTTACAGACAAGCATGCACTCTCAAAGTAATCCTGCTGCCATTTTGCAGTACGAGCATACTTAACCACTATGTATCAAGCATAAATTCAGAACTCACTTTATTTTAGTTCTCAAAACAGTGAAAACATTAATTCATTAATTCCTTTATTATTACAACAAATATTTATTGAGAATCTAGTATGAAATCAACTACATGGTAAATTGCAGTGTTTTTATTAATACATAATTATTTGAAAATTATATTGAAACAGCACCTCTTATCCTGGATGGAACTAGAGCTCATTCCTCAAAGTAAAGTATCACAAGAATGGAAAAACAAGCACCACATGTGCTCACCATCAAATTTGTATTAACTGATCAACACTTAAGTGCACATATAGTAGTAACATTCATCAGGTGCTGGGCAGGTGGGCGGGGGGAGGAGGGGATGGGTAAATTCACAACTAATGGATGTCGAGTGCACTGTCTGGGGGATGGGCATGCTTGTAGCTCTGGCTTGGGTGGTACAAAGACAATATATGTAACCAAAATGTTCATACCTCCATAATAGTCTGAAATTTAAAAATAAAAAAATAATAAACAAGAAAGTTGAAGACAGGCAGGAATTTGTTTTCTCTAGAAAACATCCTCAATCAGGGGGAGTTCTGAGACTTTTAAATTTACTAAATTTCTGTCTGTACAGTGGTTACTGCTGGACCAGGCCCTCTTTGACTCTCGTGTAAAGAAAAGGAAAACTGTTCTTATTGCCTTCAGGGAAAGCTCAAGGTATTTCTCAGCCATGAACAAGCAGCAAGTGCACTGAGGTTCAGCGCTATGCATAATAAGGTGTAGACTGCTCACAATGTCAAAGTATAGTAAACACTAAGAACGTGACTGAATAACTTGGGGGAGGAAGAATGCCAGCTTTGGCCTTGATTGTTTATGTTTGATCAACAATGTACGCCATACCCATAATAATTAAAAATTTGAAAAAAATTGAAAAATAAATATGAAGCATTAGGTTTCAGCAGAAACCATAACTGTCTTATAAAATAGATTGAGGTGAGAACAAACACCTGTACTTCAGTGTTATCTCTTGTATGGGTAGGTACAAAAAATAAATACTTTAAAAAATAAAAAATATATATATGTACAAAAAATTATATTGAAGCAAAAGTTTTTTCTTATCATTATACATTCTGATTTTATTTAGTTCATATAAGATATTTTCAGTGTTCTCACTATCATATATTATTTAAAGTGCTATAGATACAAAATAAATGAAACACATAAAATTATTTGCCCTGAGGAACTTACTTTCCAGCTGTAGAGACAAACAACAAGTTAAAGAAATGAAAAATCAAACAAATAAATAATTTAATCTATTCAAAAATTTTATGATAAAAAGTAGCTATAATGTAACACACAGTGACTAGGATGGGTATAGAGTTTCCTATTGATAGGATGATCACAGAAGACCACTATACAGATATGAGAGTTAAGATGCATCCTTTAACAAACACTTTTAGACACAAAGAACCAGAAAAGTATAGCCCATAAAAAGGAAAATAATCAGTCAATTGAAACTGAGCCTAAGAGGTCCCAATTCTTGAATCTGCTAGACAAATATGTATTGAATGACTCAACATTGCTAAGATGGAAATTCTCCCTGAATTGATCTAAATCTCAGAACAATTTCTATCAAAATTTCACCAGGCTTTTTATTTTTTTTTTCAGAAATGGCAAGCAGATCTTAAAATTTATATAAAAATGGAAAACACCAAGATCAGCCAAAACAATGTGGAAAAAGAACAAAATTGGAGAACATTCACTTCCAGATTTCAAAACTTACTATAAAGCAACAGATGTCAAGACAGTATGGTACTGGCCTAAGAATACACATATTGTTCAATGAGAGCAAAGTGAGAGTTCAGAAATAAATACTTATATTTATAGTTAATTGATAGTTAACAAAGGTACAAGGTAGTTCATTGGGAAAAGAATAGCTTATTAAACAGACACCATCTCTCAGCCCAAAGGGTCCAATAATATACACTTAAATATTTTTATGGAAACAGATCTAAATATTGCTTGGAAAGCTTTATCAAGACAGATGTCAGGGGGATGGAATGATTGGGTGGGATGAAGTTCATGGTTTATATTCTTTATAAACTTTCCTCAGTACTCCCATTTTTTTCTTAACTGTAAGTATAGTTTGGTGTATGAGCAATATGATATATTCAGTACCTAGACTTAAATGAACACTGTCTTATTTCAAAACTCAGCACAGCATTGAATTAGCTTTGTGACATTGGCCAAATCACCTAACTTTCATTTGACTCAATTTCTTCATCTATAAAATAGGCACAGTAGTATTATCCTCAGAATTGCTGTATGAATAATTAAAGTACTTAACATAAATCCCTTTGTAAAGTCTCAATTAAACATTTGCTATGAAATATTGAAAAGCAAAATAAAACCAAGAAACATAAAATTGACCAAGAAGAAATAAGGAGAAACAAGAAACAACATACATACAGATGTGTACACCCACCACTGTCCCCCCACTGAAGCATAACCAAAAAAAAAGAAGAAAGAAAAAGAAAGAGACAGCTTTCTATACAAGATATGACTAACCTGCCTGTTCTAAGTAGTATTCTGAGAGAGACTGGGATGGCATCAGAAATTTTACTCAAAAGAGGAAAGGAAAAATCAGGAATTGTACAGCACTGGTGGGCATGGAAATGCAGCAGAAAAACAAGTAAAAATAAATCATGCTGAAAGAGTGAGTGTATCATGTTATGATTTATTCTTGATAATGGCTGTGTCCAAGTTGATATCAAAACTTGGCAACTACATGTACTCACTATCAAATTAGTACTAACTGATCAACACTTATGTGCACATAGGGAAGTAACACTCATGGGTGTTGGGCAGGTGGGAGAGGGAGGAGGGGATGGGTAAATTCACACCTAATGGGTGGGTGCTCACTGTCTGGGGGATGGGCACGCTTGTAGCTCTGACTTGGGTGGTGCAAAGGCAATATACGTAACCAAAGTATTTGTACGCTGGTAATATTCTGAATTAAATAATTTAAAAAAAAACCTTGGAAACTCAAACAATACTCACTTTGGAAATTCTTCTCTTGACTGCAGCGCTCTTGGCTTTTGGAGTTACCTAGGAAGAGAGCTGACAGTGGGTAAAGCAGGTTTTTTATTCAAAAAGACGTGAAGCTCCTCAGACAGAAGAAAGTCTGATTCAACTGGCAGAGGAAGCTTTGCAAAATTTGGGAGTTTAAGGTCCTCTGCTTCAGAGGAAACTACCCACATGGTCTCATCCCAGTTTTCAGGGATCAAGAAGCAACAGGGCTGTAGGACAAGCTAGAAAGGGATTGAAGAGGAAACCAGGTCACATGGAAACACAGCCTTAGCTCAGTCAGGCGTGGTGTATTGGCCTGTCCAGGAAAGTAGAGGGCTGACCACTCTGATGCCAGAGCACACTTCTCCTGGGTTTCTGGGTACGTACAGAAAGCTGTGAGCCCAGACACTTAAAGCAATGAAGCTTTCCCTTCTCCTGACAGTTTGTTGTTCCTAGCCAAATAGAGCATAGCAAAACAAAAATAAATGTGTCTACCTTTATTTAGCTAAATATTTTTGTTGCCACAGAAATGACTGCTTTTGCCACTCCTCAGGCTGTCAAAGGCTGTCAAATATGCTAAATGAATGTATTAATAGAAGGGAATAGACTAGGTAGAAATCAGTGTTGGACTAGCCACACAGCAGAATGTAGAGCTAGTATAGTAGGAAGGGATAAAATCCAATGGTTTTTAATTATTTTAAAATTTGATTTGAGCTGAGAAGTTGGCAGCTTTCTTAACACATGCAATGTAAACTTCAGAAGAGCTTATTGAAATGGAATGCAAGCAGGCAGCAGGATCCAGAAAAAGAGAGAAACAATGTATAGAGAAGTTCTAGGTGAAAATAGGAAATGGAGTCCTGGAATATTCCCATGACCCATACTTTTTAAAGAAATGAGTGTTATAATTTGGGACCAAAGATTGCAGCCTGAAAAGTATGGGGTCTAGAGAACTGGGGTTTAAACTCAAACAGGTGGATAAGAGAAAAGAAATGCCAGATTCCTGGGCACTAAGAATGGAAGATGGGAGGAAGGTATTCAGGGAGCCTAATGGTTCTCTGGAATGTTTATCATTTGGCCTATGAATTAAAGAAAGATGATTTTCAGACTCCACTGACTAATGAGGTAAAGGCTATGGGCATTCTCTCAGAGGGGATTCAGCGTTCCTAGGCTGGAAATATTCATGGCAAAGGTGCATGAGCAGGTGTCAAAGTAATGAGCAAGTTCCTGGGTCTTCTATATAAATGGCTAGAATGGGGATAGAACAGGACTAAGACAGAGGATTATGATAGAATAAAAGAACTGCTGTTCACCAAATGATAGAATAATGTGGGTTCACCAGAGCAAATTGATGAAACTATATTTTTAATGTTGGCTGACTGTGGCTTTTACAGTGGTTTGATAGCATTGGAACAAAATATATATGTATATGTTAGTGTGGGCTGTGTGGCTAAATAGCTACTACCACTTTGGATTTTTAAACTTTCCAATATATTTTCCATAAGAACTAAGCTATATATTTGCAATAATCTTGGATTTATTAATATTAGGTTATTAGATGCTGCCAGGGAGTTTCCTCTGAGATTTCAATTAACAACAAAATTAATTGTCATTGCCAGTGCTAATGAGACTTGGCTATACCTAAAGGGTTTTATTTAATCATGTTCAAAATCCAGGTTTAGGTAGGTCCATGATACAGTGCTAATAATTTTGTTATTGTTTTTGCCTTAGTCATTTTTCATTATGAAATTATAGTTATTTCCATAATAAATATACATGTTTTATAAAAGGGATAGATAGCAAATTCAGAGGAAAGAATATTAAAACCTCATATAGAGTTCACAATCAGAATTAGCTAAGAATAGGCTCCATAATTTTGGACTTTGTCTTATTTTCTTTATTGTATCCTCAATATCTCTTTGCCATACCTAAGGACCATTTATAAATATCATATAAGTGAATGAATGGATAAATAAGTAAACTGATGAATGAATTATAATTGAGTAAGTTCCACTAGGTATATTTTGTTTTATACTACATTGATTTTCCTTTTATTTTTATACATAGCATAAAATTATGCTATGTATATACTATTGCTTTAATACTTTTTCACTTATCATCAAAAAATTGACATGTGGTTGTATACTCATAAAATATCAGTTTAAATTGCTATATAGTATTCCATTGAATTACTGGTTAATTTATTTCACCAGTATTCTCTGTTTAGACCTTGAGGATGCTCTTCATTATTTTTTTATTATAACTAGAATTATCAGAATATCTTTACTCATAACCACAGATATCATAGTTAATACATGGCATAATAATATTGTGAACATATCCCTACTCTCAGATATATATCTTCACACCCCAACATGCAAAAACACCTTTTACTAAGTGTTTTAAAGTTTTCTTTCTGTGGAAAAAGTTTGCAGGATTTTGCTCCAAGGAGCATTTTATTTGTTTGTTTGTCTGTTTGTTTTGAGGAAAATGTTCAACTGCTTTTGCATTATTAACATATTATACATTGTATTACATAAAAGTGTTCAGAGACCATTTGCATGCTCTGGATGCTGCCATAGGATTGAAATTTAGACAAATAGCTTTTTCCATATGCCTGGCTGACTTCCAGGGAGAAAATTATTTGACTAGGTAAGAGACAAGGTAGAAGGCAGGTATTGTTCTAGTTGATACATTTTATACATACATCAGTATGCTAATTTGCCAAGGAAGAAATAAATTTTGGATACTCTCTCCAAACAAATGTTTAGAAACTTATTTTTACTTACTCCCAGATTTTTATGCTGTATACAGTAAACTACTATCCATTGTAGGGAAACTTCCTACTTTATGAACTGACCACACAATACAGAGGCTTCCTAGACAGCATCCGTTGCTATATATATTTGTTCTTAATCCAATCATTGGTTTAGCCTCTGAGCCCAAAGGCTTAGTTTAAATATGTTGGATTAATTATAAGCCATATTCCTTTGTATTTCCTTCTGTTATTAGATAAAATTACAGACACATAAATTGTTAACCAATTTTGCTTTTATAATACAACTGGCTGGTATGGGCAACTCAAGTATTAAATGGTGTAAAGATTGTGTTATAAATCTAAAGCAATATATGCCAACAAACCCCGTGAAGGGATGCCCTGAAAACTGAGGAAACCTGGTTGTGACACAACTTTTCAGATAATTTCTAAACTTACCAATCCTCTACTCCTCAAATATATAACTCATACTACTCTTGTAACACATTACATGGTTATATGAAGACTTATTTTACTTGTCTGTCTCTCCCACTAGACAGTGAACAGTAGTTTTGTATATTTTATTTCTATGCATGCATAATTTGGCCCAAGTGTCATAAAGATATCTGATAAATTTAGGCCTATCAAATAAATATAACATCGACCTATATCAATGGTGTAAGAGAGTCAGCCTAGAAAAAGAGCAGATGACTTATCAGGCATAAACATGGTTTTGGTAGAGAACTCAGACATGGCTATTAGATGATCAGGCAGAGTAATGGAGTTATATTAGGGGAGTTTCCTTAAAAGCAGTGAAACACTCTTTACCTTATTACTTTAAAAAATTAAACAGAAAATCAAATACAGCAACATATATTAATAACAATATTAAGAGTACAAAGTTAAATAGCCACTAACTCATGAAGTGCAAAAAGTTTTCCATATAATTGTTAACCCATCCACGTTAAGCAAATGTTGGATTTTAATTTGTAGTGAAGCTCCAGAATACATTCTTTAATTAAATCAAAACCCTCCTTTAATGCAAAGTTAAATTTTTAAATTTAAGCCACCAAAATTAAGATAAAAAACAAAGCTAAGCTTCTTGCAAGAGCATGGAGTACATAATAAACAATGAGAAAGTAACATCTTATATTAGATGTGTATAATGTGAGCAAATATTGTTGTAAGCAGCTTAGTGTCTGTCTACATTTAACAACTTTGTTGCTTTCAATTTCAAGATTAAATCCCTTCCAGGGCTAATGCTTCATGCTTCTTTACAGAGATTATTTTTCTTTTCTTTCTTTTTTTTTTTTTTTTGTGGTAGGGGTGATTGTGGGTAAGGTGGTGTTTAATGCTAGTTGTACTTTATAGGGAATGGAGTTTGAGCTAGACCTCTTTAAGGAGCGCCTGCCTCTCAGTTTTGTACCTTTATAGCAGTGGGGTCAAGCCATTCACCTGCCCTCAACTTTCTAAGAAAGAGTATTTGCTTATCTTTTCTCTATTCTTGCAACTATTCCAGTTCCTCTTATTTCAAGGCCGCCTTCCTTCCTCATTATCTCTTTCATTTCTCTGTCTCAGATTAACTTGCCCTTTGCCCTTGGTCTTCTAGCCCAAACAATTCCCAACTTCCAAGGCCTCACTTTGGGCACAAGTTTAAATTCCCAGTACCTCCTCTACCACTTTCTTGACTCTTCCACAGATGGGGACCAGAGATAAACTAGCAAAATTGTACAAATTTCAATAGGAGGGGTTGTTTTTTGTTTTCATTGTTTTTAATCTTACTTAATTTTACTGCAAGGCCCAAAGTGTCAGAAGTTCTGCATTCAAATCTTTGAATCATTTTGCATCTTTAAAACAAACAAACACAAAAACAAAAAGAAAACAAAACAAAAAACAATGAACATTAACAGTATCATGACATTTGAAATCAAAACAAGGTTTGCAAAACTGACACCAAGCACCACACCATTAGAGATAAATAAATACTAGCCCTTGTTTGCCTTTTTTAACAAAGATGTGGATACTCAGCCATGAATTTGGTTCCCCCTTACTAGAATACTTATTAAATTCTGACAGCAATTATATAAAACTAAGATTTTATACAGGCTGAATTCAAACCCAAAAATGGAATATGAAATAAATAAAGGCCCTGCAATTCTTCCAGGAAAGGATGCCTCCAGAATATGGTCTTCCTCTAGTAAAACCCATCCTCAACTGAAGTTCATTTAAACTGCTGTTTGTGAATACTGCCACTTAGAATTGCCTTCACTCTAAGTATCTTTTCCTGTTAGCTAACCATACCTTAGCAAAGTTAAGTTCATCACAAATCATGTTTCGAATGCAAAATTTTGACAAAAATTGTTGTGAAAAGCATGAGGGGCATTGCAGGGAGAGGGGAACACCTGGACTAAATCCTGCTTTACCACCTGTGAGTTGCACAACCTCGGGCAAGTCAATTTACCTCTTCTAATCTCAGATTCTTTATCTCTAAAATGGATATGATAATAATTTCTCTCTCAGATATTTAGGACTGGATGTGCAATTTAAATGAATGTATACACTGTGGCTGGCATAACAGCTAATGCACACTAGGGTCTTTAAAATGGTAAAACTGTAGTTCTTACTGTTACTTATAACAGAGTTTCTGTGAGCTGCTTTGTGGCTAAAAGAGGACAATATTTATTCAGCTTCCACATTTATAAAATTAAGTGAATGGATAGATTTTCTAAATGTTTAAGCTTTTTACCCCTGACTATTTTGTTTGTTTTCCTAAAATATTGAGTACCTGGTACTTTTTTCTTCTAGTGGGTATTTGAATATGATAAAAATACAGAGGAACAAAAGAATCATAATACAAACAATTTCTCCTAAACACCCATGTTAATGAGTTCAGTTTTTAATCCTATTAACCTAATTAATTTATTCTCCTAGGAGAGCTTAGAGAGCAGAGTGATGGGAAGTATGCAATCTTGACCCACACTGCCTTGGTGGCCCACCAACTGTAAGACCTTAGGAAAGTCCCCTAACCCCTCTTTGTCTCAGGTTCTTCACAGGTCAAGTAGAGATTATGGTAGTATCTCTGCAGAGGGATTTTGTTATAACTAAATTAATCAATATTTTTAAAGAGATTACAAAGGAGCCTACTCATAAAATAAACAGCTAAGCAAAACAAATGAATATAATGAATTTAATGTGCTAGAACCATATTAGGATGTTCTGTGCTGAATTGCATCAGTAAAATTAAGATCTTCAAGCAGAAAATGTTGGGGAAAAAGAAGGAGAAACTAGTAAGAGGTTACCACTTTCAGTAGTATTTATCCTGGTTTATTCTAATAAGTATGGCAGGTAATAAAGGATCACATATCCTGGATATAGACATGCAAACTTCATTCAGTCAGCTCAAGTATAGACTTGGGCATCTGAGGTCACACTAATTGGAAACACTCTCAAATTGCCTGGAGGGCTTTATTTCATTGTTACCTACACCAGTTGATGTTTCTGTCAAGAACTCTAAATGTAGCTTCTTTGTGGGTTGAACCTGGGTGTCTACCAGGGCTAGATAGAGAGATAGATCTAGAGAGCAGAGGTTGCAGATATAATTAACTCCAAAAAAGGATTTCTTAACTGCAGCTCTAATGACATTGGAGGCCAGATAATTCTTCCTTGAGGGTGTTTGTCTTGTGTATTGTGAAATATTTAGCAGTATCTCTGGCCTCTACCTACTAGATGCTAATAACACCTCCCTCTCCCAGTTATGACAACAAAAACATTTCTCCAAACATTGTCAAATGTCACTGGGAAGGCAGAATGTCACCCACTTGAGAACTGGTGCTCTAAAAATACAAGAAATGGACTGGTGAGTAAATAAATATATAAATAAACTATAAGGGACCACAAATTAGAGGCTATAATTAATCTCATTACCTTTATATGACAATCTTAAATAAAATATCACCAAAAGAATGAAAGAATGCACCAAATCATTACAACATAAACAAAACCTAAACAATGTGGAAACTAACAATGAAGGATAGTTTGCTATCAAGAAATTTGTTTCTATAAGATGTAATGTGTTTGGTAGGTCACATAAGAGTAAGAGGACTTAAAATGGTCTCAATTCCTTCCAGAAAGGCATCAGTTGAAGTTTAAAAATTCTTTTTAATAAAAGAACCTATATATATATATATATATATATACATATATATATATAAAAAGAATAGAGTCTGGGATATTTTAAAACATATTAAAATAATCTGTTTTAATATATTAATTCAATAAATATGTTTTAAATGTCTATATGTTTTATTTACTAATTGTATGTGGTCAAAATATAGTGAGGCTTAGTCCACATAGAAGCCCCTGCTTTCAGAGGGCTTATGTTCTGGATGTGCATATGCGGTAGGGAAAAGAAAGTAAGTAAATATACAAGATGATTAAAAATGTGAGGGGAGGAAAAACTATCATCTTAGAGTGGTCAAGAAATGAGCTCTGAGACAACGCGACATTTTAGCTAAAATGTGAGGAATAAAAAACACATAGCCTCATGAACAGCTTGTGGATAAGCATTAGAGGAATTGATAAAAGCTGAAATGGTAACACTGAAAAGAGCTTAGAACTACAATGAAGGAAACCGGAGAGGTGAGTGTGTGAGCGGAGGAAACATGAAGCACAATGAGACCAGAAAGGCCAACAGAAAGCAGGCTTTGATGAGAGATTTGGATTTTATTCTAAGCACAGTGGAAAGCAGTACTAAGGTTTAAGCAGGCAGAAGACAGAATACTTTTTTCAGTTTTAAAAGACTCTGCATGGCAAATGGCATTGAGCAGAGGCAAGAGTAGAAGCCAAGAAGTCAGTATTTAGCAGGTTACTGCAAGACTTTATGCATAACATGATTATGCCTTGGGCTGGGGACTAGTATGGTATTGGGGAAAGGTAGAGAGATTTGAGATACTTTGAAGACAGAACTGATAGAACTTGCAAATTGTGCAGAAGAAAAGAATCAAGATTCTCTTTTGCGTGTTTGGCTTAAGCAACTGGGGAAGTAGGCATAGAGTTTGCTGATATGCAAGACAGAGGTATCTTTTTACAAGAAGCAGTGACCAAAGATCAAAGTTTTAGTAATAGAAGGGAGACAGTTGGCTATAGGAATATGAATATACTAGCTCAGGGAAGAAGTCATAACTTGAGGTGATGCATTTGGGAGGCCATTGACAAATAAGTGGTATTTAAAATATTGGGAAATTTGAACACCTACATAGATATATAGAGATAGATAAGGAGGAGGATCCCCATGTCAGCCCTGGTGACTAAACACTTAAGAGACTGAGTAGAGAAGTTGGAAAAGGTAGTAAAAATAAAGTAAGAGTTGCAAGGAAAGGGTTAGTAAAATCACAAGGAAAATTACTTCAAAAAAGTCTAAATATGCTGATGGATTAATTAAGTGTAAGACTGAGAATTGTCCTTAACACCAAGGTCACCCGAGACTATGACATGAATTCAGTAGAATAATGGGATAGAGGGCCAGAATGAAAAGGGTTAAAGAGTGAACAAGAAGGGAAGAAATGGACATGACTCACAGAGTAGACAATTATTCCAAGAAATCTTACTGGGAAGGGCAGGAAAAGGCAGCAATTAGGACAAGCTAGGTTCTCAAAGAAGGTTTTCCTTTGTTTTTAAGAAGAGTAATACTGGATCATGTTATTTTGCTGATGGTAGCAATTCAGTAAAGGGAGATGAAGGCGAGGAGAAATAAAGTGAAAGAAAAGGTGAATGAATGAATTTTCTGCAGAGGCAAAGTACTTCAGCAAAGAAAACACATTGGGATCCAGTGTATTAATAGAGGTATTGACCTTTGATAGAAACAGAGGTCTATCATTTTAATGAGAAATTAAGGGTACAGATGTAAGTATGTTTCTAGATATAATGGAGGCAAAATGAGGGAATACCAGTCAGATGACCCCTGTTTGTTCAAGGTAGTAAGAAGGGGAGCTATCACTTAAGAACAAGGGGGTAGGGAGTCTGAAATATTTGAGGAGAGAAAAGAGGTTATGAACTAAAACCCAAAATTGCACCAAGTTGTTAAACTGTAGGGATTTTAAATCATATGCTAAACAAGAGTAACCACAATTTAAGGGACATTGGAAAGAAGGGCATGGATAAAGCTATATTTGCAGATTGAAATGTTTGTACACTCAGATCTGAGAAACTTCTGATGAACTGCAATTCATTACAGTGGCTGGCTGAAGAACACATGTGTAAACTTCAGTGGTGTTTGTAGATATAGCCAATGATTCCTTGACTGATAAAATTAACAATTACCATGTTCACATATCTGTATTTAGTATCAAGGCTGAACTATACTTTGAAATATTGATTTGTGCATTTTCTGTGTAATTTTCTTGCCCCTGATCTTTCAGTAGTAACCATCTCCCCTTACCTTAGCCATGGAATATACCCAAGAGGTCACAGACTCAAGAGCCAGGCAGAAAGATTCAGATGATTAGAAAGAAAATGAATTGTGAACTGCCAATAAAGCCTCATCTATGAGAAAGCCTCCAATAATTCTGGACAGTGGTAATCCCCTTTGAATGGAAAGATGGGAAAGTTTGCCATTGTTTATTAACTGCTTCATTGAACATTACTTCTGGTTGTTGCATTTTGTTTTTTCTCAGTGGTGTTCTTCCTCACATGTTCAGTGAGTTTCAAATATCCATTTATTTCTGTGGTTGAAATGAATGAAAATCCCTGTTCACCTGCTGAGAATACATGTTCTAGGCATTGAGAAGTAGTCAGTAAATTAGAGCGGGCATGGGAGAAAATCACTTCATGGAGCCCTGCCGAATTTCCTGGCTCCAGGTTCCACTGGGGAATAGCTGCCTTCGCAACTTGCAACTTTAACCAGAAGCCAAAAGCAGGTGTCAGCTTGCCTTTTGGCTTTTGCCTCCCTAGGCTTTGTCTGTGGGTGCTCTAGTGATTCTGATTCTTTTATGCATCCCAGCAGTCACACTGGGAGTCTTCTCCAGGCAGATGTTACTGTTTTGCAAACCATGTGAATAAAATCACAGAAGGGGAAAAGGGGAATCAAAGGAAATGTACTAGGGTTAGTAACTTTTCTTAATCATTCGTTATACTCTGCAGGTTATGCTATGATCTTTTTGTTCATCTCATTTAATCCTTATATCAGCTTTCCAAGATAATTATTATTCAGCCCATTTTGTGGATAAAGGAAATGAGACATATAGGTCAAATAAATTGATAGGTTCAAAGGGAGATGAAATGTTAGCATTTTATTTTATTTTTATTTTGAGCCTAGTCTTTTGCCTTGGGAAGCAGTAATATGATGTACTTCAGCCACACAGGTAGATTTCTCCAAACCTAGTAACCATCCTTTTATTTCTCTCAAGGCTTATGAAACCTTTGTTAATTAATTGTCTCTAGTGTTTCCAGCACAGAAAGCTGCGGTTCAAGCAGATATATATAGGTACCTATATATATATATATATATATACATATATATATGTATATATATATATAGGTATATATAGGTAATACTTTTTAAAAAGCAAGGGAAAGCCATTCATTTTGTAAATTAAAAGGTATTTCTCAACACAGCCACGTATTTTATTTAGGTGTCTTCACCAGCAGGATGTGATATGATTGTAACATTGGTCATGTCAGTGGCTATCACGGTTTATTCTGATCATACTGGCTAGGATGTATCCTCTTTTCCCCTTGTATCCCTTTGGATTTAGTCTGTGCACATTATGAGGAAAACCATTCATTAATTAAAAATAAAATCTCAAAGATTTCAAAGTTACCTAAAGAGAAAAGAGGAGTGGGTAAGAAGGCAGATCTAGACATCTAAGACTAGGGAGATGGAGTGGTCAGGTGAAAAGGGCCTAAATTCAAGAATCACTTGATTCTTGAAGTCTGGCACCCAACTGTATAAAAGGCATCATTGTCTTCAACAATATTTACTGATAAATATCCATGGGATATTTCATGGGGGAAATAAAGAAGATCTTAGTGAGGCAGCAAAGATGAAGGGAATGAGTGTCCAGTTTAGTTTCTGCCATTAACTAAGTCATCCTCTTCAAGCCACTTACCCTCCCTTTGTGTAAAAAGAGGGAGTTGCACTTATTCTAAGGCTCCTTCCAACTCTAAGAGACTATAAATCTAAGATATCTTGCCAGCTAGAGTACAAGATTGTTTAAAGGAAAAGAGAAGTTGAGCAACCAGACAGCATATTTAAGTGCCAGGAGGGTAAGAGAATGAATGTTACATGAACCAAAGGAAGGAATAGAGCTCGTGCCCTGCCTCTTCTAAGGTTTAAGTGAGAAAAGAATTACAGAAGTCCTTTGCAAACTTGGAAGCTCTATCTAAACTTGAGATCCGATCTTCTTCTTTCATAGACATTTATAAATCTCTTAATTTGTTCCAGCCACTATTTTAGGCACCAAAAATGGTAAAGAGCTTTGCTTACCAAGTAGAAAGCAGTCTTTACTGTGGGCAGGGAATATTTCTGCAGATAATATGATTTAACAGAGCCTTTCCCATTACATGTTGGGGTCAAGGCAGGGATTTTGAAGTGTTTGACTTTGCGGTGAGGGTTGAAAGGACAAGCCACAGGGGACTCTCCTCTGGGGATCATGAGTTCACTGCTTTAACTCAGCAGCTGGCTGAGGACTGAAGAGAGTGGTCCTATAAGGTAAACAAAATTATAGTTCCTGCTTTCCAAAATATCCTATTCCCATAATAAACCAGATTATAAATGAGTTATGTCAAAAGATGAAAAACAAAAATGTGAAGGGTTACTACTGAGTGTATGAAAACCTTGGCTCTCCTTTACAAATCTCTGGGATTCCAAAGCACCAGACTATTCCCATCATCAGTGACACTTCTGATGCACTGGAGAGGGACGGAGTCATAAAACATACAGGGTAGAGGGAGGATGCATAGCAAGCAAATAGCCTCATCCTTAAATGCATCAAGTCCATTTGTTCTAAATATGCTGAAGAAATAGATCCTAGTGCAGTGATGGAGGTGAACAAGAAAGACCTAGTTTAGACTGGGTGACCAATCTGAAGTAGCAAGTTTTAAGCTGAGTCAGGAAGGGTGAGTAGGAGGAGCCAGCTGCAGTGTTGGGAGCAGAGACTTGCAGCCTGGGAGAGCAGCAAAGGGGAAAAGAGCCGGGACATGAAAGAACTTGGTGCATTTGAGGAGGTTCCACCTTAAGAATCCCATTTACCTAACTTGGGAAATGCCAGGCACCACTAGGAAAGCCTTAAGTGTTAAGTGTTTTTATTTCCAACCACTTCCTAATCTTCAAAGTTTTTGCATATCAATGAACTTATTGCTATTAAAGCAAAAACAAAAGCAAAAAGTCTCCCACAGCAAATCTATGGAGGAGACATCATAATATTAGCCCCATGCTCCACTATTGCTTAAGGTATTTTATCTCATTTAGAGAAACTCCCCAAATATTTATGCTCAAAGTTATATTTCCTTGACTAGTAGAAAGGCCAGGCTTTCCTCAGATTTTTCCTTCCCGGATATTACCAAGAATTAAGAGATGTGTATCATTCTGTCCATCTAAGTAAGCTAAGGCCACCTTTCTCCAGAGTCTCCTGGGTGGACAGAGGGTGGACTCCCTCTGCTTTAGTGACTACTGACCACGCTATCAGTCTTTCTGGTCATTTCTTTCCCTCTGTTTTAGTAGTTTCCTATGGTTGCTATAACAAGTTACCACAAACTTGATAGCTTAAAACAACAGAAATTTATGTTCCCATAGTTCTGGAGACCAGAAGTTCAAAATCAGTTTCACTGTGCCATATCAAGATGTCAGCAGGGCTAGGCTTCCTTGGAGGTGCTAGGGAAGAAATCAGTCCTTGCCTCTGTCAGCTTCTAGTTGCTGCTAGTGGACTTGTATTAATAGCTGCACCACTCCAATCTCTGCCATGGTGGGTCACGGTGCATTCTCCTCTCATATTTGTGATTGCACGTAGGGACAAGTGCATAATATATGTACATAGTTTCAGGGCGCATGTGATCATTTAATGCATTCATACCATTGGTAAAGGTCAAATCAGTGTAGTTGGGATATCTATCACCTTAGATAATTGTCTTTTTGCTAGAAACACTTGAATTATTCTCTTCCAGCTAGTTTGCAATGGATGATAGATTATTGTCAACCATAGTCACCCTACTGAAATATCTAACACTGGGTCTTATTTCTTCTATCAAACTGTATATTTGTACCCATTAATCAAAGACCCCTTTTACATGTGCCTTTGAAAAAATTTTGTTTTTAATTGAAATACACAGAAATGTATATATTTATCTGGTACAATTTGATATTTTAATACATGAATACACTGTATAAAATCAAATCAGGGTGTTTAATATATCCATCCCTCATGCATTTATCATTTCTTTGCTGTGAGAATATTAAAAATATTCTCTTCTATTAATAGCTGTTTGGAAACACAGAACACTTCATGGTTAACTACACTCAGCCTACAGTGCAACAGAACAACAGCACTTTTTCCTGCTATCTAAGCGTCACTTTGTACCCACTGACTAGTCTCTCTTTATCCCCCCCTTTCCCCTCCCCTCTACTTTTATGAGAGCAACTTCTTCAGATTTCACATAAGGATGAAATCATGTGGTATTTGTCTTTCTACACCTGGCTTATTTCACTTAACATAATATCCTTTAGGTTCGCCCATGTTGCCACAAATGCCAGGATTTCTTTTTTGTGGCTGAATAGTATTCCATTATGTATATATACCACATTTTCTTTTTACCAATACATTTGTTGTTGGACATTCAGGTTGATTCCATATTTTGGCTATTGTGAATCATGCTGCAGTAAACATAGGAATGCAGATATTTCTTGGACATACTAATTTCACTTCCTTAGTCTGTATACCCAGAAGAGGGGCTGCTGGATCATATGGCAATTCTATTTTGAATTTTTTTGAGGAACCTCCAAAAAACCCTTTTTACATGTAAAGTAGCATTTACAGTTTCCAGAAATTCAGTGCTGATATCTTTGGCTGACATTTTTCTGCCTAACATACCCTCCCACTCACATCGCTCTATTGTTCTGATGCCCAGAGGTGTCAGTTTATATTTATGTATTACAAAACTCTCCAGGCCCCTGACTTTCCCAAGCTACTACATATCTCTTCCAGGCCTCTAGGGCTCTTCTTCTGCATCAGTAAGGAAATAATTTTGTTCCTCACTTCCAATTCTCTTACAGGTGGTTCTCATAGAAGAGTTTCTAAAGCCCCTAGTTAGAGAGCTATTTCCATTATATCAGAGGCCTGTCCATGTGAGATGAGTCACAGAGACAGGGTGAGATCCCAGCCAGATCTAGAACCACTAATCCCTCCACCATGTCGCGCCCGCCTTGCCAGCAAGGAAGACACGGCAACTGGAGTTCTTCTGACGGCGCTTTAATGGGGATATTCTTAGATTGACAATATGCGGAAGACCCCGAACGGGGAAGCACACACGCTTTTAAGGCCTTGGCGGACCTGAAACCTCTGGGGATAGGTCGGGAAGGAGATGCCGCCAGTTTTCATTGGCGCAACCTAGCATCCTTCATTTACATAGTTACACAACCGGCACTTCCTGTGACCTGACCAACACTGCGCATGCTCGAGAGTTGTTTATAGCAAAATGACCACCGGATACGGGCGCCATCTTAGAATGGCGTTGCCGCCGCGCCCCACACCACCATTCAGGTTTTACTCCTAAATTAGGACTCATTCTGCTATCTTTGTCACACATAATGATTTTCTTGCAGGTGTGTGTTTGTGCCTCCCAATGCCAAGCTTTGTTCAATCTACTAGTTCATCAGACGTATATTAATATAAAAGCAGAGAAATCCTATTTGTCAATAGGGTCACTTACCTTCTCATAGTAGAAGGAGATTATTCCTTCTATACTCTCCTCCCACCCCTACCCAAAATGGAGTGATGTTATAAAGAAAAAATGAGTCCTGGGTGACAAAACATCACATGTAAACTCCACAATAAAGGCCTTCTGGAGAAATCACTGTTCCAGGTATGCTACTCTTGGCTACCTTGTTTCATATATTTTTCCTGGGGATAATTAGATTGCTTTGGTTGCAAAAATTTGAGAGTTACTCAGGTTACCCAAGTGATGGATATATATTGAATGGTAACAGATACTTTACAACAAAATTACTGAAGGCATCTTGCAGAAATAATTAAGATAGGACCTTAGCTGTGCTTCTAGGCCTCGCAAAAACTGAGGACAAAAGCAAAACTATTAGCTTATAAGATCACAAGAAAAGATGCATAGTCAGAAGTATAAAAATACAGGAAAAGCTATGTAGTCAAAATTTACAGAGATAAAATCCTAATTCAGCCACTGAAGGTCAGTCCATATTCAATATATATCTTTTGACCTCCTAGTCTCTTCCACAGCTTCACAGAGAGAGTTTGCTAATTCCCAGGCTGGTGCTCTGTCATAATCCTAAGAAGGCTATCCGTTGCATGTCTTGTCATATCTACTTCTGGCTCTTCTACCACTCTCCAAACTATCTCTACATATCTCAGGTTATAATTCCTCCAAGAAGAGGATCTGATTGATCCACCAAATGGATCTGTTGGGAAGAGTTTCCACTACAGTTCACCCCCATGGACCTGCAGATTGACTTCCTTTGGGGCAAGCATCCACTTAAGAATCAGTCAGCTATGGATGGTGGGGTCACGTACAACTTGCTGGGCATGACAGATGACTGTAGACCATTTCATTGAAGACTCCAAGGAACTGGAGGTGGGAACCTCGTAGAAAGTGGTTTTGGGCAAGGCAGAGACATCTACTTGCTCAGAGACCATGGAAATCAACCCCACATCGCTGCAGTTTTAGCTTAGTGCAAAACTTTCTTTCCCTCTCAGAGTGACAACAGGAACCAGTTGCATAACAAGATATATCTGGAGACTGAAAACCATGCACACAAAGTCTGCTCCTGCTCAGAATGAGACACCCAAAGAGAGAACTGAGTAAATGTGTTAAACCTTTAACATGAGCTGAGTGCTGCGTCAGCACTGAGCTAGCCACTCTCCTTGGTGCTGTTAGATACACATGGCAAGACTTCATTCTCATCATGTTTATTGCTCCAGCATTGCCTAAGGGAGTTATAAAAACTAGTAGCAGCCTGTATAATTTTTTCTGGCATGGCTAAGAGAATAGCCTTGAACCTGGAGACTGATCTCCGGGTTTAAAGTGGTAATGGGCTATCATTCACACCATTCCTTCCCAGTTGCATTAAATAACACTTTGGTATTTAGCCATAAGTCACAATCTGCAGCGGCTGTGTCAGAGGGAAGGGGGTGTTCACTAAGTTTGACTGCAATTTCAAACGCAAATGCAGTAAAGAATAGTCTTGCTGAGCCTACAGAAATTATTATTCTAAACACAGCTTTTTAAATTTGTGTTAATATTGGATCCTGTACTTACAGAAGAAAAGGAAAAAATGACTGTGACCAGGGAGATGGTTGGGTCTCAGAGTAGTGGGGACAAGTCACAATTTTTCTTTAATGAGGTGATTTTTTTTTCCTGCCAGAGTCTTGAACTCTGAAAAAGAAACTTGTATTTGAATATATAAAAGGAATGCAGATGGAATGTTCTGAGTGAAGTGTTAAAACACAAAGTCTTTCCACATTGGGGAGACATAAAATATGAATTAACAATAATTAACGATCTGGGGGTGGGGGAGGCTGCTGTCCTTGTGGAATGTCCATCCTGTCTCCAGACACCTGGGCCCAGGAGTACCAGATGTCTCACTCCACGGCAGAAAGATGTGTCCCTCCTGCACATTTCCAGAGCAGCCCATTCTAATAAACCACATAAAGTAAAGGAAAAGGAAGCAGAGGTCCTGTGAGATAGAGGAATAGAGAAATAATTTTCCTTCCTTAGTTCCCTGGAGCTAAAATGAGAACAAATGAAAACCATCAGTGTCTGATATACATGGAAGCAGTGTGATATAGTTTAATAATAATAATAATTACAGATTTTTCAGTGAGGTGGACTTTGATTTGAATCCCACACTCTCACTTCCTAGCTGAAAGACCTCAGACAAGTCAATTAGCTGTCCCAATTTTGGTTCCTTCAAGTGTCAAAGAATTATATTAATGTGTACAAGGTGCTATGACAATTAAATCAGGTAGTGTCTCTAAAGCACTTAGCACAGTGCCTAAAAAATAAACCTGACCTAGCTCAGCATGAGCAGTCTCTTGCCTTTCCTGCTAGAATCATTCGGACTAATTTCCTAGTCTGTCTCTACCCTTATGATACCCTGGCCTTACTTTATTTGTTTTGTTTTGTTTTGTTTCTCAAACCCTTCAGCTTTTTCTAGTTTCTGGACTATTGCCTATAATGTTTCTACTACATAGTCTCCCAGTCTCTAACACTTCTGTTGCTGGAGTAATGTTTTCCAACATTTAGTTTTCACCTTTTAAATGAGATTTCTCAAATAAGCACATTAGTCTTTCTTTATCCACTGAACAGGTGAGATTTTGTGTGTGTGTGTTTTGTTTTTCTTAGCACCTTGCAGTTTTCTGCCACTGCATTTATTATAGCTGTGGTTAAATATGTATTTTATAAATTATCTTTTTAAATATCTCCTGTGTTGAACTGAAAGCTTTATGAAGGAAAAAATACTGTGTGGTCTTATTCATCAATTACCCCCGACCTCTGTCACAGTAACTATTAATAGTACCCAGGAGTTACTCAATAAATCTTTGTGGATTAAATGATAGTTCCATTCTCTGTACGTGATTCATGGGAAGAAAATCAGTGAGAATTATCTACCTGGAAGGGTGGTCCAGCATCTATAAAGCAAACAGGACTGGACAAGTGATCATCGTTCCCCAAAGAATAGAACTGCTTTTCTATTGTCCGTTTCCTTTTTCCTGTATATTTCGGAAACATACACTGTCTTAACTGGAGCTGCAATAACAAATTCTCCAAGACTGGGTGATTTAAACAACAGAAATTTATTTCTCACAGTTTTGGAGGCTGGAAATCCAAGAACAAAGTGCTGGCAGATCCGGAGTTCGTTGAGGGCCCACTTCCCGGTTTGCAGATGGATGTCTTCTCACTGTGTCCTCATATGATGGACAGCAGAAACAACACCTTCTCTTGTCTTTTCTTATAAGGGCACTAATCCTATTCATGAGGGCTCCACATTCATGACCAAATTACCCCCATAGGTCTCCTAATACTATCACATTGAGGGTTAGGATTTCAACATATGAATTTGGTGGTGGGGAGGGGACAAAAACATCCAGTCCACAACGTATACAGAACACGGGAGAGCCCGTAGGGATGCAGAGTATCCATGGGTCCTTCAGGGATAGGTCATCTCTTCTGATGGAATTCACATGACTTCTCAGCCCAATTTTGAATGAGCTCATTAATTTGGTAAGATATGATCAAAAGGGTCTCCAGGAAGATTCAACATATCTGACATTGTAGATATATTCTAAAGTAGATATTTTAATTTCAGGCCCACATTTAACAGTGAGATTTAGTTTCCAGAATTCCAAAAGGTATTTCACAGAATGTGACAAAACAAACTATAAAGGATCGTACTCTCGGTGCACAAACTTTCCGCTAGTATGTGATCCCTTGGAAGAAAGGCTGTGTTTTATTGTTTCTGGGTCTCCAGTGCCTGAAACGGTACCTAATATTAGTGGTACTTCATACTTTTTTTGAATGAATTGCTCAAACATAAGGTGATAACCCATATTGTAAGTATATATGGGAAACACATTTGTTGCCTATCTGTTCCAGATATTTTTCATTTAATAAGTTATTTAATTTGTACAACTATCTTATTGAAAAGTATTCCCTATTTACAGATAACAATTCTGACTAAATCTGTCTTTTATTAAGCAAAGCACAGAGCTGGTCCCAGAATTCATGAGGTGTATGAACGACAATTATAGAGCTACACGGTAAGTTCTAAAATAGAAATTATATCTAGAAATTCTATATGTAAGGTTATATAGAAGCACAAGAAATAATACTTCAAATCTCCATGGATAAGGGAAGATTTTCACAGAAGTGATTTTACTGTAGTATCAAAAGAATGAAAAGCAAATACCCAGACAATGAGTAGATGAGATTTCCAGAAAGAGAAAACAGCTAAAGTGAAGGCTTGTTTTAGACGCTTACTTGACATAGCTGAGAAAGACATAGGATTGCTGTGTGGCTAGAAGATAGAGCTTAGGTGAGGAGTTGTGAGAGATTAGGCTGGCAGGGACTGGACCCATGACAGTCCCATAAACCTAATGTCCAGAGGAACCATTACAAACGTTTGAACCAGGGAGGATGTGAAGGGTTTTTTTTTTTCTTTCCTTTTTCACAGAAAAAGTTATAGCATGGACAATAGATTGAGGAAGGGAACAACTGAAAGAAGTGGGTGAGGACCAGGAAGAAAGCATCCCTCAATAAAGGATAATAGTGGTCCACAATAAAGTAAGTAAATGACTGGAGATATGAATACATTTTGGAATGTTCTGGAAAGAATCAACATCCTGTGTGGTGGGCATCATTATGTCCAATTTATACACAAAAGATTCTAAGGTTAATGGAGGGAAAATGATGTATCTAAGAGCAGGGACTCAAGACCAGTTGGTCCCCAAAGCTTTTCCCTTCCCACCATGAGATACCATCTCCCAATAGCTTGAAGACACAGACCTTTGACAACTGTCATCTCTGACAGAGACCATCCTATCCACACAGCAGTTTGAGTCTTCTCTGCATGACAATCACACCACCTTCTGTTTCTTCCCCCAAATACCAGCTGCCATGCAAAACACTTCAAATTATTAAATGCAAATTATCTCAGAAAATCAATTTCAGAATGCTTAGCCAGAGACTTTATTAAGCAGCTATTGATTGAAAGCAGAAAAGTTAACATGCAAATCAAATCTAGATTACCTGAGTGTCTCTCACATACAACGACGACATCTTCTGCTAATACAGATAGGACGCTGCTACTTACAAAAACAAAAGTCCTCCCTGTTGGCCTCTCAGAAGCAAGCACCTTTTTGCTTATTTGCCTCTTTCCTTGACAAGGATAAACAAATCTTTAAAAACATAATGAGTCAGGACTTTCTCTCTATGGTATATAAGTGGTTCCAAGGGACTCCAGAAGGCCCCTGTTGAGGGGCATTACCTCTTTTAGGCCCTCTGGGAAGCATTCAGTAAATAATTGCTTCCTCACTTTACATGGATACCCTGGTGTTCCAAGCATGAGCCAGGGCCAGGGAGTAACTTCTGAACTGGGAGGATTTGGCTGATTAACTTTCCATTAAACGCTTCCCGACTCCATGCTGAAACTTCAGGGATCAAGCTGAGAGCTGAGAAAAAAGAAACAATTTGAATGCTTCCTTGGTAATTAACATCACCAGGTGACAAATCATTACTACCTGGCTGTTCACATAAACAAAGATAACAGGGAGAAGTAGGCTTCTAGCCCTTAGCATCCTGGTTATTTTTCTGTGGCTCCTATTGCTTTAAAGACAAAAAGGTGAAAGAGGCCAGGATGGTATTTCTTTAGCTGTAGGTGGTATTGAGATCTGAAGGAAAAGGGTCTTGGCTAAAAAATAAATAAATTATAAACTGGAATGTTAAACAAAAATGTGAATTTGGGTGAGTGATTTTTAAACTTCAACATATATAAGGATTAACTAGTGAACATATTCAAGAAACATATTGGAAATTCTGTTTCAAGAGTATTCATAACGAATCGCTTCAGGTGATTCCGGTACAAGCGGGTCACAAATCTTACTTGAAGAATCACTGTCAAATACCTAATAGTTCCATTTATTAGGTAGTTTTGATTCAAACAACTTAGGAAGTATTTATGTCCTAACAGCTTAGTAGCTCTTTGTAAAAATAAATGCATATCATTTCAAAGAAAAATTATTTATCTTTCTTTCCTAAATTACCACAAGTGGTGCTTGCTAATGGGATGTGTGCACCTGTTGAGCACTGCACAACTCTTCAAAGCTTGCAATCAGATCAGATACTGCCCCCCTCATTTCCTGTTTCAACTGAAACATAGGGTTTGCTTTTTATCCCAGCAACTGCTAGAAATCCAGCTTCCCAAAGATATGACACCATTGAAAAGAAATCTAAAGTGATGTGAAAAATGTGAACTACTTTGAGCTAGCAATTCACACAGTGCTTGACAAAAATGGAATGTCACTGGGTTTTCCCAACAACTTAAAATGTTCCAGTGTGTCCTGGAGAGTTTGATGTAGCACCCCGGCACACCTTGGCACTCAACTTGGGAATCATGGGCTCAAGCAGTAGTAAAACAGGGAAGATCTGATAGCCTCAGACCCCCAGAGTCAATGGTTATTGGCAGAGAATGGGCAGTTAGATAGAATTTGGGGAATGAGGATTTGTTCGTCCTTTTGGAGATGGAAGACATTTTTTTATTCCTAGGTAGATAGTCTCTAGCACTTTAGCATTAGCCTTCTCAGTAAGCCTAATTTGAACAATTTATTCGTGAGTGGTATGGTTTAGTTAAGCCTAAAGAACTTTTAATTTAGAAATGTGATTTCTTTTTTGCATACCTACTACTATGTCCCAGGAAAATAGTAAACTATATACATTAGCTCATTTAACTGTCCATTATGTATGTATAGTACGATGTATACATGAACTCATTTAATCTGTAAGATATCGTTAGCCCCATTTTCCAGTTGGAGAAGCTAGGAATCAAATTAGCAAAGATGCTTCCCCAACATGCTAGAGATACCAAGTGTTGCAGTTAGGCCTGGAACCCAGGTCTGACTCCAAAGCCCAAGCTCTTTCTTTCCTCTATAAGCCAGAGCTTCAATTCTGAGAGTGAGCTACCTCTCAGGAGGCCACCACACAGGTCTAGAAGGTTCAGCTTGAGATGCCCAGTTTATTCTTGCTACATCATTTAGTAGTCATGTGGCCTTGAGAGGGGTACTTAACCATGCTAAACTCTAGTAGCCGCATCACCAAAAGAGGATTAATAATAGGAACTACTTCGTAGTTATTGAGAATGAGCTCACAGAAAGCCCTTTTCATACTTTCTGGTGCATAGTGAATATTCAGTTGATGTCAGCTAGCCTCATAGCTGTATATCATGGTACCATGAACAGGCATGTGTTCCCTATGCATTTGCATTAAGCATTTATAAAAAGAGATTGTATCAAAATATAGGCTATGATTATTCTACATTATTAGGTGGGATATCCAATCATTTGGAAAGGTGACAATGTTTTGAAAAATAAGATCTCTCATATAACCCCACTGTAAATTTTAGTTTTAAATATTTTTCACCCCTTAGTACTTCAAAAGACTTTTGGTGGTAAATGGAATTTTCTACTGGACATTATATTATTAGTTAAAAACCAAATACAAATACATGAAAAATATTGAAAATATCCCTAGGAGATTCTCCCTTCTGTTTGTCACATAGGGAGTCAGTGCAAGTCCTTCTCTGTGTGCCTATGTCCATCCCCTCCCTTCCAGTAAATTCCAGATATAGACAACTCCACTCTGACACTTAGATTTTTTTTTTTTTAGCTGTGTCATTTGGGCAAATCATTTAATCACCCTATCTCTTTGAGACTTATTCCTTATCTGTTTATATTTACATAAAATAATGTTATCTGTATTATTCTACTGTTAACACAGTTCACTTAAAAGCACCATATTTTTAATTAAGCCTTAAATATGTGTCAAACAGTAAACTATGGGAAACAAATACATGGATAAGAAATTCTATACACATGAGCTGCTAAAAATTGTGTGTGTGTGTGAGAGAGAGAGATGGAGAAAAAGAAAGACTCAGTTTCATTTCAAAACCACCAGAAAGGGATCTGTTTTGCCCCTTCTCTTCTGGAACTTATACTAAAACTGATACCACCCCTCATACCTTTGTTGCTTCTACTAGCCCAAGTTGAACAATTTTCTTGAGACTCATTCAAAATAAAATATAACAATTAATTTTTCCTTCCCTTATATTTTTAAAATTTTGTTTTCAGAGCATTAATTATGCATCAGTGGTTGAAGGAAAGGTAGAACTTAAGCACCTATAAAGCTCTAACCTAAGTAAAGGTTAAAGAATCTAGGAAAACCTTATCTTTTAGCATTATTATACTAAAAAAAAATAAAAATACTGATTTACATAGAATTCAGGGCTTACAATTGTCTTTCATATTATTCAATATTAAGTATGTGTATTAGGTATTATGTTTATTATATATTTTATTGTTTTAATCTCTAACTTGAAATGTATAGATGATACACAGTTTCAGAAATAGATATGTACACAGATATAAGTATCCATTTAAGAACTATCATGTCTCCTTTTCCCATCCTGGGATTTCCCCAATATTTTTATCATACTAATGTGTCAATTTCCAAGGTAGGGGAAAAGCAAAAAAAAAACCAGCAGTCCTTTTAAAATTCTTTTCCTTTATGTCCTCCTGGTCCCACTTAATAAAGCTTGGTATTAGCTTAAAAATTTATTTATTCATACAAATATATACATTTTTAATTAGGAGGTGGTTTATAGGGACTGGGGAGGGAAGAGGAAGAAGCATTGATTTCATTTTGGTGACTTTCATTTCAATTTCCTTTTGACTCTTAAGTGGAAAGTGCTCACATTGAGCTGAGCAAATAAGTGACATGATTCTCCTTAGTGCTGCAGGGGTTCACAGTTTAACATTTACTTGACTGTGTTTATGTCTCCATGGATGAATGAATAAGTCATTAACAGTGCCCATATAGAATTGGAAAAAAAATCCTATGGTACATTAAAACCAGAGAAGAGGAAAATGTTTAATTACTGAGTGAAATTGGTGCTGTTTTGACAGCTGAGAGTACAACACTCTCCCTCTAAATCATGCTAATAAAAGGTAGTGATTTTTAGCTCCTATTATGTGTCCAGCATGGTGTTTAAGGTGAGGTTCAGTGGTAAACAAGAAAGATCTCTCAGAATTTACGGCATCATTTCATTTTATACTATCCTCACAGCAGCCTCTAGGAAGATCTTGTCATCTGCATTTTACAGTGTGCAAACCAAGTTTCAGAGAGGTGACTTGTCTATGCTCACATAGGTAGGAAGTAGAGTCATAACCTGAACTCAAATCTTTTGGGTTTCAAAATTCAATGCATTTCACTACATTCAAATGCCTCCCAATCTAGGCATACTAAAGATAACACCCCTGATTACTTCACTAGTTAGTTGCTCCTCATTTCTTTCAACTTAGACTGGTTTCATAGATAATTTATATTCTCTAGAAAACTGATGATGATTTTAACTTTGGATATAGTCTAACATTACATATGATAATGGTAATCATTCATTTCAGAAATCATAGGACTCCATCTAAATTTTCAGAACAATACTTGGCCTTATCACCATAGGCTGACAAAAGTAATTACGAGAAAAAAGAACATGTTCCATTTGCATCCTTACTTTAAACAATAAATAGCCTAGAGCTGTCTTGTCCACATTTTGATCCCCTGATCAGCTACCTCACCATGACTTGGGAAACTTGTTAAAAATACAGAGTTTCTATGCTATTGAATCGGCATCTCTTGAAGGGGTGGGGGGAGAACAAAAACTGAGGAATCTCTGTATTTTAAATCATTTGCCCAGGTCATTTCAGTCTGTAATCAGTATGGGGACTATTCCTGTAGGTATGAACTATTACACTACAGTTAGAGTGGAATTATAGCCCCATTTCCTTTACTGCCCAAAACTGAATGATTAAAAGTTCAAAACCTCATCTAGAATAATAATAGCAAGTCCAGTGCTTTTCTTTTAGGGGGAACTAGACTCCTCACCACTGCTGTTGAAAAAACAAATCAACAAACAAAGGCTTATGCAAATGACTGATTCCACTCCTGGAACAGATGAGGGAGAGTCCTAGATTATACTTGGTTCATTGATTCTGTTTCTCTCTCTGCCACACAATTGCCATTAAAAATCTATCTTTTTAAAAGGGTTATCTTCTTCTTTTTTTTTTTTTTCCTTACTGATTTGTTTGAGTTCCTTGGGGATTCTAGATATTAGAAAACAGACATTTTCTTTCAAAAGAAAATAGACAAATGGCCAACAAACATAAAAATGCTCAATATCACTAGTCACCAGGGAAATACAAATTAAAACCACACAAGATATCACCTTACCCTGTCAGAATGGCCATTACTAAAAAGTCAAAAAACAATAAACATTGGCATAGATGAAGAATGTGGTAGGAACGTAAATTAGTACAACCTCTATGAAAAACAGTATGGAGAGTACTCAAAGAACGAAAAGTAGACCTATATTTGATCAAGCAATCCAACTACTGGATATCTACTCAAAGGAAAAGAACTCACCATATCAAAAAGACACTTGCACCAGAATGTTTATTGCAGCACAATTCAGAATTGCAAAGATATAGAATCAACCTAAGTGCCCAAAAACTGATTAGTGGATAAAGAAAATGTGGTGTATATAAACCATGAAATACTATTCAGTCATAAAAAAGAAGAAATCATGTCTTTTGCAGCAAGTTGGACAGAACTGGAAGAAGCCATTATCCTAAGTGAGGAATCTCAGGAATGGAAAAACAAATACTGCATGTACTCATTTATAAGTGGGGGTTGAATGATGGGTACACATGGTCACACACAGTGGTATAATGGACTTTGGAGACTCAGAAGGGAGGAGGGAGGGAGGAGATTGAGGGATCAAAAATTCCCTGTTGGGTACAGTGAACACTATTCAGGTGACAGGTACTCTAAAAGACCTGACTCCACCACTATACAATTGATCCATATAACAACAAAAAAAACACTTACACCTCCTAAGTCTATTGAAATGAAAAGAAAGGAAGGAAAAGAGGAAGGGAGGGAGGGAAGGGGGAAGGGAGCGAGAGAAAGAAAGAAAGATGGAAGGAAAGAAGGAGGGAAAAGAAAAAAGAAAAGAAAAGAAAAAGAAAAAAGAAAAGACTTTTGATTAGACCTCCAGGACATTGAAGAAAAGCGACTTCAAGCATTGGATTCTGAGTGCACAGATGTCTGCTCCACACTCAAGCCCCCGTTTTCACCCTCACCACAGCCATCCCCATAAAGCTTCCTAGGATGGCTTCTACATTCTCCCCTCAATTCCAAAGCAAAATAGTGCCTTCTAATCCCTCAGGAAACTCCCCATTTTTTATCCTTTATCACAAAAGGCTGCTTATACTGCTCCTCCTTGCCAATAGAGATTGATTGGCTTTTAAACAGTCAAGACAAAAAACACAAATGATGTTTCCTAAGGGGGTCATTCATTCGGGGTTTCCAATGCAATTTCCTCTTCCTAGGACCACCAAATGAATCGGAGTCTTGTTTAAAGTAGTAAAACTGACAACAGAAATTAATGTTAGAGCTTTATAACTTGGATATAAATATACACATTCCTTATTACTGACATCATTGCCTCCATTTCTTTCAATTACCGTGTTCCCTATGTTAAAATGAGATGTAGTAGGAAAAGCTGCTTTTTAAGAATGTACACCAATTTCCTCCTAAATCGTTGCCCTAAGATATAGAAAGAAATTATAGTTGTCTAACTAGAGATGTGTAAAGCGTTGTGCCCACACCTTTCCAATTCCAGTTAGTATTGTAAACCACTTTGTATAAACCGGTTTCTCTCTGCTGCATAGAATACAAATTCTAGAGGATGATAGTACATCTTACACACACAACATAGAGTTTCTTTCATCAAGTGTTTTGGAAAACAACCAGTACAGTAAACTCCTTTACTGTAGATTCCACGAAACAATGTGAATCTTCAGGAAAAAAAAAAAAGATATAATATTAGAGTTTTCCTCAAGCTAAACTCAATGGCAATATTTTCCTTCTGAATAGCTTAAGTGACTGACATTTTACAAAGTCCAAGATGAGAAGTTGGGCAGCACCAAGTACCTTCTAGGAAACAGAAAGCAGCCCTCACCAGACAACTAAACCTGCTGGCATTTTCATCTAGGACTTCACCAGAAGTCACCAGAACTGTGAGAAAATAAATTTCAGGTCTTTATAAATTACCCACTTTGTGTTATTCTGTTATAGCAGCACAATGGACTAATACATGTATGCAGTATAAAATTTAATAGACCTTGCCAGTTTGCTTTCCTGAAAGGATGGAACGATTCTAACTTATTCTGGCAGTGTATGAGAACAGTCCTTTTTCCTGCAATCATGCCAGAAATAGATATTATTGCTCTTTATTGAAGTCAGCTATATCTTAAGAGATAAATCATCGTTTCTTCACATTCCTCTGACTTTTGGATAACTTTCCTTTGCTTATGCTTATGAATCATTAGGATTATTTTTAGAATTTTCCTGTTAATATACTTTACTCATTTTTCTATTTGGTTGTCTTTTTATGGTCAGTTCGTAAGAGATTTGTATATGATAGATATGATATTTTTTCATCAGGTATATATTTGTTCCAGATCTTTGTCTATTATCTTTATATATGATAATTTTTGCTTCATTAAATACATTTTAATTTTTTATCTTTTATCTTTAATCTTAGGGCTCTAGGGTATCTAAGTTTGGTTAATTTTTACTAAATTTCCTTGACAGATTTTTATTGCTCTGATTTTGCTTCTTTGAAGTTTTCTATTCCATTTGAAATTTATTTTGTAAGCGTTAAAATTGAGGTTGAATTTTATTTTTAACCATATGGTATCACCAGTTGCTAACTATTCCATCCTTTCTCACTTTTTTGACTGAACTCTCAGTTTTTCAGATACTACTTTCTTATAAGCAGAGATATGATCTGAATTATCTGTCAATCTATCCCTCTACCAGCAGCACATTGATTCTATCACAAAGGCTTGAGAATGTACCTAGAGGGCAAGAAACCCTCAATAATCTTTCATTTTTTCCTCCAATACTTTCTCCTTCCCGTTCTTAGACATTTATCCTGCTATGTAAGCTTTAAGAAATTTACATCCAACTCTTTGAGCAGCCCCAATTGTTTAAAAAAGGAAGACTTTAACCTCATATTGGTTAGACAATATGCATAAAGTAACATAAATGAATGACAGAAGGAACATTTGATACCAGCCCAATCTGATTGATCCGATTGCAAAAATTTAGCACTCTACCATCCTGCCTCCAGGCACAGTCTCCTTTGATGCTTACCAAAAGACTGGTCACTAGGGTTTTCGATGTTTAGAGATGAAGATGTAAGACGGGGAGCAGAGGAGCTAATTTGCCTGAGACCGTTTCTCATTTTGAGGAATATTCTTTTATTCTCCACACAGTATAAGACTTCGGGAGTGGTTTTTATAGTCCTCTCATCACAAAATCAGTACATACTTTCCCCCTAACTATCTACATACCAATACTTCACCTTTTACTTACAGCATGAAAATGCTTGTGCACTTTGGAAAAACCCATCTAGGTGGCTTTGAGCGTAAAAGTGAGGCAAAGTGAATGTGACTGTCCCAGGAAGAATAAAAGGAGGTCTGCATTCAATGTGCAACACTACCCTTCAGTAGGGCATTCACTCTATGGCCTTTAGCCTGGACACTGAGCCTCTTTTGCCCAATGGCAAAACTTCAGAACTCAGTGCAGGAGGAATCTGCCCACCTTTCACATCAACACCTAGAATTCAGGTGTTAAAACCTAGTCTTGGCTGCCTCTACTCGGGGGTCACAGAATCAGAACTACCGGTTTCTGCAAAATCTTGTCACTGAAAACCTTGATATTATACTTGTCCCTATCAAAACCAGAAGTCCTCATGTTTTTGTTTGCCCAGAATAGTGCAAGTTTTATCTGCTGTCCAAGTGTAATTAATCAGGACCCCCTTTCACTCTCAAAACCATCTCAGTTGGGACAATAAATTATATCGTCATGCTATTCAGAAAGAGGCAATCAGAGGCATGGCATGTCTTTGTGGCAGTATAGGTTTGGGCTACCTTCTCACCTGGTGAGGCTTATAGGATTTATTAGTGGAAAGCCAGAGGAAGAGGACTCCAGAAAAAAAACAACAGCTACCACCTGTTGTACGTCATTGCCTTCTAATGGAATGAAATAGGAGATTGCTCTTAGTTTTGAAAATTTTTTTCAGTCAAAATGGCCTACATGCTGAAGTGGAGGAGAGAGTAGCAGGGAGATAGGTCTACAGTTCCTGTCTTCTGAAAACAAGGATCCAGAAATGGTAGATCCAGTGCTTTTCTGAGATTGTGTATCTCAGAGACACCATGGTGCTCAGACTTACATCCAGCCATCAGTGAGAAAACCCTGACAGATCTTGTAAGAAAGCTCAAAAAGATCCACATCTGCTCTGGTTCCAACGTTTTTATTCTTTCTACCATATTATCACTTTCAGGGAACTGAGAATTGGTTTATGATGGTAAAGCAAATATGCTATACTTGGAGTCACATAAATATCATATTTTTATTAGGTAAAATTCACATAACATAAAATTAACCACTTTAAAATGTACAATTCAGTAGCATTTAGTTCATTTACAATGTTATGTAACCATAACCTTTATCTAGTTCCAAAACATTTCATCACCCACAAAAGAAACCCTGTGCCCACTAAGCAATCATGCCTTACTCCCTGTATTAGTCTTGGTTCTCCAAAGAAACAGAACCAGTAGGATTTATTATTATTTAAGGAATTAGCTCACACAATTATGGAAGCTGAGAAGTCCCATGATCTGCAGACAGCAAGCTGGAGACTCAGGAAAGTTGCTGGTATAACTCTAGTCTGAGTCCAACCACCTGAGATCCAGGAGAGCTAATGGTGAAAGTTACAGTCGGAAGGCAGGTGAAGAACAATATCCCTGCTAGAAAACAGTGAGGCAGACAGAAAATTCTCCCACATTAGGTCTTTTGCTCTATTTAGGCCTTCAACAGATTAGATAAGGCCAACTCACACTGGGGAGGGCAATCTGCTTTACTCAGTCTGCTGAATCAAATGTTAATATCATCCACAAACACCCTCATCCAGAATAATGTTTAACCAAATATCTGGGCACTCCATGGCCCAATAAAGTTGACACATAAAATTAACCACCATATTCCCCCCTACCACACCTGAAAAATTACTAATCTCTGTCTGTCTCTTTGGATTTACCTATTCATGATATTTTATATAAATGAAAATATACATTATATGATATTTTGTGTCTGGCTTATTCTTTCCTTATAGTACTTCTTTCCTTTTGTACAGTGAATAATATCACACCATATGTATAAAACACATTTTGTTTATTCATTCATCCATTGTTGAAGATTTGGGGTTTTCCACCTTTTGGTTATTGTGAATAATACTGCTATGAATATTTTTTATTTTTTTAAATTTTATTTATTTATGTTTTCAGAATATTACAAGGATACAAATGTTTAGGTTACATATATTGCCTTTGCCCCTGAGTCAGAGTTATAAGCATGTCCATTGATGTACATTATTTGTTTGAATATTTGTTTTCAGTTTGGGGAGGTTATATACCTATCTAGGAGTGAAATTGCTGGGTAATATGTTTATTCTATGTTTAATTGTTGAGATATTGTTAAACTACATTCCATAGTGGATGTACCATTTTACATTTCCACCAGCAATGTACAACAGTTCCAATTCTACCCTATCCTTTCAACACTTATTTTCCATTATTTTATTACAGCCATTCCATGGGGTTTGAAGTGGTATCCATTGTGCATTTTTTATATATAGGAATATGTCATCTGTGAATAGAGATAGTTTTACCTCTTCCTTTCCAATTTGGATGTTACTTATATTTCATTTACTCATTTATTCTTGCCTAATTGTTTTGCATAAAACTTCCATTACAATATCAAACAGAAGTGCCAAAGTGAGCATTATTTTCCTGTTCTTGCTATGGGGGGGGCGGGATTTTAGTCTTTCACCATGGAGTATGATGGTAGCTATTGGTTTATCATAACTGCCCTTTATCAGGTTGAGGAAGTCCCCTTTACTTTCTAGTTTATTGGATATTTATTGGACATTTTTGCCACAAAAGCATGTTGGATTTTGTCATAATTTTTTTTCTCATAAATAAGATTTTGAGTAGAAAAGTAGATTAAAAGAATCATGAGTGATAAGAGACAGTGAAGGTAACTGATGGCTGGATTGACCAGGAAAGCTAATATTAAGGGATGGATGAATTTACATTCAGAATGATAAAAGACAAATGAGAATTACACTGCACATAGATATGATCAAACCCTCACAGGCTTATGCAGTCATGATTTGAGAATGAGCAGGGAACTTTTATCCAGTTTTCACTAACTCCCTACGTTCTTTGCAGGTGCTCCAGCAACTGCCCCAGCTGAGGTCCCAGCTACCAGCCAGCATCCATTGCTAAGTGAGTGAGTGAAGAATTTTTCATGATTTATGACCATCATCTGTTGCTAACTGCATGAAACTGATTAAGAACCACCTGGATGAGCCCAGTAAATCCCCAGAACCAGAAGAGATAAATAAAGAAATGATTGTTGTCACTTTAAGTCACTGAGTTTTAGGGTATTCTGTGACACAGTAGTAGATAAATGGAAAACAAAACTCCATAAGCACAGTCTAGAAGGAAGGCTGCATTATGGAGGAAGAAGTAGATGTCATGCCAGGCACAGCTGTTTATAAATTTAAGTTATTCTTTCACTACACATTTTATTTAGCAAGTGCAAGGCCAGGTCACAGACACACTAAAGGGATAAACATGAGTATAAAATAGTCCCAGCTCCAGAGGAGTTGTAACCAAGGAGGGGGACAGACATCACATGCTTTGCAAGATCAGTGTGTGCTTAATGTCAAGGGGGTACAAAGGAGGAAAGGAGAAAGTCTGCATGGAGAAAAGGGAAGGAAGAGATTTTCAAAATAAAGGGAAGAATGTATTTTGAAAAGTGGAAAATAAGAAGGAAAACATTTAAGTAAAACGGAACAAAATGTATATAATTACATAAGTATTAAATTATGCAGCTTATCCATGGCTTGTAAGAAGTCAGGTATGTGTTGAGTATTAGGGGCAAGTAGCAGTGAAAAGAAATACTAGAGGATGAAGTGAGTGACATTTTAAAGGAATGTGGACTCTAATCTATACTGTGAAAGAACACAATCACTAAGGTGAATAATAGCATAACATATTAAACAAAGATCTAGAAAACACTCTGATGGCTTTAGAATTTTGCAGCAGAACAGAAAAAGTGTTTGCTCAGTCATCATCACTACAAGTTATAATGTCTTTCTTAGCAAATATAATAGTAAAGAAATATAGCCAGTCACTGGAAGAGTTCTTTGGAAAGAGATTGATCACTAGTTCAGTGATAATGTGCACCTAACATTTATTAGATGAAAATAACCTTGCATATCAAACAATATCCTTTCTAATTTCCCTTCCCTGTCTCTATATACTTCTCTTTACTACTATACACACATAACCTCCAATTAAAGATGATAATTATTATTTATATATCCTTATATAACAGAATAAAATTCATTTCAAAGCATAATGAAATGACCATCACAAACAAAATAAAAAGTGCCAATAAGTGAAGACATAGTATATGTCTATGACCCAATTGTCACATTGAGATTTGGAGACATAGTTCCAAGAATTCCCAAATTATCTTGTTTCTCTGATTATGGTAGGGCTATCATCTTTCTTAGCAGCTTTCTTTCACTGGAAGTCAAAAATTATAATAACCCTTTTGGATTACACTGTTCAATTCTTTCTATGTCAGCTGAAATCTCTCAGTGAAGCCCATGGACTGTTAGCAAAGAATAGGAATGCATCTTCCAAATGAATAGCTATTAATAATTTGCTTTGATGGTGTCCAAAAAGAGTGATAAATGCCCCCCTCTAGGGATACATTGAAATTAGATTATCCTGGAGATATATATATATATATATATATAATATTGTTACTAGTACACTTTGCACATTTACTATTAAGAATATTATTAAAAATAATAATAGCTATCTCTCATTAAACACGTTGTGCTAGATGATGATCTTAGAATTTTATGCGGGTAATTTGTTTAATCCTCACAGTAGCACTATGGAGTAGTTCTCTTTTACTCAGGATGCTCACTCTTGGAACCCAGCCACCATATTGTGAGGAAGCCCTTGCCACATGTAGAGGCCACATGTGAGTATTCCAGTCAACAGCTCCAGGTAAGCCCCCAGGAAGCAAAGAGTGCCAACTTCCAGGTGTGTGCACCAACAAACCTTCAGATAATATTATCTTCTCAGTCTTAGAATCTTCCAGCTGAGGCCCTAGGAACAATAGAGCAAAGACAAGCATCCCTGCTGTGTCCTGTTTAAATTCCTGACCCAGAGAAACTATGAGAGAATTTGGGGGTAATTTGTTAAGCAGGAATAGATAATTAATAGAATGATAAAATGGGTAACTAATATTTTCACATTACAGATGAAGAAACCCTGTTGTAACTATTAATTAAAATGTCTATTTTCTCCAATAAGTTCCCTTAGGCCAATGACCAAGTCTTATCCATCTTTGCATATTTTGCTCTAAGCACTGATCTTGGCACTGCTAGCAAGCAATTAAGTATTTGCTTAATAAAGGGAGAATGGGACCTACAGATAGAGAGTAGAAAGAGCCATTCTCTTAAGCACAATTTTCCTCTCTTTACACAATTCCCCCTGAGGACAGTCAGTATTCACATATACACATACACAGATGAAACTGTTCATCTATTACAGAAAATGAGACCTGTAAAAATTACGTAAAGAAGGTGAATTAAAATCTAGAGCTGATTTAAGAGGCATTTTTGCAGGAAGACTATTGAAACAAAAGTAGCTTTCCACCAACTACTGAGATAAAAGAATATTCTTTTTTCCTAACATAATTCATCTTAACAATGGCAGCCTCCTAAACCAATAGATGGGTATGCCATCTAGCTATGAAAGAGCCCAGAGACCAGAATCCTTCCTATCTTTACATATTAATCTACTGTGCATTAGTACCTTCTCAGCTACTGTGATCTGTGATCTGCTCCCTGGTTCTATGTATGGATAGCAGAGACACACCTGTGGGCCCATACAGATTCTGTCAGCTGCCTTTTCTGCAACTGTGCTTCCCTTGGAAAGTTTCTGTGTGTGCTTTACATCTACTGGGGTGTACTTGTAATGCTCTGCAACAAAAGTCTGCCGTTGCACTCCTGGAGGCATTTGCCAAAAAGGGCTGGGAGATCAAGCCCTTGATAGGGCTACCTCATTAGACAAGGACTGATAGGTATATGCCTATGAAGTCCATCTCCCTCTCTTGAAGTTGGGGAAATTCTTAAGTGAAATTTGCATTTCAGAATTGCCCTTCAGGATCCATGGCCAGAACTTGAGATCTTGTTCCTTGCCCAGCTTCCCCTACTCACTTAAAGGTTTCTCCTAGGTGCATGTTTTTAATAAATCAATTGTCATAAATTCTAATCCTAAAATCTTCTTCTGGAGAACTAACCCCAAGGTGAGGGTATCAGTAGCTTTGCTGAGAAAGAGAAATATACATCCTTATTAACAGATGATCATAAAACAGGACACTGTTTTAACTTCCTAAGCTATTATTTAACTTTGCAATTATATTCAAATTTCCCTAGGGTGTTACAACAATGTGGAAAAAACAGAGACCCATCAGGCATACAAAAATAGAGAATAGTGACTTTAGTAATAGTGAGAAGTAGCAATGACTCTATGATATTTCACTGGCATCTTAGATGCAAGATATACCTTAGCTCAAATGTTCAGATGTGTTCAATTATACATATTTATATACATACCATATATCAATCACAATTTCCTCCTAATTTTCTCCTAGTTTAACATTCCTTCTACATTCATCAATTTCCATTATCACAACAACTCACATTTCATAATACATACAACCAGGATATCAAGAGAGTTAGGAGGAGGCATATTACAAGTGTAACATGTCTTCCTGGGCTGAAAATGTTTATTCTTGGTTGTATGATCTACACCCTAATTTTCTCCTTGTGAACTTCCCAACATTTTCTTTATAGCAATAACAACACTGTTTAATTTCAAATACATGATTATTTCCAATAATTTTGAATCTGAGTTATATAAATAATATGTTATAAATTGGTAAAGAGTAAAGAATGTATTTTTTGCCTGTCTATGCCCAAATTATGGAAGAGGTTTATAACCCATCTAAAAGTAATACAGAATTTAGATAGATTCCCTCCTCTGTGCCAAGAAAATATGAATGTGAGACTAGGTAAAAGCAAAAGGCGGGTACTTACTGCTTGAGCAAGACTCACAAGTGTTAACTTTAACTATGTTTGAATATTCTCCGTTGTATATCTATCTAACAAGATACTTTACCTCTGAAGTAATAGGTTGTCATAGCTCAACATATTTATTCTACCTCTCATGAAATGACAGATATGTCAGTTCCACATAATTTTGTTTGACATAAGGACTTTGTGGCTTAATAATAACTACTCAAAATGTAGAAAAATTTTATCAGGATAAAGAATAAGTAATCAATTTTACTACAAGCCAATGATGCTGATCCTCTGCTAAAGAAACTAGGTAAGAGTCATTGGTAAGGGCAAAGAAAAACTAATTTTAACCACAGGGTTGACTCCATCAATCAGGTTCAAGCATATAATAAAATATAAGTCAAAAATTGCACTCTGCAGGGCATGGTATAAAACTACATTCAATCTGGAGAACTTTTCAAAAGAGTCTGGTTTAATTGGAAGCTGAATGATCTACAGAGAGCCACACTGGGGTTTTAAGCAGCAATTCTTGGTATTGAATAGAATCAAAATTTTCATTTGATAGTAATTAGTGTGAGGGTAACCAAAATCAGAACCTGAGTCCCTGGAGAAGAAGCTGGCATGGATCAGGTGATGGGCACAGATTCAGAACCAGTCTTAAGATTGTTGAATAAAAATCGGGCAGCAGAGATACATGGATATTGACTAATTTGGCACACAATGAAATTAGTAAAAAGACTGCAGTACAATACTCTCACTGTGTTAGGGATTGATATGGAGAGCTTCTCTCTGCTTTCATATAGATAAGAAGTGTTAGGGGTAGAGACTTTTGAAGTATTTATAGATCCTACTCCTGGGGGGGGCAGTACCCAACTGCATAGCATTCTAATAGGTGCTATAGTCCTCCTCCTCCTCCTCCTCCGCATCCCTCCTGATTGGCATCATCAACATTTCTTTAGCTCTTACCATGTACCAAGTACTGTTGTAAACACTTTGCATGTAATAATAACTCATTTAATCTTAACAACACCCACAGAAGAAAGATATTATAAAGGCTGTATTTTGAAGAAGAGGAAACTGAAGCAGAGTACTCGAATAAATTGCCTAAGTTCCCAGGATAGTAATGATGGATCCAGGAACTGAACTCAGGCAGGTACCAGAGCCTACATTCCAGTAGTCAGTAATTACTATATAAGCAACTAACATTGTGTATGTGAGATTGTGTTTTATATTCAAAGAATTATCTTTTAAATTGCAGAAAGAAATTCGTGTCTCTCTTTCAAATCCCCTTTTAAACTATCATAACCAAAATTATTCTAATACCCATCTGTCCTATAGGTACATCATCATCCTCTAAAATCCTTTATTGTGTATTTGAGGTTTACAGTTTATACTGAATCACTAGTTCTCCTTTTATTTATTTGTCTTCTAAGCCCAAGAGTGCTAAATTATCTTTGAAGAAAGACATTGCATCTTACAGGTATTGCGTATTATGGAACCTAGCATACAGTAAGCACTTAATAGAATCCTGTTGACAGATTCATTGCAGTTGATAAAATGGGGATTTTCCAACAATTGGATGTGATGTCAAGAAGATGCCATCAAATCCCCTTGTAAGATATATTTATAAATAGGATTCATTCTCAGCCATTTCAGATAATTTAGTGAGATCCTAATAGAAGTAAAAAGAATGACCTCAAAAACTGCCTTCTAATGACTTGATAATTCTAGGAACTGTATTCCTAACTGTGTCCTCTCTTCAAGGTATTTGCAGCAATAAGAAGACTGGATAATCCTACTCTTATGTATACTGTAATGTTTTGGAAAGATCATAATTTTGGGGGTTAGTAAATTTGGGATATTAATTTCGACTCTATAAGGTAATAGCTGGGAAACCTTTATCATTTTCCACCCATCTTAGCTGTAGGTTCTTCATTTACAAAAGAAGTTTGATGACTGTTACCTTCTATTAATAAATTTATTCTAAGAAAATATAAAAATATATAAGTTAACACAGTGTCTGAAGAACCATAACACTCAACAAATATTAGTCTCTTTTCCTTTCTTCTAACTTAACTCTTCATAAAATAAGATCATCCTACAAGTTTTTCTATTCTAGTAGAAAATAGCCATTTAACATGAGTTAGTTTGTGGGTATGTATAATTTGATAGGAAATTGTTATGCCACAAAGCTCAACAAGGTAACTGGAAGATGGGTAAACTCCAGATGTCAACTCCAGGGATGGCAACAATCTGATAACACATAATATAATCTCATATTATAACATTTATAAGTAATGAGATTTTTTACTAGCATTTATATCATAAACTACTTGGTTCAGAAAGTGAGTGGCCATACTATGATGGCCATTGATAGCACCAGTTCAGAGAGACAAGGAATTCCCAAGCAGTAGCAAAATATACAGAAAGCAAATGTTAACAACTGGAAAAAAAATTAACATTTACATGAATAAGTGTAGTAGCACATAAGGACATAAACAGCAAAGTAATTAATAAAAATGAAGTTCATGATTTCTGTATCAGAATATCTCAGCTTTGAAAAATTAGAAAGGAAGACAAAGAATAACATGAAATTAACACATTATCATTGAATAAGTAAGTGGGTCTTCCATGTGGGACTGGGAAAAAGTGCCAAAGGAGGAGTCAAAGGATAATTTAGAACCAAAACACAGTCCAGAAATGAATGAGAGATCAAGACTAGACAAGCTCATAATCCTAAGACACTCCAGGCTAGAATGTCTATCACATCACCCTGATGAAAAGGTTTTGGCAACAACATGAAAAATACCCAGTGGTCTATCTGAATATTAATATTAGTTTGTTGAGGAAAGTAAGAGCATATTTTTAATTAAACTCTTTAATGATTGAGTTTTATTCTATAGATTTAGATTCTTAACAAATTTATATATATTTTTATCTCTCAACAAAGTCAAGATTTTAAAAAAAAAGCTCTTTCATTTTTTACAGATAGAAAATTTAGCAAAATTTAAAGTCAAAGTCCTGGTTTGCAGAATGGTCTGATTCCAAAATTAAGCAGTAGCTTTTATTAATACATCCCTAAACTATACTTTTTCTTTTGTGGATGGTAAAAGAGTATACCAGCATATTGTGAATTTTGCTGCCATAAACATTCTAGTGCAAATGTCTTTTTTATAGAATGTCTTTTGTTCTTTTGAGCCAATTCTACTAAGTGAAGTATCACAAGAATGGAAAAACAAGCATCACATATACTCACCATCAAATTGGTGTTAATTGATCAACACTTAAGTGCACATATAGTAATAACATTCATCGGGTGTTGGGCAGATGAAAGCAGGGAGGAGGGACGGGTATGTTCACACCTAATGGGTGCGGTATATACCTTCTGGGGGATGGACATGCTTGAAGCTCTGACTCAGGTGGGGCAAAGGCAATATATGTAACCTAAACATTTATACCCCTATATGCTGAAATTTAAAAAAATGAATAAAAAAGTATACCAGCATAAAATATAAACCAAATATACACAACCATTTGTGTGAGTATGTACACATACATACTCACATTTTAGGTTCATCACAGTATCCTATGGGAGAAAAACTCAGCTAACATTATAGAACACATAAAGCAAAGAACTCAATTGAGGATTCACTAACTACTTAGTCTAGGGCAGAATTCCAAATGCTTTTATATGAGAATAATCAATTCCCAGGGAACTAATGTCATCAATATCAGAAAATAAATACAAATTATCACCACATATAATAGATCATAAATGCTAGAAATATTAATACATATTTAACATATGTGAGTGTTTCATTTGGTGACTGTGTAAATGAAATTCATTTAAAATTTTGCATTTGAGATGCTTCTTGAGTTGCTATTTAATAGCAATTATAAATTTAATTTTGTATACACAGGAAAATTATACAACCCAAGTTTAAATTAATTTTCATTAATAAAAACAATATAGTATATTGAGAATATCCAACTTCATTTAATTGCATTTGATTTAGCCACTAAAATTCATCTGAAATAAGCAGTAATTTAATATCTGCAATATTAATTCTAAATTCAAATGATATACTAATTACAGACCATTTAGACAGCTAATTACTTCAGTTTGAAATACAGAATTACTTTCATATTTTAAACACTGTTTAACTTAGAGCATTGCACATTTTAAACTTCCGCATTTCTCCATTTATGTAATGACCCTCTATGGTTACATGAGTCAAAGACCATGAATTAATGTATGATTACGTTAGCTATAAGTACTTTACACCATTCATGGCAAATGGTTAAGCAAACAGGGTATCTAGACTTACATCATGTCTACTTCTACAAAATTCTAGGTTAGGTTCTCTGAAGGAAAAAACCATGTAATCATAACTTATTGTACCCATTGGTACTTAGCATGTGGCGGGTGCTCTCTAAATATAGTAAATGGAACCATTGATATTATTCTTGAAGGAATTGGATACTCAGTGGTTAATAACACTTTTCTACCTATAAAAAATTAAGTCACTTATTCCACCAGAAAATATGTGTCTTGGCGTTGGGACTGGAATAAAACACACTATTAAATATGGTAAGAGATTGAATATATAAATAGATAATGGTCAGACCATATATAAAAATAGAACTCTTACCCACAATTAACATTAACTAGACCAGAAATTAACCAATTATCTACACTAACCAGTCCAGGAAGCTAGTTTACCACCTACAAGTCAGACTTGTAAGAAAGAAAGGCCAACAGGCACACCATTAATTGTTTTGTTTTCTACTCATAAAGCAGAGCTACCCAACCTCTTGTCTTTCCTAATAACATTCAAAAACCTTCCCAGTAGTTCACTTTTCAATAGTTTTCCACTTGTTTCTAAGTACCTCAGAGAAAGGAGAAGCAGTTGATTGTTTTCTGATGTAATTATAAGCTCTACTTTAATTAAATTGACAATGAGACTAATGAATTTAAAGTTTCTGACTTTGTTGCTTAGGTAGAATATTAACTGAAAGCAAAATGGTTAGAAGCAGGCAAAATATTTTAGAGGTTGAGCTGACATGTTGTCTTTAGTCCTTTCTGACCCTATTCTTTACTTATTTTTCTCTCATACACTATGAACAAGAAAAATATATGTAGTGTAGGACACTGCATTTCCTCAGCATGGAAAAGGTATGGACATGAACTTCAGCAGAGTAGGAGAGACAAGTAAGAATGAGAATGACAGGTGTAGAGACAGGGACACAGACTGACTCGGCTGAGGACTCTTTTCTTGTTCCATCATGCCGGGTTATTAAGGTTTTTAATAGAAAATGAATTATATGAGTTTTCTATGTCCATCTTTGTTTTTTTTTTTTTTAGAGACGGGGTCTCGCTCTTGGTCAGGCTGGTTTCGAACTCCTGACCTTGAGCTATCCACCCGCCTCGGCCTCCCAGAGTGCTAGGATTACAGGCGTGAGCCACCGCGCCCGGCCCTATGTCCATCTTTGTTAACATTAGCAGTTCTATCCACAAACCTATGCTATTCTGGTCTCATCAAAACTTCTGTCTAGTCCACAGTGTTTTGTCATTTGTGATGCCAGTCAAATTTTTGATCTATCTAAATAATATTCCCTCATTAATTTAGGCACATGATGTGTATATTTTGTTTTGTGTGCTTTACAGTTATTATATTTTGTGGTGTTATATGCCAGTCTGTGTGCATCCCACTTTCACATACATTATCTGATATAGGTATGTGCCCCAAAAATGCCATTTAAATGTCTGATTGAATGAATGGGTGGATGGGTGGATAAATTGATTTACTTCCTAAACAAAACTTTTCACATAAGAAAAAATTTTTTAATTAGTTTATGAGCACCTATTGTGTGCTAAGATCTGGGGGTAAAAGGATGAACATGATAGAGTTTTGATTCTGCTGTATTTAACAAATAATGATAGAGACTTATTATTTGCTAGATAATTGTTTCTATATGCTTTCCAAGTATTAACCCATTTAATCCTCTTAACAAACGTATTATGCCAGTACAATTATATGAAGAATCACAGGCTTAGAGTAGTTAAGTAATTTGCCTAGGACTAGTTCATCTAACAAATATTTGAATTATTATAGTCATCTTTTTTGAACTCGTTAAAATCCCCCTATACCCATAGATCTTAATTGCCTTGTATAGAACACAATAGGTAAAACATATCCAGGAAAATGCCAAATATTTAGAAATTAAACAAACATTCTAATAATAAAAGGATCAAAGAAAATCTTGTAAGAAAAATTAAAAGATAATTTTAGTGATAATGAAAGCATATACAAATTTGTAGAATGAGCTAGAAAAGAACTCAGATGGAAATGTATAGCCTCAAATGCTAACATTAGAAAACACAAAAAGCCAATGACCTAAGTTTTTACCTTAATATGTAGGGAAAAGAAAGAAGGCAATCCCAAATAAATAAGGATAGAAGCAGATATCAATATAATAAGAGGCAAATAATAGGGAAAATTAACAGACTCGAATGTTGGTTATTTACAAAAATCTACAAAACTCATTAACCTTTAGCAAGACAGATAAAGATCAAGACAAAATATCAGTGTCAGGAATATCAGTGTGAGGAATAAAGGAGAGCCTGTTGTTACAGATTGTACAAACACTAAAAAGATGCAAAGAAAACGTATGTGTAACTGCAAAAATTCTACAACTTGCATAGATTAGGAAAATTTTGTGAGAAATACCACTAGCCTAAGCTTACACAAGTCAAAGCAGAAAATCCGAATAGCCCTATGTATGTAAATTTCATTTCAAATACTTTCTAATAAAGAAAAAAAAAAGCCCAGATCATTTTGCTGATGGAATATATCAAACATTAAAGAAGAAATAGCATCAACCTTAAATAAATTATTTCATAAAATAACGAAGGAAACACTTTCTAATTCATTTTATGAAGTCATATAAAATTAATACCAAACTATAGTAAAAAAAAAACAAAACTGCAGAATCATATTACCTATAGCTGTAAATGCAATATTCCTAACAAAATATATTTTAAAAGCTAAAATGCAAGGGGGAATTTATCTATCTAATAAAGGGAATCTATGACAAACGTAGGTAGTATCAACTTAATGTTGAAGTTTTAAAAACTTTTTCTCTAAAATCAAGAATAAGTTATTTCTAGTCAATATTATACTGAATAATATAGCCTTTGAAATATGACAATAAACAGAAATAAATGGCCAAATATAGACAAGAGAGAATTAAAACTATCTTTATTTTCATCTAACATGAATTTGTATATAGAAAATCCTAAAGAATTAAAAAGGAGAACAATAGAAAAAACAAATCAAGTCAAAAATTATTTATAAATTTATAAATTGATTAACTCCTAGCAAGACATTATAACTATCTGTCATGATAAAAATTAGCTTAATATGCCCTTGCACATGTGCATGCATGTGCTCTCACTCTCATAATATGTTGTATGTAATAATTTCAGGCTGAAATTGACCCTGGATAATAAAAACTGTGGAAAGCAAGACCATGGATAATAGGAGACTACTGTTTACAAAAATGAATTTAAGACAGATAAATGTTCTACATGTAAAAGAGACAACACAAAACATTTAGAATAAAACATGATTTCCATCATTGCAGACAGCTGTGTCGGACAGAGATATTTTCAACAAGAAAAACTAGTCCATAGTGGAGAAAAATCAAAAGAGTAGTTCCTGTTGTGTGGGGGTCAGGGTGCTGCATGGGCATGAAGGGATTTTCTGGGTTGATGGTAATAGTTTAAGATATATTGATCAATGTTTAGACTGACATATATATGCAGTTGTCAAAACTCAGTGAATATATATTTAAAGTATGTGCATTTTATTGTATGTAAATTTTACAGCAACATATTTGTAAACAGATATTGAATTAGTTAATGATAGGAATGCTGAATTAGTGTATTTATGTCTTTAATTTATGTTAGTAAGGAGTGTAGCGATGTCTGCAGTTCACTCTGAAATTAACCGATAAAGTAAGACAGGTTGATGGATATGTACAGGAATGTATAGTTGGATCTGTAATAAAACAAGTATAGAAAAATATTGATGGTATGTTTTAAGTGGCACATATATAGGAAATTGTGAGCAAAAAAATTTTAACTTCGATATATGTTTGAAATCTTTTTATAAGTGAAAAATGTTGATTTAAAACAGTAATAGAATATATAACCACCTTAGGAATAAAGCTAAAATAATTATGTGCAAAAAACATTATTATTAAGAATATACTAAACTCCATTGAAAGACATATCATAGAATCTAAGCAAATAAATTATATCAGGGAGATGGTGATTCTCCTTAATTATCTGTAATCAATAAAAATTTAAAAATCCAGACGTTTTACTATAAAATATAAGGTAATTTTAAAATGCAAATGGAAAATAAATTATTGATAATAATAATTTTTAGATAGCATTTATTAAGTCCTCATTATATTTCAGGGCTTCTCTGATATACATATAATCTCATTTAATGCACATTACAACCCTATGAGTAAGACATTGTTATTTCCCTTAACCACTTCAGTACCAATATCGACTATAGTTGATAGCCACAGATGAACACGCACAGCGACTTTAGCCGACAGCCATGATACGAAGGCGCACAGCCGAGCATCGACTTTAGCCGACAGCCGTGATATGACTTTTCT